>CM041776.1:89433639-89820732 GCA_023374045.1 Limonium bicolor
AAAGCATTTTGGGATAGTGATTATCATAGGTGAGAAACACCATTTAGAAACCTTGTAAGAAATGTTACAAGTGTTGGTGAATTTAAGGAAAAATTGGGTAACAAGTTAGATAAGGAACTAGGTGTGCTTAAGATGATATTTTGGCATTAGAATATACCTAAGATCATTTGGGAAGTTTATACATTAAATGGGTAAGAAGAACCATTGCAACAAGACTTAGAAAATGTTCAAAATGTAAATCTGTAGCAGTGGTCCGGGACTTAGGTCTTGGATGATGTCCCGGACCATGTATTAAAAAGGGCCGAGGATTCTTGCAAAGTCTTGGTCCGGTACTTAGGTTATGTAAGAAGTACCGGACCACCCCCTGATTTACCCCCGAGAGATTTTGCCTACATTGGTCCGGGACCTAGGACTTGTATGAAGTCCCGGACCACCCCATTAAAACAGGCCGAGGATTTTGTTAAGTGTAGGTCCGGGACCTTAGTTGGGGACAAAGTCCCGGACCACTTTAAAAAGTTAGTTTAAGGTTAGATAATGATGTCTAATGATGGGGATTAGTTAGTAATGATGTTATAAAGTTATATAAGGCATGTTAGGAGTGTAATAATAACAATTTAAAAGGTGAGAAGTTATAACAAAGTGTGAATACAAAATAACTAGTTAAGTGAAGTAGAAGTTAACAATGGATTAGTACATTAATTAACCGACGTTACTAAATGTGTATAGGATTCTTTCAAGGTGGAAACCAGTCAAGCAAGGACCAAGGTATGGTTTTCTTGCAGTCTGTTGCCTACCGGTTTACACCGGCTTGTGTGTTGTTTGTTTTTTCTGTGTGTTTATGACCTTGTAAGACTTAAGTCATGTAATGAGTTTACAGTTGTTAAATATTATTGTATTGTTAAGTATGACTCTCTCTTCCCTTGTGTGTGTGTCTAACAAGACTTAACCTATTGTGTGTGATTGGTCATTGAGTTCAATGTTGAACTTCTAACAAGTGTAAGGGGGAGGATGAGGTCGTGTTTCCGGCCACGCGTGTGAGTATGGGAGTCGATGTCATAACCGGTTCGATTCTCTTTGTATGTTATGGTTGTTCTCCAATTTGGTTACCAACCTTCCCTTTAGCTTAACCAAGGCTATTTTACTGACTCACGTCGGGCCACAGGGGCATACTATGTGTTGTTCGGTGTGCTTGGGTCACTATATCCGAGGCACCTTGTGTTAAGTTATCCGTTCAATCTAACAGGACGGGTAACGAGTTATGTAACGAGCTTAGCATGAGTATGGCAACATTCTCTAGGCTCTCCATGGGAACTAATTGTATTGGTTTCACTTCCTAAAAGGAATTGTTCTTGTATGTTATGTGTGATGTTGTGTACAATACTCATGTTGTGATATGTATATGATGTATGTGTTAAAAGAATGCCATGTCATCATGACAATTAGTTGCGCGTATCCGGTAGCCGATGGGCTGCGCGTTAACCATACCAGCCAAGGGTTGCTGACCCCCCCGGGGGCTCCATATTTCTTTTACTGCAGGATGAGGATCAAGAAGCGGAATGGCTTTAGATTCTAGGATGCAGGATTACTTTGGGTTGTTTTGGATGTTGAGCCCGGGATGCGCCTGTGCTCCCGAGGCGATATATTTTTGGTACCGTTGTAGTACAATGATGGTCGTTAACAGTTCACAGTGACAGTTTGTGAAGTATAGTTATGTTTATGGATGTAGTTACAAACTCGGTATTTTGTTAATGTATTAAAGGTTATTAGTTCTATGCTCGGGAGTCTGATCATCAGACCGATACGCTTGTATTTATTCTGCCTTGTTAACCACGTGGGTGGTTAACGGCGTTGTAGCACCGAACCGTTTAGTTATTGTTTAGTTGTTATTTCCGCTGCGATTTCGATAACTGTTAAGTGCGTAGTAGGGGTGTTACAAAAAGTGGTATCAGAGCGAAGTATCGCTCTGATGGCTAGAATACCGAGCTTAGGGATATACCGAGTTAGGAAACCTAACCATAGTTACCTAAGTGAACAGTTATGAGAAGGTTAACCACTAACTAAGTGTGGAAATACCTTACTGTCGGGAAGATGATACAACCGTTGGACCGATAAGTGTGCAAGCACAGTGCTAATAAATGTTCATGTGAATTCAGATGTCAGGTAGACCACGAGGTCGAGGCCGCGGGCGCGGCATTGGTGATACCGGGAACCAGGGGGAGAACCCTACGCCACAGGTCATGGCCGACGCTGTTGCGGCCGCCGTAGCCCAGATGGTCCCACAGTTATTAGCTGCGATGCAGCAGCAGCAACAGCAAGGCGGTGAGGGTCAACAAGGGCCACAACCGCAACCACAACCGCGCGAGACCAACTGGGTCAAGGCGTTGGCGGATTTGAGACCCCCGTCATTCAGTGGGGAGACCGACCCAGTAAGCTGGAGGCGTACATCTCCGAGATGGAGACCGCCTTCGAGACCTTGGACGTTCCTGCTGGTGCCAAGGTTCGACTAGCCGCTTACTACCTGAAGGGATCGGCTCAGACTTGGTGGAAGCTGGTAAGGGAGGGAAGAGTTGGTGATCCTACCTTCCAGTGGAGGGAGTACACGGCCCTGCTGCGAGCCAAGTACTACCCGATTCATGTCAGGAGGCCAAGCGCCTGGAGCTTGACAGTTTGAGACAAGGGGACAAGATGACAGTTGATGAGTACTAACACCGCTTTTATCGGACTCATCCATCTGCTGCCGGATCTGGGCTACTCAGACCGGATTTTGGTGAACCGTTTTTACAACGGATTGAGCTACGCCACGCTACGTTACAGGGGGGTACAGGGGTCAACAACTATGAGTAATGAATACTGTATAGTGAATAAGTATGGTAGTGTATTGATGTGAATGTGAATTTGTTTAGCGGGGCATAACTAACACCCTAAATATAGGAGTGCTACCATGCCGCTGCAATTTGAGATCACCGTCCGTCTGAGGGACGAGGAGAGTGCGCTCAAGCGCAAGGCCATGAGCGAGGGCCAAGGCATGCAAGGGCAAGGGGGAGGAAAGAAGAAGAAGCCATACCCCCAGTCCCAGAAAGGACAACAACAGGGTGGCAAGGGCCAGGCCCAGACCACCACTGCTGAGGAGCCTCTGCAGCTCACCTACGCGTATGCGGCCAAGCCTTACGCTCTTACCCACCCAAGGGTAATTAATAAATTCCACTACCGAATCTAGTGTGTATTATTATTTTGTGAAGTAAATACTGAATGTGTGATGTGTTAGCAGCTAGCACGGGCTCTGGACCGGAGCGCCACTACTATTGTAAGTGGTGTAACGGAGACCACCCCGGCAAGGACTGCAAGGGTAATGATGTGCAGTGCCGATACTGCAAGAAGATGGGGCACCGCGACTATGAGTGCTGGCAGAACCCGAACAGCAGAAACTACAGGCCTAAGGGGCAATGGAAGGGTAAGGCCACTGCGACCACCGATGGCCCGAAGACGGCGAATCAGCCACCCCCAGATCAGAGGTACACAGATTCCCAGAAGGGGAAGGGGTCGGGACCTAGCAAGGCCACCCTGCATGTGGTGGACCGGTCTGAGGCGCCAGGGCCCTCTACTAGACCAGGTACCCCTAAACTGTTGAATGAAATAAGTGATTGCATACCGCATTTCATGCATGTGTGTTAGTGAGTCTAAGTGTACTACCATGTAAGTAAACAGTTAAAGTATAATGTGAGAACACCTAATTAGGTAATTGAAAACTTAGGAACCTTCAATATGCTATCCAATCCCACCCACACCAAACCCTGAAGAAACCACCATCAGCATCACCGACCTTCCAATGGAGCAATGTCAGGTCATCCAACCAGGTATGATACTCTTAAATGGATACCTGACACCGAAAGCACAAATCCACATCATCCGACGATGCGACGAACTGGGAGCAGCACCTGGAGGTTTCTACACACCCGAATACCCGAGCGGATCGAAGATGAAATTGAAGATGATGTGCATGGGTAAGGACTGGAACCCTTACACCAAGACATATCAAGAAGTGCGAGCTGAAGATGGAGCAACTGTACCAAGTATACCTGAGGAGTTCCTTGCGGTCGTTAACCACGCCGTGGGAATTGCTCAGCAAGTTGAAACGGATTCAATTCCAAGTGTTAAAGCAGATTATGTATTGTGAACTTCTACCAGAAAGGTGGACGGTTAGGTTTACACCAGGATAAGGACGAGTCACCCGAGTCTCTAAGTAAGGGAGTACCCGTGGTGTCTTGGTCCATTGGTGATACCGCAGTGTTTGTGTATGGCGAGCAGAAGCGTGCTGACCTCGCAAAGAAGTTAGTGTTGAAATCAGGAGATGTACTAATCATGGGGGGCAGTCAAGGATGCTGCTATACCATGGCATCAAGAAGATCAAACTGAATACCGCACCATCGGCAGTGATCAATGCCACACACATGAAACCCGGACGTTTGAATTTGACCTCAGACAGTTTTAAAGCCTTGTATAATTATGTGATGTGTTGAACCAGTGTATGTTAAGGATGTTGTGTGTGTTAGTTATGTCGACAGTGTAAGCCAACGAATGTTGTAAAAGAGTGTGTTAATGAATAAAGTGGGAGTTGTTTGAAGCATGTCAACCGTGTTGTTACCAAATACTTATTAGTTTGCCAATGAATTAGGCTGTGCACTCGGAACGGAGGTATACTGAGTGTCTGCAATGAGGCAGAAGCCGGCAGGAGCGGCACAATCCTCACCGGTACCTTTCCAGTCAATGGCGTGGACGCTTCGATCTTGTTCGACTCCGGAGCCTCTCACACATTTATTTCGCTATCTTTTGCGAAGAGGCTGGGGTTAGACGGTGATGATGAGATGCCAGATTTTCTAGTCACTCTCCCGTCGAAAGAGCGGATCAGGGTGTACCCGCTACCACCGAGATGTTGTTGTACGAGCCAGAGATGAAGAGTTTCCGATCGACTTGATAGAGTTCGACGGACTTGGTTTTGATGTGATCATCGGGATGAACTGGTTGGAGCGGTACAAGGGCAGAATCCTGTGTGCCGAGCATCGTCTGCTTCTTCGGAGTCCATCTGGGGTTACCATATCTTACCGCCAGAGGCCCAGGGAGCCTTCGACTCAGATCATCACCGCCATGGCTATGTATCATGAACTACGACGAGGGAATGATGTATACCTCTGCTATGTCCAAGACATAGAGAGAGACCAAGAGTTTAGTCCAGATGTGCCGGTAGTGTCGGAGTTTCCTGATGTATTTCCAAAGGAACTGCCGGGCATGCCGCCAGCACGGGAAGTGGAGTTTGAGATTGATTTGGTTCCGGGCACCGGACCAATTGCGAAGGCGCCCTATCGTATGGCTCCAGCAGAGATGTCAGAGCTCAAGGAGCAGCTGAGAGACCTACTCGACAAGGGGTTTATCCGCCCTAGCGTTTCACCATGGGGAGCGCCGGTCCTCTTCGTGAAGAAGAAGGACGGTAGCCTCCGCCTGTGTATTGATTATCGAGAGCTGAATGCAGTTACGGTGAAGAACCGTTATCCTTTACCACGCATCGACGACTTATTTGATCAGTTGAAAGGGGCATCAGTATTCTCCAAGATAGATCTACGATCTGGATACCATCAGATTGCCATCCGTGACAGTGACATCGAGAAGACAGCATTCAGAACCAGATATGGACACTATGAGTTTACGGTTATGCCGTTTGGTCTATCCAATGCACCAGCTAAGTTCATGGACTTAATGAACCGCTTGTTCCAAGATCAGTTGGACAAGTCAGTGGTAGTCTTCATCGACGATATTCTTGTGTACTCGAAATCGAGGGGTGAGCACGAAAGCCACCTGAGAAGTGTGTTGCAGACATTGAGAAAGAATCAGTTGTACGCTAAATTTTCAAAGTGTGAATTTTGGTTGAACCAAGTGTCTTTCTTGGCCATGTGTTGTTTCTGAAGCCGGGATCGCTGTTGATCCGGCAAAATTGATGCAGTGCGCACCTGGCCTAGGCCGAAGACAGTTACCGACATCCGGAGCTTCCTCGTCTTGGCAGGTTATTATAGGAGGTTTGTGAAGGACTTCTCCAGTGTCTCGAAGCCGATGACTTCCTTGATGAAGAAGGATGCTCCATTCGAGTGGACAGATGACTGTGAGAGTTCTTTTCAGAGTCTCAAGGATGCTCTGACATCTGCACCAGTCCTGACTTTACCAGACGGTCCAGATGGGTTTGAGGTCTATTGCGACGCATCAGGCAGAGGTATGGGTTGTGTGTTGATGCAACACGGGAAGGTCGTAGCATACGCCTCCCGACAGCTGAAGAAGCATGAAGAGAACTACCCTACCACGACTTAGAATTGGGTGCCATTGTCTTCGCACTGAAGATATGGCGACATCACTTGTATGGGATAAGCGTGCCAATTTATTCTGACCACAAGAGTTTAAAGTACTTGTTCACTCAGAAGGAGTTGAACATGAGACAAAGAAGGTGGGTTGAGTTTCTAAACGACTACGACATCAATCTGCAGTATAAAGAGGGTAAGGCAAATGTGGTAGCTGACGCACTGAGTCGCCGAGCACACTCTCTCCATTCGCTAGTCTCTCATTCTAGCTTGGTTGAAGAGGTGCGGAGTGCTCAGATGACGGATCAGTACATGTTAGAGATCAGGCAGAAGCTTGTTGATGGCACATTCGAGGGTCAGAAGTACGACTTCCGACTCCACGATGATGACTTGATTAGGCTTAATGGCCGACTGTGTATTCCGCGGAGTAGCGCTGAGCTGAAGGAGCGCATACTGAGTGAATCCCACTGTTCTACGACTTCGATTCACCCCGGAGTTTCAAAAATGTATAAGGGTATGAAACGTTACTTTTGGTGGACTGGCATGAAAAAGGATGTGAATGATTATGTATTGAGGTGTCTCACTTGTCAGAAGGTCAAGTTTGAGCACCGACGGCCTGGTGGTATGGTTCAGCCAATGCCAGTGCCTGAGTGGAAGTTCCATGACATTTCTATGGACTTCGTAGTAGGGCTTCCGCCTACAAGGGGAGGTCTGAATATGATTTGGGTTGTTGTTGACCGACTGACCAAGGTGGCTCGATTCATACCGATGAGGGACACCTGGAAAGTGGCAAAACTTGCAGAGCTCTTTGATAGAGAGATTGTTCGGCACCATGGGGTACCGAAGACTATCGTGTCTGACAGGGATACCAGATTCCTCTCCAGGTACTGGAAATCCACACGGGAAGCGCTTGGTACCGAGCTGAAGCTAAGTACAGTGTTCCACCCACAGACAGATGGTCAGAGTGAGCGCACCATCCAGACACTTGAGGATATGTTACGCGCATGTGCACTTGACTTTCAGACCAGCTGGATTGACAAGTTACATCTGATCGAGTTTAGCTACAACAACAGTTACCATGCTTCGATCAAGATGTCTCCCTTCCAGGCATTATACGGTAGACCATGCCGCACGCCATTATGCTGGGATGAGTCGAGTGAGACGGTCATTATAGGACCAGAGTATCTGGAACAAGTTCAAGCAGAAGTACGACAGATCCGGGCTAACATGAAGTCAGCTCAGGATAGGCAGAAATCATACGCCGATGTGCAGACGTGACCTGGAGTTCGCCGTGGGCGATCAGGTATTTCTGAGAGTATCCCCCATGAGGGAGTATTTCGTTTTGGCCAGAAAGGCAAGTTGAGCCCAAAATATGTGGGGCCTTATTAGTGACGGAGCGGATCGGCCCGGTAGCTTACAGACTTGATTTACCCGCCGAGCTGGGCAAGGTACATGATGTATTTCATGTGTCCCAGTTGAAGAAATATATGTCTCATCCGTCTCATGTACTTCAGCCTGAAAGGCTAACCTTAGAGCCGACCATGCGATCAGTGGAGACTCCGGTACGGATTCTGGATACTAAGACTCGAGACACTCGCCATAAGTCTGTGAGACTGGTGAAGGTTCTCTGGTCTAACCAGGACGTTGAGGAGGCCACTTGGGAGCTGGAAGATAAGATGAAGGCGAAGTACCCGTCATTGTTTACTTCTTAGCGTTTGTATGTATAGGGTACGGGGCGTACCCCTATTTAAGGGGGGTAGAGCCGTTTCGGTTATGCGTGTACGACATGTATTTGGATACATTGTCTGTGTTATGTTGTTACCTTGTTGTGTTACAGACCGTTGAGTCTGAATGATGTTGTGTTGTATGTGTTTTGGACCTGGTGTCCGATATTATGTAAGTATGTTGTTAATGTTGTTATGGAAGTATTGTTTATATGTGTTCCCGTGTTCTAATATTTAGGATATGTGGGAAGTATGAACTTTGGGGACAAAGTTCTTTTAAGGGGGTAGATTGAAATACCCCAAACCTAGTTATGTTGTTTAAACACTAAAATAAGGTGTAGTAAGACTAAAAAGAGTCTTAGAAACATTAGTAAACAATTTAAACCATAGAAAACACAAACAAATGCCTTAAGGTCAATAAAGGCCAAAATGTGCTCTAAGCTTGGGATAAGCTTGGTTAAGACCTAATGAGATTACCAAGACCTCATTTGTATACTAATGAACATATTAAACCAATTACCAAAGAAAACCAAGCTTGAAAACAAGTTAAAATACAAATGTGCTTTAAGGAGTCTTAAAGCACATTTTTGAAAAATTGTCTTGTAAATGAGTTTTGAATGGCTAAATGTCCATCATTACTCTTTAATTAATATGTGTACTACTTAGTATCACATTTGGAAGTCTATATCAATGGGAAATCAAAAATTTCACATCTATGTGCCTTGTTTTAGTGAATAGTAACAAAATAAGCAAGTTTATAACATATGTCATTATAAGTGTGACAATTGGTCAACAAAGACTAAAATACCCCTTGTTATAATATGGGGGCCGGTTTTTATAAGGGTGAGTCATCTCCCCCTTGTTAGTTATCAAGTAAGTAAAATTAATAAAGCAAAACACTATTTACCTTTTACTTAAATATCTCCAAAAGTGAACTTATCTTCACTTCTCATTTCCCTCTTCATTTCCCACGGTTCCAAGCTCTCTTCTATCTCCTTCTTGCTCTCCATTCACGGTTTTGCAATAGTACCACCATCATTCTTCATCTTCAACCTCTTGTAACTCCTAGCTCACTTTGCCAAATCAAAAACAAAAGACCACCATTCTCTTAGCCTCATCAAGCTCTTCATTCCTATCTTCTCAAAATCCCAAGAGCTCCATTTCGGTGCCAAGAGGAATCACCATGGGAGGAGCTTGAGCTCATCTTTTCACATATTGTTGTTCTCCTTTGCTTCTAGGTAAGGAAACTCAAAGAAAAATGATGTTTCCTTCATGTTTTGTGTTGTCCGAAAATTACCCTTAATGGTGTCCTTTACCTTGCTTGTTTTAGCTTCATTTGAATCTTCCAAGGGCTTGGTGGAGTCCTCCTTGCTATATATCCAAACTCTCTTTGATATCCAAGGTAAAACAATCATCTAAATATTCTAAGGCAATCTATGTATTTAGGGTTTACAATGAGATGAAGCATAAAGCTAGTATGCTCATTGCATTATTTGTATAATGTTTAGAAGTTGACAAGAAATCAAACACCCTTACCGATTTTTTTAAACAAGGAAACAAGAAAGAAGTTTGTGAGGAAAAGAGGTAAATATGCTAACCTAATGTAGTTTAAAGTCTTAGGAGAAATGAGCTTATATTGCTTATGAAAATGATTTAAGGAGCCAATGGTGAATGACCTAGAAAAATGCTCTCAAGGGCTTAGTTAAAGGCATATGTATTGTTGAGTGTATTTGCAGGTCAAAGGCAAATATATTGTGGAAATTCAGTGTTTAAGATTTATGCATCTTAAGGGCCTAAGAGCCATGTTATTTAAGGGCCTAAGTGCCAAGCAATTTAAATTATGCACTATATTGTGATGTAGTGTTAATTGAGTGAAGTTTTGTGTATAAGAATGTTCTTGATGGATTTTAGTGTTCTTGGTTGTTTAATGGTGAGAACAATGTGTTTTGGCTTAGTAATGTTCTAGGAGAGTTCATGTCAAAATTTAGGTAATGTACAAGAAGTTCTAAGTGTTTAAACAAGATTTGGTGAACTAGGAAGTGTTAGAAATGTTTAGGTATTTTACTAGAGGAGAAGTAATGTCTTAGGTGTTCTAGGAAACAAAAAGGACTTCGACATCAACTAGAAGTTTAGGTTGTTAAAAAAAAAGGGGTGCTTGGGAGATGATGTTAGTGAGGAGAAAGCATTTTGGGATAGTGATTATCATAGGTGAGAAACACCATTTAGAAACCTTGTAAGAAATGTTACAAGTGTTGGTGAATTTTAAGGAAAAATTGGGTAACAAGTTAGATAAGGAACTAGGTGTGCTTAAGATGATATTTTGGCATTAGAATATACCTAAGATCATTTGGGAAGTTTATACATTAAATGGGTAAGAAGAACCATTGCAACAAGACTTAGAAAATGTTCAAAATCTAAATCTGTAGCAGTGGTCCGGGACTTAGGTCTTGGATGATGTCCCGGACCATGTATTAAAAAGGGTCGAGGATTCTTGCAAAGTCTTGGTCCGGTACTTAGGTTATGTAAGAAGTACCGGACCACCCCCTGATTTACCCCCGAGAGATTTTGCCTACATTGGTCCGGGACCTAGGACTTGTATGAAGTCCCGGACCACCCCATTAAAACAGGCCGAGGATTTTGTTAAGTGTAGGTCCGGGACCTTAGTTGGGGACAAAGTCCCGGACCACTTTAAAAAGTTAGTTTAAGGTTAGATAATGATGTCTAATGATGGGGATTAGTTAGTAATGATGTTATAAAGTTATATAAGGCATGTTAGGAGTGTAATAATAACAATTTAAAAGGTGAGAAGTTATAACAAAGTGTGAATACAAAATAACTAGTTAAGTGAAGTAGAAGTTAACAATGGATTAGTACATTAATTAACCGACGTTACTAAATGTGTATAGGATTCTTCAAAGGTGGAAACCAGTCAAAGCAAGGACCAAGTATGGTGTTTTCTTGTAGTCTGTTGCCTACCGGTTTACACCGGCTTGTGTGTTTGTGTTTTTTGTGTGTTTATGACCTTGTAAGACTTAAGTCATGTAATGAGTTTACAGTTGTTAAATATTATTGTATTGTTAAGTATGACTCTCTCTTCCCTTGTGTGTGTGTCTAACAAGACTTAACCTATTGTGTGTGATTGGTTCATTGAGTTCAATGTTGAACTTCTAACAAGTGCTAACGGGGGAAGTGAGGAGTCCGGTATGTTCCGGCCACGCGTGTGAGTATGGGAGTCGATGTCATAACCGGTTCGATTCTCTTTGTATGTTATGGTTGTTCTCCAATTTGGTTACCAACCTTCCCTTTAGCTTAACCAAGGCTATTTTACTGACTCACGTCGGGCCACAGGGCATACTATGTGTTGTTTGGTGTGCTTGGGTCACTATATCCGAGGCACCTTGTGTTAAGTTATCCGTTCAATCTAACAGGACGGTAACGAGTTATGTAACGAGCTTAGCATGAGTATGGCAACATTCTCTAGGCTCTCCATGGGAACTAATTGTATTGGTTCACTTCCTAAAAGGAATTGTTCTTGTATGTTATGTGTGATGTTGTGTACAATACTCATGTTGTGATATATGTATATGATGTATGTGTTAAAAGAATGCCATATCATCATGACAATTAGTTGCGCGTATTCCGGTAGCCGATGGGCTGCGCGTTAACCATACCAGCCAAGGGTTGCTGACCCCCCCGGGGGCTAGCTCCATATTTCTTTTACTGCAGGATGAGGATCGAAGAAGCGGAATGGCTTTAGATTCTAGGATGCAGGATTACTTTTGGGTTTTTGGATGTTGAGCCCGGGATGTGCCTGTGCTCCCGAGGCGATATATTTTTGGTACCGTTGTAGTACAATGATGGTCGTTAACAGTTCACAGTGACAGTTTGTGAAGTATAGTTATGTTTATGGAGTGTAGTTACAAACTCGGTATTTTATTAATGTATTAAAGGTTATTAGTTCTATGCTCGGAGTCTGATCATCAGACCGATACGCTTGTATTTATTCTGCCTTGTTAACCACGTGGGTGGTTAACGGCGTTGTAGCACCGAACCGTTTAGTTATTGTTTAGTTGTTATTTCCGCTGCGATTTCGATTAACTGTTAAGTGCGTAGTAGGGGTGTTACAACTACGCTCGCACCGAAGCTCGTATCTATCAGCCTGTATCTCTGGAATATGTATTGCTCTAATATTAGTGTCCATATTACGAGTCTACTCAACCATCCAGAATAAACCTTAGCCATCATCCCGTAGTTAACCCCTTAGTCGATTATTTGTTTAACTCGAGTTTCATTAACCCTCGGGGTTTCGGTTTTGTTATATAATATAGTTTACGAGCATGTAATATTCGATGCTGTAATAATATTTAGTATGTGGGAGTTATACTCTTAATACTCATGCATTTATCGAGGTTAATTGTCGTTGCATGTTCACGTACTCACACTTACGTCCTTCCATGACTAGTTATATACATTTATTTATGTATATAACATGGTTTGTTACCATGTCTCATTCGACCAAGTTATATATCCACTTGCACTTATATAATATCTTTTGTGTTGGTCAGTTAATCTACTTGATCAACTTGTGTTGATTGGTCAACATAGTTTGACTTGGTCAATTTTCAAGTCAACCTTTTCATTGTAGTTGATATTTGTTTATTAACTCATACTACACCATATTATGACACTTGTGATTATACTCTTAACCAATGGTTCCTTCCCATTAATCTTATATGGTTAGTCATTCACCTTGCATGTTTACCTTGTATTATAAGGTTTCTAACCATATGTTATTCTCCCTGATTTCCCAATTAATCTCATCATTTTATGTAATCGTTTACAAGGTATATTTATACCATAATAATTCCTCTATAATATGCTCTCTTATACTTTAATATAATGTCACATTATAACATTTTGAACTTCATAATATATTCAGCCTATACTTTTAAAATTCCAAACCAACCATAATACTTTCGGTATCTAAATTCCTTTCCCCTTCATTTTAGATTATTTTCAAAATTACCCAACTATTATATTTCTTGCATTTCCATCCTTATTTAATTTATAAGCTAAGGTTCCGAAACATTATATTATACACCTATGTATATAAATATGTGTATTCGAACAACTCCCTACTATTTTCAAGATTTATTCTTTTCACCGCAACTTCTTCTAATTTACATAATGTCTCTCTTTATTTTGTAAACTTACAACTAAATACTTAAAATTTTATATTATACATATTTACATATTTAATTCCAAAATCTCCCAAAATAATTTCTTAAATTCTCGAACAGCCCTTGGCTGTCCAATATTATTTCCCAAGGTAATCCAATAATCTCCATCTCTCGCAATATTCCCATAATTTATGTGAACCATATAATTCCTCATCTATGTTTGTTTCCTCCTTTAATATTATTTGAACTTTAGAATATTGTAACATCTATAACCCCTTCAACCATATGTTAAACATTTTTCTTTAGTCTATTACATTTCGCAACATCCCATATACTTTTATTAATTATGAAGTTCCCCATTAGTTTTCAAAGGTCACAATTTTACTCTTATACCTTATGTTATAACATCACTACTCTTAGCTAGTTTTAACCTATAGTTTCCAACCTTATGTTATAAAATCAGAACAGCCCCCTTGCTATTACAGCCCACTCTTCTTATTCTCTAACTCTTCCTTATTAACCATTTGACCCTCTTTATTTTACAAACCTTACAATTTCATCCTTAAACTATATACTATACAATTTCATTAATTAAATTCCAAATTCAACTCCAAAAATTCCAATAAATTTCCTACACACCCTATACTATTTCTAAATGCCGATTCAGCCCCCTAACTTTTAGAAATTACATTTTGACCCCAATAGTTTTATAAACCTTACATTTAGCTCCTAAACTTGTTTAACTTTCTAATTTGATTATTCCACTCATCCCCTTTGGTCAACACAGCCTATATGACCAAGTTTGACCTCCAACCTACTGCCTTGACCATCACTCTCCCATAATAAAAGTTTTGACCCCAAGTTTTTCTAGAATTACCATTTAAGCCCTAAACTTCACAAAAACTTATATTTTCATCTAAACTCCAAATGAAGCTTAATTTTTGGCTATATATCATTTTGACAACCTAGATTTAGTTTATTTATATTAACCACCCATGTTTTACCCTTTTGTACACTAGAACAACATTTAAGTTTATAGTCACTTTTAAACCCAATTTTAACCTTATCTTTAAACCAACTTCCACTCAAATTCGTAGGTATTTTTCCTTGATAATTTTAGGTGGTTTTAAACTCACCAAACAGACCATAGTATTTCCTCACCACATTTTATACTAATCAAATACATAACTTATAAAGCATAAAGTTTTTTAATATAACATCTAAGTCTAGGCTTTTTTACACTTAGGACCATTTAGTTTTTTGCATTTTAACCCTTTTGTTACTTTTAACCTATTATAATGTAACTTAGCTAAACAAGTTACCATAATGTTTAAGTACAATTTTCAGTCAAAATCACCCATATACCGCACTACAATCTCAGCCCAATTTAATTTGACAAGATGATTTACTTTAAAGCTTAAAATGTGTATTAAGCTCACTTACTTGTTTCAAGGCTCCAAAACTCCTTGGAATCCTGTTGTATTTTCCACACTACATTAGTAACAGGTTTTGGTATGATTATACACTATACACAAGCTTAGACCTTAGTTCAAAACCTTAAGACTTGATTAAGTAACTTACCCCTTCAAAGTTGATATTTCTCCACCATTCACCCCTTGTATTTTCGGCCAAGAAATCCCACCACTATCACTCCAGTTCGTCCATGGTTAATAGGAGGAAATAAAAGTGAATTTAGAGCTTTAAAACTTCATAAACAAGATCTAGAGTTTAAGGTCTCTAAAATGGGTTTTGGGGTGGATTTTTACCTTATGGTTCTTGAGAGCTGATTTTTCCATTCCAAGCTCTTATTAAACACTAGGAAAAGAGTTGGGAAGTGAGTACATGTGTAGATCTAAGGAAGAATAAGATTTGAGCACTAAAACTCAACTTTAGGAGATTTTACCTTTGGAGATTCCCTTGCTTTATTTTCGGTAGTGGATATGGGTGGGAGACACCAAGGTTCCAGTAGGATATAAGTGAATAGAAGTGTGTTAAAAATGGTGGAAAATTCGGCCATATAAGAATCTAGGACAAGGATGGAAGTTAAAACACATTTTTACCTTGTTTTTGATCTTCTTGCTTAGGTCTTGGTACCCATGACTTTGGGTGGAGTTTTTGAGCTTTCCCACCTTGAATATTCAGCCATGGACATAGGGGAGTAAGTGGTTGAAGTTTCCAGTTCAAAAATGGAAGGAAATGGAGTTTTAGGAGTTTTTCTTACCTTGTCTTTGCTTGAACTTTAGTTAGACTTCTTCACTTGGTTTCCCACAAGATTATTGGCCCATGATCAGCTTATTTCGTGCATAGATGGTTAGAAGGGGTTGTAGTACTTTTTTTGAGCAGAAAAATGGGGTTTTAAGGGATAAAAAGAGGAAAAGAAGCTTAAAGCACCATTGTTGTTCTTTGGAGCTCAAGGAAGAAGATGATGGGTATGGAGTAAGGTTGGAGATGGCTGGAAGGGGGAGGAGGAGTCTGATTTCGTGGGTGAGAGCATGAGAAAAGTGAAAGAGGGAGAAAAGTGAGGTATTAGTAAGTGAAATGAGATAATAGTCAATGTGTGTGTAAGGAGGGAAAGTGAGCTTGTCTCATTTCCTCTTTGGGCTTGTCTTATCCTAGACATGTGAGGGCTGTCGTTTTTGGCTCTTTCTTGGGGGGGGGGGAGTTCAGTTTTTTTTGAGACTTAATGTCGTTACACCTTAAAGTTGTACATTATGACTAGGTTTATGTGTTAGGTTGTGACACATATTATTTCCTTGTTCTTATGAGTATATGTAAGTGATTATTGCACTTATAATTTGGTTTCACGATATAAAATGATTTTATAATCTTATAACATTGTTTATATTATTAACACATGTATTAATGTGTTACATGTTGTATTAATGTTAGGAGTTGTTTTCTCCTTATTAGTGTAGTCTCTTTAGTTCATGATCCTTATGTATGGTTTGGTGCCCATCTTGGACTATACATATTTATTTGTATATATGTATTTATAGGTTTTAATATCCTTTAGTGAATATTGTCCATTAGTCATTATTCTTTCGTGACTAATTTGAATTAATCTCTCCCCATTAATTAATCCCTTGTTAATCAGGGTAGTTAACGTTTGGGGTATTTCAATCTACCCCCCTTAAAAAGACTTCATCCCGAAGTCTCATTTCTAATCAATTGGTCCTATATAATCTAGTTCCATGACCAACATCACTCTTAGGGATCAAGTCCTGTATCTCCATATCTCAAAGTGCAGCAAGTGCACATAATATCTCATAAGCATAGTGCAATAAAAGCACTTCCACTATATCATGTGAAAATATAAATCCACACACGATGCAACTCAAGTGCACAACACAATATTCATACATCCACACATGGTGCAACACAAGTGCATAATACCATATTGGTTCTTTTACTTTCTACTTAGGGATATATATCTATCACAAGTATCTCCAAGGATACATCATAAACAAATGTATTCACAACACAATCGAGTATCTCGTAGGATACATAACAGACATATTCACCAATTTCAACTACGTATGCCACACATACGTACAATCAAGAATCACACAACAACACAGAATCTTGGTATACACTAGTGCATGCTAAGAGGCTCTACCCTTAAAAAGGGTTACGTCCCGTGACCCCCATAGTATCTAACATCCGCTATAAGAAGAGCACTGGATACTTGGCTCGTATAGAGTCCTCCAACTCCTATGTGGCCTCTTCCGCCTCATGGTTCGACCAAAGGACTTTGACTTTCTTAATGGTCTTGGTCCTGGTCTCTCTCATTTTCATATCGAGGATGAGGAGTGGAGTTTTCTCTTATCTAAGAGACGGGTTTATTCTAGCCTTTTTGGCTTTAAAAATATGTGGAGGGTGAGGCACGTACTTCTCTAGCTAGAAGGAGTGAAGTATTTTCTACGCTCTCCCGAACACGTTGTAATGGGCCCACTCGCTCCTTAATGAGATGCAGATCCACGAACATCGGGCTCAATTTGCCCTTTTCGTTCTTTTTGATGTATTATAGATTGTTTATTAATAGCAAGTTATTGTTGACCCTGTTCCAGTGTGACGGTGCTATACACGGTCTCTTATGCTCTTGGGAATAGAGGTATCTTAATCGGAGAGGTATCTTTAGTGTGCGAGTGCTTGATTAGAATTAAGTCGCCTATCCCGATATTCCGGATTACTAGCGCATGTGCGCATGCTATCTTCAAGTTCTTTGTCGTCACTTACTGGCTTCTGGTTAAGGTGAGATGTGACATTGACTATCGTTAGTATTTAGTGCTCTTTGCAGTTGTCTCAACAATCTTGAGACATACTCGCCTATATGTTTACGGAGATAGTCCTCGTCATCTCTTGTCTCTAGATTGTTTTGTTCAGGAGTAATTTGTTAGTTATAGTATCTGCTAGGTGCTGCTCGTGGAGGTATATTGTAATTTTTTGTATGTCGGCCTAACAACAATACTCGTATTGTTCACCTTGCGCTTCTGCTAGGAGAAACTTCTCTTGTTATTCTTTTTTTTTTGTTATGCATCTTTCAGCATCCAATATTGGTATACCCTTTGGTAGTGAGGTATTTGCCTCTAGGTTTATTTTATATCTTTCTCATGTTGATTTATCGTGAGTGTATTTGTACAGTTATGAGCGTTGAACGCTATACTTATTTGGAGTGTTTCCTTTAATGGTCTATACAGTTGTGGTCTACCTTTATTTTTTTTCTCCCCATTATTGTGTTTCATGCGAGTTTCACTCGTCTGATTCGTGCCAACGTATTATTACTAATGGCTGTTTAAAATGGTCGCTTCTGTGTGCACCATATCATAGTTGGTTCGACGGTTATTGGTTATTGTTACACTTGTTTTAAGGCTTACGTATCTACTAGTATACTAGCTTGCCTTTCTTTTATTGGTTACTGGAGTGTTTATGTTTAGCCCCTTTTTGGGCGAGGACGTACCATTGCCCTTACTTTTGAGTATATGGTAATTGTTGCCTCATACAATGTTGTTTAGTGTCTTTAGTTTGGAGAATAGTTCCCTTTATGCCCCTTTATCGGGTGTCAGTTGTCATCATTATATAGGGGTCTCCTGGATGGCAAGAATTGTGCCATTATAAGTGGACTCTTGATCCTTATTAGGTTTTCGCATATTTACTCGCCCATTTACTGGGTTCTCATGCATTTGTCATCTAGTTGACTATCAGTTCTCTTATCTTTCAGGATGTTTCCCCTTTACATTATTGTGTTTTAATCACTCCTTCGTGGAGTCATGACTTTGGTCATGTTATATTTAAGGTTTTTGGTTCTAGTCTCGTTGGTTAAATCGAGACCCTTCTTGGTAATTCCTTCGAAGTAGTTGTTTGTAATGGTCTGGATTTGTATCACTGACCTTGGCACGGAGTTGACTATTTCTCATTTTCTTTACAATTTGTGAAGTATTCTTTTGTCAGTCTCCTACTCAACAGTATTGGGGTGTCCCAAAGGGATTTTTTTAGGTTCCCTGGGTCCCTTGCCTAATGAGCATGATTACGTATTTTACGTTTAGTAAGTATTTGCAATATTGTGTCCAAATAGTTTGGTTTATATTGTAATGATACGAGATGGTTTCCTCCTCTGTCATTGGTTTCATTACTGACATAAGTTCACTAATGTTTTAAAAGGGTTTCTTACGACCACTTGTATTGACAAGTCATTGTTGGTCTATTGTTTAACAAGTCCCTCATTGGAGTGGTTATGCACCGGCTCCAAATTGTTTTTATCTGTTTCTCGTGTGCGCCTTTTGGCGTTCATTCATTATTCCACATCCCTGAATTTTATAGGTTATTCGTGTCGTTTATAGTACATATTATAGTTCTTCTAACCTTACCCTATTTCTGGGTTACATCATTTGTTGTAATTTCGGACTCCATGGCGAAGGTTTGTGTTTTCTTCTCTTATGGAAATCCTTGTTGTAGTTTGGTTTCAATCAGTTTTATCATTAGTCGTTTCGTTTTAGGTATTGTTGCCCTTATGGCATACCTTGGAAAGGTAGTCGGAGGTGGTAATTTCGCCCTCCTGGACTCGTGACCTTCTAGTAGTACATTGGATATATTCACCTAGGCTCATGCCTTATAGTGTTAGACTTAGTGTCTTGTATTATGAATTAGGGTGTTGCCATTGTTTTACTTACCTAATCATTATCGCTGACATTCGTCACATTAGTACATGACATGTCTTAAACATGTACTTGTTTGTCACCTATTGTATGGTGCAATACCGATGGTAATAGTCATTCCCTTTATGCGGGAGTTTCGTCCAATGATCAGTGTGATCAAATGGGGTAACAATATATTTTTCTTTCTTGACATTTGTTCGATCTTGTTGGTTATGGTACTCCTTTGTAAGGATAGTGCCTTGAGTGTTAATTGTTTAAGCCGTCAATACAAATTTATGGTTGTGGCTGCATTTGGTTCAAGTAATTTACATGTTGTGATATAATGTGTTCACTCATTCTCTTGTCGTGGTCATCGTGTTTCCTGACATTATGGTAGGTTATTGTTGGGTAAAAACCTAACGGCAAGTATACCGGTCGATTATAGCAAGTTTTTCCTAGAAGTGTCCCTCCAGGTTATCGAATCCAAGGGAGGCAGCGTTTTAGTTTAATTGATATTTAAGAACAAATTAATAAAATAACTCAAGTAACAGGGGGGTTTTGTTTGTTTGGATTACTAAACTATAAAACAAGAATGTAAATATGAGCAAAGGTAATAAATGCAAGACAGTGGATAAAATAATAATGTTTTTGGTTTAATAAACAAGGGAAATTCCGGTTTACTAATCCTCCAAATTCTTCGGTTCCTTTCTCAGTGTGTTTACCAAAATTCAGATTAAAATCCTAGATCAGAAATATTCCACGTTCGGTCTCCCGCTCGGTGGAATCTAATTAACAACTAATAAATTTTAACTCTCGTTACAAATTTACTAATTGCTAAAGCTTTAAGAATAATCCAGTTTAATGATCAGTTAATATCCTAGAGGAATTACCATCTCTAAATTAACTGGTACTGTTCCTGTTGTCTATTATCTACCGTAGTTCTCACTTATAAGCAGATAAACAGGTAAAATCAAGTAACTGGCCAAATCATAAGATTTATAAAAATAAATAAGGAACAATACTTTAATCTATTAAAATGGTAAATCACACAGATACTGGAACCTTGAATTTGGATTACATAGCAAACTGAAATTTATAAAAACTACTCAGCCATTGAAATGAAAATACTGTAAAAATATGTAAATAACATTAAAGAAGAAAAGAAGAAGAAACTCTGTTTTAAGGCTCTTTGATGGAGTCTCTGTGCACAACCAGCAGTTTCCTCTACTCAATCTCCAGATGATGGTGAAGTCTTCAGCTGCTTGTGTATCCCAGATTTTGTGTGGATGTATGTAGGTGTTTTGTGAGATGGGTGATATGGAACGTAATGAGATGGGGATGAATGGAGTTGTGGTATTTTTGCTCTCCAGAATGTGTGTTGAATGAGAGGGATTTGAGTTCTATTTATAGAACTCATTTGCTTGAGTACGTAGCAGCAGCATGGTGGTGGAGATGATGCTGGAGTTTTAGAAGTGGAATGGTGGGTGGTCAATCGTGGGTGTTGTTGCTGGATTTAGGGAGATAATTGGATTTAGTGGGATTAGAAGATGGAAAGTAGGGGAAGGGGATACGATTGTGGAAGAAATGCTGGAAAGGAGATCGTAATGCATGGGCGGCGGTTTAGTTTTAAAGAGAATTTTATTCTCTTTTCTTCACTTTCGCGAGCAACAGATTAGCGCTTTCAGCAGTGTGGTCCGGGAATTAAGTCTTGTATGAAGTCCCGGACCGTATCATTGAAATAGGTCGAGAATTTGCTCTGGTTTGTGGTCCTGGACTTAGGGTTTGTATAAAGTCCCGGACCATGGTGTTAAAACAGATCGAGAATCCCTTCATTGTGTGGTCCAGGACTTAAGTTGTGTATAAAGTCCCGGACCATGTCTGAATCTGTTTGAGAATTGATTGATATTGTGGTCCGGGACTTACCTCCAGCATCATGTCCCGGACCATGCCTGATTTTCGGTCGAGATTTGAGTTACAATGTGGTCCGGGACTTAACTCCAGCATCAAGTCCCGGACCATGCTTGCATTTAGTACGTGAGTTGTTGTCTTTGACTCAAATTAGGTTTTTGATTTTCCATGTGTTCCAACAATGATACGAACATGTTTCTTTTGAGATCAAATACCTGAAAAAGCACACAAAAACCATAAAAGAAGACAATTGCAACAAGAAACATAAAAACACTTAAAAGACAGGAATTTAGCAGTAAATGATAACAAATTGGGTCTCAAAAGACCATGCAGAAATAGGTAAATTCCTGACTTATCAACATCCCCACACTTAACCTTTGCTTGTCCTCAAGCAATTACTGCAATCAAAATGTACCAGATTTTCAAAAGCGGGGATTTATCAGGTCAGGAAAATGTTCAAGGAAATCTAATGCTGAAATACAATCATAAGAGACATTGACTAGTACTGCAAGTTTTCTTAAATAGTGAAGCTAGAGTGTTTGCCAAATGCATGAGACTATCATCATAACTATTTAATCCAAACTTTACTCAGGGCTCTACTTTCCATTTTGCTTTCCACAATTTATAGGACGACAAGGGGCAAGAAGTAATGTCATATTCCACATTACCTTTCATTGCCACATACTCATAATCAAGGAAGAATGTGCAATAAACTGTTTAGCATGAAAGAACTTTCCTTCCAATTTTTCTGAGTAAGCATTATTCATTTCATCCCCTCAGACTTTTTCTCCCCATCCTTGTAGCGGTGTTGGGCCTTCTATCCAAAATCAGATGATCTTAGGTAGATGAGTCATGAGGCACTCCAAGGGCTTAATTACCGAATGGGAGAGGCCTGTTCCGGTTCAGAGTAGATTAGAGGAGTACCTTGCCTTTGTCCTTTCCTTCCATTCATTCCAAAACTTTCCAAAAGCCCCAAGTTAGTTCAAACAAAATAGTCACAAAATGGTCTCACCTTTTATTGAAGGAAATAGATGCAAATTTTAACCAAAATCGACAATCCAAGCAGTATAACCAAATTTCTTATGACAGAAATTTCAGATTAAATCTCAAAAATGTTCGCTACTTGTATGTTATTCCCGACTGATGCATCTTACCACAGCTGAAAACCAAGTATGTCGAATTAAATTTTTTTTTTTGTGGAGGGTCATCAAAGGTTAGTGAAGGGAGAATAAGTATTGTCAGGAGCCACAGCAAACAAACAAATAGACTTGCAACCCCCTTACTACCTCCCCACACTTAGAAAATTGCAATGTCCTCATTGCTACTAGAACGGGATTATAGTGCAAAAGAAAGAATAGGACTCCCCTGAATAATCGGTGAAGATGATGTCCCCACACTTATGAAAAGGAACGGGAGACTTAAGGAAGGTTGTGGAAATTTCGGCAGAGTCTCCTTTGTTTTCTTTCGATATCGCACACAAGAATGGCAGTCCTGTTGGAATATCACAAAGCAGCAGACAGCGTGTTGCAACAAAAGAGAGTACACATAACCAAATATTCGGGAATAACCAAAGTATCCCATAAAAAACAATCCAAATAGAAAAAGAAAGGTACTAGAAGTAGCAACCTACAAATCTAAAAGACATCAAAATATCGTAAATGTCAAAGTCAGATGAAAATCCAAAAGTGCAATAAAAGATAGATGGGCTGATGTAGGAGGGAGTATAAACCAACCCATGTGCTACCGCCGGGGCATGCGCCAGGACTCCAACTGTGTAAATCGCTCATCATACTCACGGAATCGGGCCTCCTGACGAGCCTCATACTCAGCCTGACGGGTCTCCTGACGAGCCGCATACTCAGCAAACTGAGCATCCCGTCTGGCCTCATAGACAGTCTGACGGGTCTCTAAAGCTGAGAGTCTCTGACCATACCCATCTAGACGACTCGTAAAACCGTCGAAGTAAGCTGTAGCAGTCCCCCTCCAGGCTCTAAACTCATGGAGCAACTCATCATAGCCCGGGGCCAGACCATCAGGCATCGGGAAGTCCGGGAGCTCACCACCAGCAGCAGCAGCAGCAGCGGCCTCAGCCTCATCAGCAACCTCAGCCTCATCAGTAGCTTCAGCAACTCGGGGAGCGCGTGCAGCGCGTCGGCGCTTCACCCACTGCCCGTCGATCTTCTCCCACTGGAAGAATCTCATCATGGTCATATCGAGAGTAGATCGAGGGTACTGAGGCTCCTCATCAGACACATCCACCCTTTTCAGCAAGTAACAAGTGTAGGAGGTGTGGGAATGGAAGATAGGCGGAGTGATTGGTCTGAACTACCCTAAGCATGGATTTAAAGATAACATGATGCAAACCGGGAGGGACCCCTGCGGCGGCATAGGCGTCGTCCAGATGTAGCGCATAAGCCAGCAGTCATACATATTTAGATCAGCGCACTCCCGGGGGCGAACATTATACATCAATATCCCTAAAATCAGTCGCTCTCTCGGGGTCGGGAGCTTATCCCCCGTGACAACCTGCTTATCCCGGTTATTTCGACGCTGGCGGTTTTGAACATCCGGGTCATGGACAATCAAGTTTATATAGTGCTCCTTAGCCTGTCTGGTCAATAATGGCATATTCGCCCTATTCTCTGCAGTGGGAACCCGAACAGCAACGGGCAAATCCAAACAACGTCTAATGCTAGCAGGAGTCACCGAAAGATTCACCCCTTTAACCACATAATTGATCTTATCTCCATCATCATTGACCGACGCATTAGCATAAAACAATTTTATCAATCTCGGATAGAATCTCCCACCGCGATTCAGCAGACATACCCAACTTCGTGCACGAAACAGTGTTTCCAGATCAAATTCAGCAATTAAGGTTGGACACACTGACCTTTCAGGTAGTATTTTCCTTTCCCGAGCATGGTACCAGTTCCTAGCAGCTTCGTTGATGAAGTCGGAGTCGACTGTCTCCCGGACCCGGAGTGGAGCTGCGTCGGGTGATGGAGGGGCAGCGGTGGAGGAAGATGCTCCTGCGGTGTTACGTCGGGCTCTTTTGGGTGCCATGTGAGTTTTGGAGTAGTGACTTTGTGAAGGGTGCGTTTGGTTTTGGTCAATGGGGGGAGTTAGGTTGGTGGTGTGGTGGTGATTTGGACCTGCGACAGAGGCTGAGTCGGGGTGATGTGTTAGTCTGTAGTGACAGGTGGTGATGTGTGGTGCGCGTGTGGGTTCGACAGAACAGAGGTGGTGGGTTGGGGACGGGCGAATTCAATAGCGAGAGAGGGAGGTGCGAGGGGGATGCAGTTGCGAATGTGAGAGCAGAGAGGGGGCGGGTGATGGAGGTCGCGAGGATAGAGGGGTGGGAGTTGGTGTCTCGGCGGTTGTTGTCGATGGTGGGTTGGCTGGAGTGAAGTGGCGAAGTCGAGGGCGAGAGTGACCTGGTGCGGTGGTCTAGAGCAGGCGAATGGTGGTGGGTTGGGTTTGTCGCAGGCGACAGGAAAGATAGGGCGAGGGAGTGTGGAGATAGCGGGAGTTGGGTGTGGTGTCGGGACTGCGATGGCAAATCGAAGAGGAGAGAGTGAGGTTGGAGGTGGTGGCGGTGTGGAGCAGGAGAATTTCAAGGGCGAGGAGGTGGTGGCGGTGCAGTGGTGGAGGAAGATGGTAGTCGGGTGGTGAGGGCGGTTTTCAGGCGGCGATGTCGAGAGTAGGTGAGGTTGGGAGCTAGGGATTTCAGATGTGAGACAAGAGGCTGAAGAATGAAGACGACGGGTTTGTTCTGTGTTTTTTTTTCTAAAGTTGTATGGGTCCGGGACCTAAGATATGGGTGAGGTCCCGGACCACTATGCAAAAATAGGTCGAGAGTTTCAGTCTTCCTGGGTCCGGGACTTAAGAATTGTACGAAGTCCCGGACCACCCCTTATTTTCTGTTCGAGAGTTCGCACCAGTTCCGGTCCGGGACTTAAGATATGCAGAATGTCCCAGACCACCCCATGAATTCTATTCGAGAGTTCTCTACTCCACTGGTCTGGGACTTAAGATATGATTGAAGTCCCGGACCACCCTGTTTTGTCCACCGAAGGATTGTCTTCTAATACTCTGTTTCTCATCCTTCATCAATCCTACACTTTGACAAAAACAACAAAGAAAATAGCTAACAAAGGAATTAGCACACGTAAAAACATGAATTAAAATGAAAATCAAGAAGATAGAAGAAAGGAGATTGGGTTGCCTCCCAATGAGCTGCCCGTCTTTTCGGTCTTTGGCTAGACCGTGTAATTGTAAGATCAGGATGGAGGATCATGCACCGTGATCACTGAATGGACTTCGGCGGTGTCACCACTGAGATAGTGTTTCAACTGAGACCCGTTTACTTTAAAAGTCTCCCCTTCCGCATTGATTAAACCTATGGCTCCATAAGGCGAGACACTTGTTATTGTGAACGGTCCAGACCAGCGAGATTTCAACTTTCCCGGGAATAATTTCAGACGGGAGTTAAATAGAAGCACCTTATCTCCAACGTGAAACTCACGCTTGACCAAAAGCTTGTCATGCCACCTTTTTGTCTTTTCCTTATAGATCTTAGCATTTTCATATGCTTCCTCTCTAAATTCCTCCAAATTGCACAACTGCATCTTGCGCTTCTCACCAGCCTTTTGTAATCAAAATTTAATGCTTTGATGGCCCAAAAAGACTTATGCTCCAATTCTACAGGCAAATGACATGCCTTGCCATATACCAATTTGTACGGAGACATACCTAAGGGTGTTTTGAAGGCAGTGCGATATGCCCACAAGGCATCATCTAGCTTGAGTGACCAATCACGCCTAGAGGATGTGACAGATTTCTGCAGGATCCACTTGATTTCTCTGTTTGTAATCTCGGCTTGCCCGTTTGTTGTGGATGATATGGTAGGGAAACCTTGTGCCGTACGCCATACTTCTGTGGAGAGCTTCAAACTGTTTGTTGCAAAAATGGGTACCTTCATCACTAATGATTGCTCGCGGAACACCAAAATGAGTGAATATATTCCGCTTCAAAAATTTCAGCACTACTTTTGCATCATTAGTTGGTGCTGCTATTGCTTCAGCCCATTTTGTAACGTAGTCTACTCCTACCAAGATGTAGAGGTTACCTTGTGATGATGGAAATGGTCCCATGAAGTCGATACCCCAAAGGTCGAATGGTTCAACTTCCAATATAGAATTCAAGGGCATCTCATGGCGTCTAGATAGGTTCCCCTGTCTTTGGCACTGGTCACATGTGGATACAAACTGATAGCAGTCTTTGTTCAAGGTCTTCCAAAAGAAACCTGCTTCCAAAACCTTTGCTGCTGTCCGAGCAGGACCGAAATGACCTCCTGCCTCTCTTGAGTGACAATGATCAAGGATATCTTTTATTTCAGTATCAGGGACACATCTTCGAATCATCCCATCCACACAAGCCTTGAAAAGAAATGGATCATCCCAACGGTAGTGCTTAACAGTGGAGAAGAACTTCTTCCTCTGCTGATATGTCAATGCTGGGGGTACTATCTGTTTTGCAAGATAGTTTGCAATATCTGCATACCAAGGATCTCCAGTGGAGCCAACTTTGAACACATGCTCATCTGGGAAGAACTCGTTAATTGGTATACCATCATCATCAGCATATGTAATCCGAGATAAGTGATCAGCCACTCCATTCTGTACTCCGGGCTTATCTCTTATTTCTATATCAAACTTCTGAAGGAGTAGGATCCATCGAATCAGCCTCGGTTTTGCTCGCCTTTTTGAATATGTCGAGGGCGGAATGATCTGTATGGACTATGACTTTACTCCCAATGATGTATGATCTGAATTTGTCGCATGCAAAGACGATGGCTAACAGCTCCTTTTCTGTTGCATAATTTTTTTGTGCATCATTAAGTGTCTTACTTGCGTAGTAGACTACTTTCAGCATTTTGTCATGTCTTTGCCCTAGAACTGCTCCCATGGCAAAATCGCTAGCGTCACACATGATCTCGAATGGTAGAGACCAATCAGGTGCAACAACAACTGGTGCAGATATTAGCTTTTCCTTGATGATGGTAAATGCCTCAAGACATTCTTTAGTGAAGTCAAATTTCACGTCCTTGGCCAGCAAGTCACACAACGGCTTGGATATCTTTGAAAAATCTTTAATGAACCGTCTGTAAAAGCCCGCATGAGGAAACTTCTCACATCTTTTACTGTAGCTGGTGGTGGTAACTTATCGATCACTTCAACCTTTGCCCTGTCCACCTCAATACCTTTGCTAGAGATCTTGTGTCCCAGCACAATGCCCTCTTGCACCATGAAGTGGCATTTTTCCCAATTTAGGACTAGATTGGTTTCTCTGCACCTGGCTAAGATATGATCTAGATTTTCCAAACAAGAGTCAAAAGTTAGTCCAAAAACTGAAAAATCATCCATGAATACCTCGATGCATTTTTCAATGTAGTCGGAAAATATGGCTGTCATGCACGCTGGAAGGTAGCTGGAGCGTTACATAACCGAAGGGCATGCGCGGTAAGCATAAGTGCCATATGGGCATGTGAAAGTTGTTTTCTCTTGGTCCTCTTCAGCAATAGGTATCTGAAAATACCCAGAGTAACCATCCAAGAAACAGTAATATTTATGTCCTGCAAGTCTCTCCAACATTTGATCAATGAAAGGAAGAGGGAAATGATCTTTTCTGGTTGCAGCATTCAACTTTCGATAGTCAATGCACACTCTATGCCCTGTAATAGTTCTTTGAGGAACTAACTCACCTTTATCATTAGGAATTACAGTAAATCCCCCTTTCTTTGGTACTACTTGTGTAGGGCTCACCCATTCACTATCAGAAATTGCATAAATAATACCTGCATCGAGAAGCTTAATGACTTCCTTCTTTACCACCTCCTTCATGTTTTGGGTTCAATCTTCTCTGGGGTTGAACTAGTGGTTTATAGTTTTCTTCAAGAAAGATGCGGTGTGTACAAAAGTGAGGAGCTATCCCCTGGATATCAGCGATTGACCATCCTATCGCCTTCTTGTTCTTCCTAAGCACCTGCATTAGTTGTTCCTCATGTTCATCAGTTAGTTCTGCAGAGATAATGACAGGCAGACTAGAGGGTTCAATTAAGAAAACATATTTTAAATGGCTGGGGAGAGGTTTCAGCTCCAAGGATGGTGGTTCTTTGATAGAGGGAATCAACTCCTGAGCTTCCCTCTCCAGCTTTTCACATTCTATCATGGGACCTTTTCGATATCGTCCTCCTGCTGACAATTGGAATGCCACAGCAAAGTCTTCCGGATCATCATGAATGCCATCTATGGATTCCACTAAGCATTTCTCTAACTCATCAATGTCAGCAGGGCTAAATACATAATCCTGCATCAGAGAGTCAATAGATTCCAAACTAAAACAAGCATGTACATCAGATGGGTGTTTTGTAACTTTTGACATGTCAAACACAAGCTGTTCATCATGCATTCTTAATATTATCTTACCACCCTCAACATCAATGAGGGTCCTAGCTGTTCGCATGAAAGGGCGGCCAAGAATTAGTGGTACTTCTTTGTCTTCCTCCATATCTAGAATTACAAAATCAGCGGGAAAAACAAAAGTGCAAACAGAAACAACCAAATCTCTAACTACACCCTTTGGAAAGATAATGGATCTATCTGCAAATTGTAAGGTAATGCGAGTAGGGTTACACTCTCCTAATCCAAGCTTAAGATACATGGATAAGGGCATCAAATTAATGCTAGCTCCCAAGTCACAGAGACCCTTACCACAATCGACATTACCTATTGAGCATGGGATGATTGGTAAGCCGGAATCATCGAGCTTTGGTGGAAGGTTCTTGCTAAGCACTGCTGAAACTTTTTCTGTCAATTGTATCGTCTCCTTCTCAACTAATGACCTTCTATTTGACAGTATGTCTTTCAAGAACTTCGCATAGATAGGCATCTGTGTCAAAGCATCTGAAAAGGGAATATTAATTGTTAGTTTCTTAAAAATGCTAAGGAACTTACCAAACTGCTCGTCGAGGTCTCTCTTTTTCAATCGATTTGGGAATGGCACTGGGAGCTCAGGGACCGCCCGTCGTGATGGTCTAGAAGATTGCGCAGCTTCACCAGTCAGCTCACCATCTTTCTGTGTACTAATATCAACTGGAGTATTTTCTGACACCGGTTCTTCAATGATCTCTACCTCTTGACTAACAACTGTGTCTTTTTTAGCTGGAGTCTTCTCAGCTTCAGGGATCGAAGGATCAAGCTGCTTACCACTCCTCAAAGTCACTGCTTTAGCGTATTCGCGAGGATTCTTCTCTGGCTGGCTAGGTAGAGCCCCTGCAGGTCTATCAGAAAGTTTTTCACTTAGTTGGGCAATCTGAGTCTCAAGATGTTTGTTGAAGGCTTTCTGCTCCAAGATGAATGTCTTGTTCTCATGGTTGGTGTTCTCTTGCTTTCGAGTTTCCTATTGGTCGACAGGATAAACTCTCGCATCATATCCTCCAAACCTGAACTCACTCCAGCTGGCTGTTTCTGTGACTGCTGGTTCTGCATTTGCTGATTTTGTTGGGGTCTCTGAAAATGCTGAGTGTTCTGCTGTGGAGGCCTCTGACTGTAGTTGTTTCCCTGGAACCTCTGCTGCTGATATCCTTGATTGTTTTGGTTGTTGTAGAAATTCCCTTGCTGTTTCCCAGATAGTTTACCTCTTCATTTTGCTGAGAAGTACACTGGCACATGTTGGAACTTCTACCACAATACTCACACTGTGGGAAAGAATCGGTCACAACAGCAGCACTTGATTGAGGGTTCATCATTGCACACATCTTTTCAAATTGTTTAGACATCGCTTCCATCTTGGCAGCCAGAAAAGTATTCGAATCTACTTCATAGACTCCGACAGTTTTCTTTGGTGCATCTTCTCCGGTTCTCGCACCTCCCCATTGATTGGATGCATTGGCAATGGTCTCCAATAATTCCTTGATTCTAGCTATTGGTAGCTCCATGAGGCTTCCTCCTGCACAAGTGTCTACCAACAAACGACTTGAATGATCCAAATCTTTGTAAAAGGACTGTAAAATTACCTCCTCTCCTAGGCCATGGTGTGGTACTCTACGCACAATCCCTTTGAAACGCTCCCACGCCTCAGATAATGTCTCACCAGTGAACTGCTTAAAATTGGTAATCTCTCCTCTCATAATCAGCATCCGAGAAGGAGGGAAATATTTTGCCAAAAATGCATTTGCTAACTCTGTCCAGGTAGTGATACTGTTGGGTGTCAGTGAGTTTAGCCATTCTGCAGCTCTGTCTCTTAGGGAGAATGGGAAGAGAGTCAATCTAGCAACCTCTTGTGAAGCTGATGTAGAACAAGCTCCTACCAATCTCAGGAAAGTGGTGAGATGGACATTGGGATCTTCGGTGATTGTTCCGCTGAATTGAGGTGCGTTCATCACCATAGTAACATAGTGTGTTTTGAAGTGCCAATGCTCTCCTGCTGGTAACGCAGGGATTACTATTGGTGAGACAAGCCCTTCAACGCTTGGGCGGGTGTAATCCCTCATGTGCCTCTCTGGATTCTCCATATTGGTTCCTGAGGGGTTGCTTAGAATTTCTTCTTCAACAATTCCTTTTGTTGGTGAATCTTTTAGGAACACCTCCTGCTCAATTGGAGGATCTAGCACTAACCTCTTCCGAATCCTTCTTGTTACTCTGTCTATCTCTGGTTCGATTTCGAATTCAGGGTTTCCTTCAGAACGAGTTTTAACCATAAACCAAGATCAGATGACTGACAGTAATGCAGTTGTAAAAGAACAAAATAAAATGAGACAAAACTAAAGGGGACAAAAAAAACAAAATTAAAGAAGATCAAAAATAAAAATCAAACTAAGCAACCGTGCCTCCCCGGCAACGGCGCCATAAACTTGTTGGGTAAAAACCTAACGGCAAGTATACCGGTCGATTATAGCAAGTTTTTCCTAGAAGTGTCCCTCTAGGTTATCGAATCCAAGGGAGGCAGCGTTTTAGTTTAATTGATATTTAAGAACAAATTAATAAAATAACTCAAGTAACAGGGGGTTTTGTTTGTTTGGATTACTAAAGTATAAAACAAGAATGTAAATATGAGCAAAGGTAATAAATGCAAGACAGTGGATAAAATAATAATGTTTTTGGTTTAATAAACAAGGGAAATTCCGGTTTACTAATCCTCCAAATTCTTCGGTTCCTTTCTCAGTGTGTTTACCAAAATTCAGATTAAAATCCTAGATCAGAAATATTCCACGTTCGGTCTCCCGCTCGGTGGAATCTAATTAACAACTAATAAATTTTAACTCTCGTTACAAATTTACTAATTGCTAACAGCTTTAAGAATAATCCAGTTTAATGATCAGTTAATATCCTAGAGGAATTACCATCTCTAAATTAACTGGTACTGTTCCTGTTGTCTATTATCTACCGTAGTTCTCACTTATAAGCAGATAAACAGGTAAAATCAAGTAACTGGCCAAATCACAAGATTTATAAAAATAAATAAGGAACAATACTTTAATCTATTAAAATGGTAAATCACACAGATATTGGAACCTTGAATTTGGATTACATAGCAAACCGAAATTTATAAAAACTACTCAGCCATTGAAATGAAAATACTGTAAAAATATGTAAATAACATTAAAGAAGAAAAGAAGAAGAAACTCTGTTTTAAGGCTCTTTGATGGAGTCTCTGTGCACAACCAGCAGTTTCCTCTACTCAATCTCCAGATGATGGTGAAGTCTCCAGCTGCTTGTGTATCCCAGATTTTGTGTGGATGTATGTAGGTGTTTTGTGAGATGGGTGATATGGAACGTAATGAGATGGGGATGAATGGAGTTGTGGTATTTTTGCTCTCCAGAATGTGTGTTGAATGAGAGGGATTTGAGTTCTATTTATAGAACTCATTTGCTTGAGTACGTAGCAGCAGCATGGTGGTGGAGATGATGCTGGAGTTTTAGAAGTGGAATGGTGGGTGGTCAATCGTGGGTGTTGTTGCTGGATTTAGGGAGATAATTGGATTTAGTGGGATTAAAGATGGAAAGTAGGGGAAGGGGATACGATTGTGGAGGAAATGCTGGAAAGGAGATCGTAATGCATGGGCGGCGGTTTAGTTTTAAAGAGAATTTTATTCTCTTTTCTTCACTTTCGCGAGCAACAGATTAGCGCTTTCAGCAGTGTGGTCCGGGACTTAAGTCTTGTATGAAGTCCCGGACCGTATCATTGAAATAGGTCGAGAATTTGCTCTGGTTTGTGGTCCGGGACTTAGGGTTTGTATAAAGTCCTGGACCATGGTGTTAAAACAGATCGAGAATCCCTTCATTGTGTGGTCCAGGACTTAAGTTGTGTATAAAGTCCCGGACCATGTCTGAATCTGTTCGAGAACTGATTGATATTGTGGTCCACTTACCTCCAGCATCATGTCCCGGACCATGCCTGATTTTCGGTCGAGATTTGAGTTACAATGTGGTCCGGGACTTAACTCCAGCATCAAGTCCCGGACCATGCTTGCATTTAGTACGTGAGTTGTTGTCTTTGACTCAAATCAGGTTTTTGATTTTCCATGTGTTCCAACAATGATACGAACATGTTTCTTTTGAGATCAAATACCTGAAAAAGCACACAAAAACCATAAAAGAAGACAATTGCAACAAGAAACATAAAAACACTTAAAAGACAGGAATTTAGCAGTAAATGATAACAAATTGGGTCTCAAAAGACCATGCAGAAATAGGTAAATTCCTGACTTATCAGTTATTGCTTAGGCTTCTTACATTTGCTGTTCTTACTAGAGGTGTGGAGGGTGATGTTTAGGTATGAGGGGGTCTATCTAAATATGGTCTGACTGAAACGCCGAGATCCTAGAAAATACCATTCGTGGAGGGTGAAAACCCATTATTCTGCATCCCTCAAATACCTACTACATCTTCCGTCTTTCCCAGAAAGATTATGGGGAATGCTAGTGAGCACTACACCTGCTCTCGATGGGCTCCACGCAGACTTATGCCTCTATAAGGCGGAATTGACTAGAGTCGCCACCTAGTTTGACCTAAGGAACTAGGAAGGGAGGAGAAGGGTTCTAAGAACCGTTAATTGACTCTGTGATTTGTTGCCTATGGATAGGACTTATCTGATCATACCAGAGATTTTATGTGGGTTTGTACTGGGTTATACCCCTTAGAAGTGGCAACGACCATGACTTCGGATTGGTGCCCGAGGAAACCTCGGTCTCCAATTGTCAGGATTGCCTTCTTTCAAAACCTTTTTAGAGAGATTCATTTCAAAGGGCCACAAGGATAGGATTAGGACAGGAAGAGAGAAAGATAGTGGATAAGACGAGCTTTTCTACCAAGCTAGCGCCAAATGAAAGGGTTGATAGGTTGAGAGTTGATTGAATGTAGAATAGAAGATCGAGGAGAGGTGCAAAAGTTAAATGGATGAAGAAGACCTGAAGTCCGGAGGTATGTGAGTCAGAAGAGTTTTGAGTTTTTAGTGGGAAAAGACTTTTTGATTGGAAAGGGGTCGCACCCTAGATGGGCTGCCTACGTACTCAACTTCGCGTTGAGATCAGACCTTATGTAGTTCAGGATATTTGGGTTTTGGAAGTTTTGATGTCTGTGGGGTTTGAAGATATTTGTGGTGTTTGAGATTTTGAAGGGTTCGAAGTTTTGAGAAGTTTCAGGTTTAGGATCCTAGTCTGTGAGACGCTCGGGTCTGTGAGACGTTTGAAACCTTAAGATGTCGAAGTCTGTGAGATGCTCGAGTCTGTGAGACGCTCGGGTCTGTGAGACGTTCAAGTCTGTGAGACATTCGAATCGTTAAAATGACAAAGTCTGTGAGACACTTGGGTCTGTGAGACATTTTGAGTGTGGGGGAAATTGGATTTTGGAGTATATGAGATTTTGAGGAGTTTTGAAACTTTTAAGGAGTTTGAAGTTGGAATTTGAGATTTACGAAGTTTGAAAATATTTGGGATTGAAATGGATTTCTGAATTGAATCGGAATTTGAAATGGGTTCTCAAAGTGAATGAATTTTTGAATTGAGCTAGAATTGAATTGGAATTGAATGAATTTTAAATTAAAATTGGAATTGAATATGAATGAATTTAGAATTGAATTGAATTGGAATTGAAACTGAATTTGAATTGGAATTGAATTGAAATTGGATTGAAATTTTATTGGAATTGGATTTGAATTGGTTTGGAATTTGGATTTAAATCGATTTTAGATTGGAATTGAGAAGAATTGGGATGGAATTGAAGTTATGGGCCAAATTTGAGTTAATGGGCCTGGTTTGGGCCTTGAAAACGGGCCGAGTTTGACCATGACAAATGGGCCAGGTTGGGCCTAGGAAGATGGGCCGGGTTGGGCCTTGGAAGATGGGCCGGGTTGGGCCTTGGACGATAGGCCAGGTTGGGCCTTGGAAGATGGCAAAGATTGGGATATTGGGCTTTGAATTGGGCCTTAAATTGGGCCTTGATATTGGCTTTGAATTGGGCAGGATTTAGGCGTTAAATTGTATTTGATTTTGGTGCCGGATTGGTGTTTTTTATTTGAACCAAATTGGGTTTTTCAATTTTGGGCCAAGTTGGGCTCTCTTTTCTTTCTTTTTATTTGGGTAAAGTTTTTTAATGAAATTAGGGATGGTTTGGGATATGCTTTAAATGTTTGGAAGGTATTGTTCCCCATAAAGCAAATCAGAAATAAGCTAGCTGTGGGGTACCTTCAAAGGCTTAAAGAGAACTTCAAAGTTTTGGAAGGTATTGTTCCCCACAAAGCAAATCATAAATAAGCTAGCTCGGGGGTACCTTCCAAGACTTGACCACAATAAATGGGTGACCTAGAGGGCTATGTAGCGCTTAATAAATGAAGTAGTGTATAAGGAAATGAATCAAAAAGTAACAAAACTAAATATACAGTGTATATATGTATAGTGAAAATGAAATCAAAAAGCCAAATAAATCGTAACGAAATGGGCCAAAGTGGATAAAAAAAAGCTAACCAAGGGTCACGACATTTGTTTGGTTTCAAAAATTCTATAGACTAGTTGAGGATTCTGCCGCAAAGAAAAGAAGGCTAAGAGCTTTAAAGTCCAATGTTAATGATCTAAAAACAGGTGGCTAATTTATTTTTATTAAACTTCTTTTTTTTTGTAACAGCCGAGCAAAGGTTTTCTCAACAAAATTAAACTAGAAGGAAATAACTAAAATTCAAAATTCCAGATTGCTATGCTTATTTCTCTGTCCGCTTGATGAAATCAAGATGAATAATTGCCTCATTTCCTTTTCAGCTCTATGTATGAGGTTATTAGATATTCACAGTGGTAGGTTTTCAAAACTGGATCTGAAACAAACTGGTACAATATAACTTAGTCCACATTTCTGACCATTCTTCGCACCTTTATTGAAGCTAAAAAATAAATGAACAGATCCCTAGTATTCCTTTTCTTGCTCCACGATTGATGCAGATGGGTAGTATATTCAAAATGAGCAATATAAGTTCAACAATCAAACACGCATAAATGAGGAAAATGTTCATATGGATTCACCTGAAACAGAAAAGACAGATGTGCAGTGAATTTTAATGAAACATGGCAATCAGTCAAACATATACAGATTCCTTTCTATGCATACCCATTGAACTCCAATAATTCATGAGTTATCAATTCAGAAAAGAATACCAGGATAGGGAGAGATTTCATCCTGTAAAAGAAAGAAAGAGGCAAACCAAGACAGAAAAATACACTCATGAGTTAAACAGACATATTACCGCAATATCAGTACTCGAACAGAGCAGTGTAAAAAAAATGATGAATATACCAACTCACATCTAGGTAGTTTCAATAATGAAAACAGAAGTTCGAAAAGAAAAACTTATCAAGACATATTATACATTTGAAAGAGTCATCGAGACCTGCACTAGAACAAAAGGTCAGAAGCTGGTTTAGGTTCAAGAGAAAATATAGAGATTACGCTAATATGAGTTTCCTGTGGATTGAACCCACAACTTTCAATGAGCCAGTCAGGTTAGAATATATTAATGAGCATAATCATACAGAACATGGAGAAGGAATCACAAAGCAAAAACATATGTGCAACCGTCCATGTAGCAGGTTAATATCAGTCTCACACAGAGGGGAAAGTCTGGAGCTAAACCCCTAACCCATGATTACAGAATATACGTAAGGAAGTCAGAAACCACTACACATGGGCAAAGGAAACAGAATGTTATGAATCTTGCAGTACAACATAAGAACTAAACCGAGGTTGTTTTGGGAGGAGGATGGAAGAGAGCTTCAGCTCTCTTGGGCCGAACCAAAAGAAACCGGAGACAAAAAGAAAAGAAGCCACAATACGAACCATTGCACAAGCAGAGTTTCTGAATCTGAGCACTGGGTGCCCTCACACCGTAACAACAATAAGAAAAATAACCGGAAACATTCACAACTGATGTTGAGCAATCCGGAAACCCAACGACCCATACTGGGTGTGGTACTCACTGGAGCTCTCATACATAAAAGAAAAAAAAAAATGTTGTTGTTCAAAACGGAAATAAGAATGCAATGGAGATAAGCCAGACAGTAGGTGGCCAGTGCTAACTCATGGATATAATTCTGGTTGGTCAATTCCTTCTTCTCATTTTTCCGCCATCACCATTAGAGCTTATTTGGGGAAGTAAAACAACAAGTAGTCAAAAACCAAGCAATCTTACGAGAACAGGGGAACCGGAAACATGTACAGATAAGAATAAAAGGGGGTGGGGTAATCAAAACTAGACATCAATTTTTCTTTTGATGAAGTCGACGTTACAAACCATCTGCTCCCATAGCTCATTTGGTAAAAAGAAAGAAGAAGAAACAAAACAAGTGACAAAAATAGAAGAAACAATAGAGAGAAAACATGAGGTCAAGGTCGATTTCTGACAACAGAGAGAGGAAGACCGAAATTGTTTTTCCGTACACAAAACTTACTATACTCAACAATGCGGAAGGAGTAGGCAAGGCGGAATGGAGTTTTCTGGCGAGAAGGAGTGGTGTTAATGGCTGCTTTTGATTGAGAAAATCTCTGGTGGGTGGTGTTTGCTGGTGGCGATATAAGAGCTCTACTGTGGGTTCTTCAAAAGTTTTCAGCCCCAAAATCGAAGAATGTTTTGGGGAATATCAAACATGTTGGTCGGCTGGCAAAACGTGGCTCCTACTGTAGGTGTTTTTTATGTTTTATAATGTAGGAGTTAGGGTTTCTGGGATAAATGTTGGTCTTGGATTTATTTGGGCTGGGTAAGTAAAATTGGACTTTATTTGGGGTATTAGGATAACAAAATCGGGTCTAAGTTAAGATGGACCGTGTTTGGTTCGTCTACTGGGCGAAAGTAGAATAAAAAAAAGGCTATGTTGTTTCTGAGTATTGAACCTGGGACATTTGCATCAATCCATGGAGAGCCACCGATTATACCATGACATCACTCAGTACACGTATGGGCAATTTATAGTTTATTTCACAACACGAGTTAAAACATGAGAAAAAAGAATAAAACACATCCACTGGGATTCGAATTGACGAATGGCATTAACGAGGGATACACTGACCAATTACATTAAGTTAGAACTCAGTGTTTAAATAAATGAATTAATACAAAAGTCCTAATTCAAGTTGGATGACTTCTTTAACAGCTAGCGTTTTAAATGCAAATATACAATAAGACGAAACAGTTTTGTCAAACAAATGAATTGTTTTCTTCCTAAGAGTCATGAAATAAAGTAATATAAATGAATAAAACGAAAATGTAAAAGTATTAAACAAATGAAATAAAATTATAATAAGTACAAGAAATGGTACTAATACAATGGAAATAAAAAGTACAAGTGAATGCCATAAAAATGGGAATTGAGTTTAGCATATTTACGAATAGCAGTAAATAAGATAGAAAGAATTAATAACAAAATAAAATGAGATGAAAGGGGTTTAATCGAATTAGTGACAAAACGAAATATGCTAATATGACATATAATAGTGAAAATATACATAAAATGATGAAAATGATTCTTAAAATAATAACGACAAGACAAAATAAAAACAAGTACTAATAAAGAAAATACAAGTTAAAATATCATTCAAATGGAATGAGATAAGATAAACATGTAACGAAATAGCATGAACCAAGATAAAACGAATAGGCGAATAAAATAAGCGAATAAAATGGAAGCGATTAACATGAAATAGATAGCAAATAAAATGGTAAAATAAGAGAGTAACAAAAAGGGACGGGTTTGAAAAGGGATGCTTTGAAAATTGATTCCTAAAAATCTACCATAAAATGACAGTTTCATTTTGGTATGCACATGAATAAGTTTTGAAAAGAAAGGCGACGACCCTCTTATTTTATTTATTTGTCTGAATTTTGCTTTTTATGGGGTGAGAATTTTTGGTGTCTACAGATGGCTCCCCTTGATTCAATTATGAAATCCTTGCAGGATTGGATCAAGGTTGAGTGGGCGCCAAAAATTCTCACCACAACTTATGATTTGTAACTAAGATTGCAAAAGGATATGGGTGCAAGAGCGGCCTATGACGTGAAGATCGAACACAAAAATATTTTAAAATAGTTTAGAATGCAAAAATATTGATGGATGAGGGCTTATGACAAGATTGAACTCAACGGTTGGACGTGCTAAACAAATTTGGAATGTGAACAATTGTTTGGTTTGGTGCGGGAGGGCTTATGACGAGCCTCAACTGGACCTCTTGACATCCAGCTCTAGGACTTATGACGAGCCTAGAATGCAAATTCAATTCCATAATTGTGAAAAAGTCTTGCACTAGTAGCGCAATAGCTGCCTAGTGGGTGTAAAATAAAAAAGCAACCGCACCAGTAGCGCAATAGCTGTCTGGCGGGTGTGAAACGAAAATGCGACCGCACTAGTAGCGCAATAGCCGCCTTGCGGGTGTAAAACGAAAAGGCGACCGCACTAGTAGCGCAATAGCTGTCTAGAGGGTGTAAAACAAAAATGCGACCGCACTAGTACCGCAATAATTGCCTAGCTGGTGTAAAACAGAAAAACGGCCGCACTAGTAGCGCAATAGCTGCCTAGCGGGTGTAAAACAAAAAAAACGACCACACTAGTAGCGCAATAGCTATCTAGCGGTGTGAGCCTCGATTTTAAACCCTATCCTATGTTGATTAAAGCTGATTAGGATCTAACCGGGTTTTAGGTCCAATTATAACCTAAGATTAATAACTATGTCATATAACAATAATCATTAAGACCTAAGCTAGCTCACTGGAACCTATTATGAGTCGCCACCTAATTTTAACCTAGAGTAAATTAGGAAAGGTAGAGTTCGGGTTCGGGGGCTTGGTATTTGACTTAATTAGGGTTCAATCACTTAGTTTTTCCTCTACTTAGTTTACTTACAGCTCGTTACGAAGTCGTTTTAACCTAAATGCGCGAGCTTCTGTTTTTTTTAGGTTTTTTAGCATTTTTTGAAAGAAAATTGAAATAAAATTAAAGATTCCTAAACTAGGGCATCGGAGGCAGAATTAGGTCAAATTTTGTTTCCGTCCGTGGCTACGGACCTAATGTCCAAACCCGCGGACCCTAGTTAACCTATGTGAACATAAAAGTCGAATTAAACAGAAAACACAATTTTGAAAAGCCCGGGGCCACGGATAGGATGTCCGTGGGCCCGAACAGGATGTTCGTGGGCCCGACATTATTTTAGAAAACCTAAATTTTGAAAATTTTGAAATACCGCCACCGTCCGGGGGCGTCCGGGCTTACGGACAAGGCGTCCGGGACCCCGGACATCGTCCGTGGGTGCGGACCGCCCTCGGACGGTGGCGTTTGGGAAGTTCCCGACGGTGTTTTGAGCTCAAATTTTATGGGTGTGTAGCCGGAAAGATGTACAAGACGTTAGTGATTGAAAGTTTTCAATTTGAAATCGAATTTAATGCGAAACTTAACAAACAAGTAATTGGGCAGAAGCTTAAACAAACAGCAACTCAGAAACCACGAAAGGTTAGTTTGATTCCAAATTTTGATATAAAACTGATAAAGTCGTAGGGAGTTAGGAAAGTGGGATTCCTACCTGTTTTACCTTCGGATTTACAATGATTCTTCACGTCTGTATTCGTCGAGTGCTCCGTTGATGCCGGTTCCGGATTGAGTTCGACCCGAGCTTCTAGTTGTTGATTGTTGATAATGTTCTTCACGTTTTGGAGGTGGTTTGGTTGATGTTTGATGATTGTTGATGTGTTGGAAGTTGAAATATGTGTTTAATGGTGATTTCAGGGGATTGTTGATGTGATTTTGGTGCTTGGATGTGTAAAAACGTGAAGAGAATGAGACGGCTGCCTTCTTTGAGAGTCTAGGGTTCTTGAGGTTCTGATTTGATCATGGGATAAGGTTCCTTATATAGGCCTCCTTAAAGATAGAAAAATCCGGTAAAAACCAAGATTTACCGACGTTTTAGCTCAAGGGCTTCCAAAAGGAATTTGGTTACGAAATTTTACACATGGGTAAAGGATGATATTTATGATTTTTCTAAAGTGAAATCGAATTTTTTGGATATTCGAATATTTTTAAACTCAATTTCGCGTCAGATTCAATCAGAAATTGTTAGAAAATTATTGGAAATTCGAAAAATTAAAATTCCAACGGCATTACACTTCAAATGTCATCCTCTATCATGGGTTAAAATTTCAAAGCATTTTGAATCGGTTTGACCTTTATTTGGAGGAGAGAGAAAGCCTATAGGGGGCTTAAAGCCTTGAAAAATTATGAAAATGCCCCTGGAGATGACTAAGCTGTCCCTAGTACTCTGAAATGTGTCGATCGAACTGGGAACCCTCGCTACTAGCTTATTAGTAGAGACTCTCTTCCGGGGGGGTTGAAATTTTGGGTATAGCAGATTGCCCCCCGTCAACTAGACTTTGTAATGGGGATGAAAAGGCTAGTTGATGCTTGAGTGATACCCCAAAATTTTTGGATCTTAAAAGACCCCACACGCAATTGAAATCCGATAAGTTGTGTCGAGCTGTTCTAAGGCGCTGACTACCTATGAGTAAAGTGGAAGAATGCCGAGCGATTCTAAGGCGTCGACCACCTATAGGTAAAAATAAAGTAATGTCAGACGATTCTAAGGCGCCGACTACCTATAAGGATGATACGATGTCAAGCTATCCTAAGGCGTTGACTACCTAAAATGTGAAATTGAGATAATGTCAACCGATTCTATGGCATTGACAACCTAACAAGTGAAAATTGGGTGGTATGCAAATGCAAGGATGTAGAAATGCTAATGATGTTGATGATGCTAACGATGCTGATGATGCTCGGATGCTTCTAGGGACCGAAACCCGTTCCAATGCTCCTGGTTGGTATACTATGGGGACTTATTGCCTCTGCCCACCAACTGGGGTGCTTGGATAACTTCTAGATTACCAAGGGGACTTATTGCTGCTGCCCACTGTAGACACCAAAAATTCTCACCCCATAAAAGCAAAATTCAGACAAATAAATAAAAAAGAAGGCTGTCACTTTTCATTTCAAAACTAAATCGTGCATCATACCTACATGAAACTTTCATTTTCAAAGCATCCGTTTTCAAACCCGTCCCTTTTGTTACTTACTGCCTTTACCATTTTATTTTCAATTTATTTGGTATTTGCATATTCATTTTTATTTTGAGTTCGTTCTATTTGGCCGCTTGTTCTTTAAACTCATTTCATTTCAATGATACTTTTACATGTATACTCTTTATTAGTACTTGTTTTTATTTTGTCCTTATCGCTATTATTGTCAGGATTATCTTCATCATTTTATGTACAATTTTACTATTATGTCCCGTACTAGCACGTTTTGTTTTGTCGCTACTTCGATTAAACTCCCTCTCATCTCCATTTATTTCATTATCGCTCTTTTCTATCTTATTTTCATGCTACTCGTACATATGTAACTCAACTTCCATTCTTATTACGTTCGTTTGTATTTAACCACCATTTTGTTAGTACTATTCCATTATTTTATGTACATATTATTATCATCAGTATGTTAATTACCGTTATGATTATTTGATTTTTACCCCCACTTCATTATTTCATGACTTTTACGAAGAAAAAAAATCGACTTGTTAGATTAAGCCCTTTCGTTCCAGTGTATATTTCCATTTGGAACAATAGTTTTTTTAGAAACGTTATCTGACTCGAATTTGAGCTTTAGTTTATTTCTTGCATGTATATATTGAATTCTGGCATAACTCACCTGGTTAGAGTGTTCATGTGGAAACCCATAGACCCTGGGTCCGAACCTAACAAAAGACTGGGCGCGTTTTTACTTTTTTTCTTTTCTTCCACCCCGCAAAAGACCTCTTTTCTCATTTCGTGCGCAAATGTACTAAATATTCTCGTAGCTCAGCTGGTTAGTGTTACCAAGGAGGAGGCGAGCACCATGAGTTCGATACCCAGGAGCAGCAGAGCTCGTTTTTATCTTTTGTTACTCACAAAGGCCAGCCCAAACACTGTCCTGACATTGACCCAAAGTCAAACCTGGCCCATTTAAATTCTGATCCAACAGCTGTCCCAAAAACCCTACTATTCTTTTATGAAAGCACAGATCCCAAACCCTAGAGCGGCAGATTGATTCTCGGTAAAAAAAATTTTTCAATACCCGACACCATTCTCTTCTTCCTCAAATCCCGATTTCTTTCTTCTTCTTCTTCTACAAGTAAAAACTGGTAAACAAGAACAACAGAAGACGACCACCCTTGCGAACAAATAACACCCGTCTTTATTCTCTTCAAAACCCAGCACCTTCATCTTCTTCACCAGTTTTCCAATCTATCTTCTTCAATCGAATAGAAGCAACCGATTTCTTCTTCTTCTTCTCTTCTATCTGTTCCGTATCTTCTTCTTCTTCCTCCATCTTCGAACAAGAAAAAAAAAACCTGAGGCCTTTCCTCACCAAAAACCCACCATCAATGAACACTGCACATAAGAAATTTCCTTCCACCGAAATCCACCACCCACACTTGAGTTTTTTCTTGCTTTGAACCACCGCGAGAGCCACCATTCCTCCATTTGAAGCTTACCTCTGTTCGTCAACTTTTGCATTCTTCTTTGCCCAGTTCCACTGTTTTGTGCTAACATGAAGAGTAAGTTGCATTTCGATTTCGTTCCCCTTCACTAGAATCGCTTTGGAATTCAACACTTTTCACTCTCTTTTCTTCTCGTTTTTTTTCTTTTTCATTATTTTTGCTCAACTTTATTTCCCCAAACGAATCTGGTGATGAGGGGAGAATCACATATTGTCGACTTCACCGAGTCCTCATCGGTGCTGGTGTCGAAAGAATCCCTCCCATCCCGTTTTCACTTACCGTTTCATTTTAAGTCTATGATCTGCTTCATTAACTGTCTATGTTCATTTCATTTTGAATAAACATTAAGGATGGCAGCTACCTTGTTATCGACTTCATTTAATTTCTGTGTATATGTTAGTGTGAATCCCATGCCCAACATGGGTCTTTGGGGTAGACAAACCGTGGAAACCCCCTTGTTTTGAAAGAAATGGCATGTACGTGTTCTGCTATCATGCTCCACCGTTCGTCATCTTGGTCCGCAGATTACTAGTCGTTTGTTTATACTTTGTCTCAGTGGAAATACATTTTTCTGCATAACTCCACAGTATATTCCTCCGTTACTACTATTCTTTTGATCCTGATCCAAATCTCCGATGGATTAGAAGTGCTATCAAGGATACTCGTCTGTATTATGTCTAACTTTTGAGCATAGCATTTTCTGGTGTCTTATTGTCAAGGATCAAATTACTTCGTATCTTGCTTTCTGTTTGTTCCGGCTGATGGTCTCACCTAATACAGTTTTGGAATTCTCGCTGGATGTTGAGGTTTAACAAGCCCAGTCGGCCTCTTGAAGTCGGTGTTTAGCCCAGTTTTAATCTTGGGCGTTGATTCCCAATCATAATACCCGCAGCTGCAATTATTTTTGTTCTATGCATTTCTCCTGTATTCGCTATACCTGCTTGTGTGTAGGTCTGTTCATGATAGTTCGTGAACACTTCTGGCAAGATCCCAAAAGATGTATCTGTAATCGGCATGGGTGACCCTTTTTTTTCCCTGTAAACTTTCGTACACTTCCTTTGCTGGCGGGCTTATATTTTGTATTCTTTGGTTGTGTCTCGAAATTAATTTGCAGGAACCTGTAATCTCTGTTCCTCTACTGGTACTGCATTCTAAACTCTCCGTTTCTCTCAGTTTATTGTTGCATAAGTGTACATGGTGTCCGATTGCTGATTGGTGTTGATCATTTACTGCAATGTCTGTATTTTGTTGTTTAGGCTTACTGCAAATGAATATTGTTCTCACTTCTGTGATATATTGTACACGCATGCATCAGCCATGAGGTTTATTCTGCCCGATCAGCAAGAGTCATTTATATTGAATTCAGTCTTTGAATCTTAGTTATGAGTTTAATTTGTAGATAATGATGTGTTCTCGTGAAAGAAAGATGGCCTAAGCAGGCATCGGGGGTCAATTTCCATTCCTTAGTCATAACCGATTAGAGATTAATTAATTTAGTTTAGAAACTCTAACTTGTATAGATCTTAGAGTTTTTTTTTTACTAAAAAAAACGGATGAGCTTTATTGTCATGGCTAATCTGATTAGTTTGATTAGTAACTTGTCTCAAGTTTTACCAGCATGTTTAGCATTTAAGATTAGTAATTTGGGCATTTGTAACTTGGTTTTACCAAAAACAAAGTATTGATTCGTTAATAACTTGAGTAGGCCTTAATCGATTTTTTTTTCCTTTGACCATACCTTGTTTATACATTAGTCTTCCAGTGATTGCAAGCGTTTTGTTTATAAGCCTGTTGTAAATGTTTTATTGCACATTTTCTTTCAACGATTAAATGTTTATTTGGTTGTGCTTTTTTCTTAGTTTCATTTTATGATTATATGTACTTTGTATCATATAGTTTAGCTTGATTACTTTTTCGCTTAGCCCAATATAGAGATTTAAGATTTTGGAAGCCCTAGACAGCCTTATTAGGTCACCCATTTATTGCGTTCAAGTCTTGGAAGGTACCCCACAGCTAGCTTATTTCTGATTTGCTTTGTGGGGAATAATATCTTCCAAACCTTGAGAATCTCTTTTAAGCCTTTGAAGGTACCCTACAGCTAGCTTATTTCTGATCTGCTTTGTGGGGAACAATACCTTCCAAACCTTTAAAGCCTATCCCAAACCACCCCTTAATTTCATTAAAATACTTTACAAAAAAAAAACACACAAAGGATAAATTCAAATCCAAATTCAACTTGAAGTTCCATTTCACCTTCAACCCAAATAAAGCCCAACATCTAAAATAATAATAATAAAAAAAAAAGCCCAAGGCCAAGATTGGGCCCAAAATCAAGTCAAGCCCAACATTCAAATTCAAAGGCTCACTCAGCCCAAATCAAAAATCCAAAATCAACCCAAATTGAAGAGCCCACTCGGCCCAATCAAAAATTCATTTCAGCCCAAAATCAATAAGGCCCAAAGCAGGCTCAAAAATCAAAAGCATAATTCCCACACTTAGCCCAAGATCAATAAGACCCAAATCAGGCCCAAAAGCCCAACCAAAGCCTAGTCAGGCCCAAAACACCAAACAAAGCTCAACCAAGGTCTGATTCAGCCCAAACCTTGGCCTAAGCCCATGTTAGCTCATACCCACTAAGCCCAGTCGGCCCATCAGGCCCTTTCGGTCCAACTTTGACCAGTCCAAACCTTGACTCGGTCCAACTTTGAGCAGTCCAAACTTTGACTCGGTCCAACTTTGACCAATCCAAAATCAATTTAATTTCAATTCGATTTCAAATCCAATTTCAATTCAATTCTTAATTCTATTCTTAATTCAATTCCAAAGTCATTTCAATCCAATTCATTCTAGCTTCAATTCAATTCAAAACGTCATTCAATTCAAGTTCAAGTTCAATTCAATTCAATTCCAAACTCATTCAAAGCCAAATTCAATTCAAATCCAAATTCTATTCAAATTCAAGTTCAAGCTCATTCAAATCCAAATTCATTTCAGTTCCAATTCAAATCAATATTCATTCAACTCCAATTCAACCTTGATTTCAATTCGTTTTCAATTCCATTCCAATTCCCCTTATTCTAAACGTCTCATAGACCCGAGCGTCTCACAGACTTTGATTCCAATGATTCGAATGTCTCACAGACCTGAGCGTCTCACAGACCCGAGCGTCTCACAGACCCAAGCGTCTCACAGACTTCAACATCTCAAGGTTTCAAATGTCTCATAGACCCGAGCGTCTCACAGACTAGCATCCCAAATCTGAAACTTCTTGAAACCCTTTACCCTTCTAAATCTCAAACACCTCAAATATCTTCAAACTCCTCAAACATCAAAACTTCCTAAACCCAAAAAATCTGAACTACGTAAGGTCTGATCTCAACAGGGAGTTGAGTACATAGGCAACCCACACAGGGTGCGACCCCACATCAATCAAAATTCCATTTTTCACTCAGTCATCTCACCTCCAAACAACCCCGTATTGTCTCACAGACCCGAGCGTCTCACAGACTTTGTTATCCCAATGATTCGAATATCTCACAGACCAGAGCATCTCACAGGCCTGAGCGTCTCACAGATCCGAATGTCTCACTGACTTCGACATCTCAAGGTTTCAAACGTCTCATAGACCCGAGCGTCTCACAGACTAAAACATCCCATACTTCAAACATGCCAGGAGGATTCAAGCATCTCCTAATAACTGTGAACTACGTAAGGTCTGATCTCAACAGGGAGTTGAGTACGTAGGCAGCCCATCTAGGGTGCGACCCCATTCCAATCAAAAACCCTTTTCCCACTCTAAGGTGACTCTCATATCTCTCAAACACTCAAACTTCCTTCGGCTCTCACTGACTTCAAACCATCACACTCCAAGTTTTGTCTATTCACCCAACCTCAGACTCTTCCCAAATACTCATCCGAATTCAGCAATTCCTCTTCTTGGTGCAAGCTTGGCAAAAAAAGCTCGCCTCATATCCCATCTCTTTCTCTCTTCCCAGTCCTAATCCTATCCTTGGCTTTGAAATGAATCTCTCTAAAAAGGTTTTGAAAGAAGGCAATCCTGACAATTGGAGACCGAGGTTTCCTTGGGCACCAATCCGAAGTCGTGGTCGTTGCCACTTCTAAGGGGTGTAACCCAGTGCGAACCCACACAGAATCTCTGACATGACTAGATAAGTCCTATCCATAGGCAATAATCTCAGAGTCAATTAACGGTTCTTAGAACCCTCCTTCCCTTTCCTTCCTAGTTCCTTAGGTCAAACTAGGTGGCGACTCTAGTCAATTTCGCCTTTAGGGCGTAAGTCCGCGTGGAGCCCATCAAGAGCGGGTGTAGTGCACACTTGCACTCCCCCCTATGCTTTCTAGGAAAGACGGACGATTTAGTAGGTATTTGAGGGATGCCAGAATAACAGGTTTTCACCCTCCACAGAATGGCAAATTTCTATGATCTAGACTTCTTAGTTAGACCATATTTAGATAGACCCCCCTCATACCGAAAAAACACCCTCCACAGAATGGCGACTCTACTGGGGAAAACTTGAGTAAGTTTTTCTCAAACTCAAGGAAGACTGAACTCCATTCAAAATTGTCGGGATTTCCCTACTTCTTTCAAAGCCTTTAAGAGATTCTTTTCAAAGCCTTAAGGATTATTTTACTCCACACTTAGAGTGTGTATCTGACGAGGACATATAGGATTTACTAGATCCTCAACAAACTTGACAACAATTGGGTTAATAATTAGCTCACGATTAGAAAGAGACACTTAGGACTGAATGAAGCTAACTTCCCTTTAGGTTAATAAACAACCAATTTGGAATCACTAATCTCAAGATAAAATACTTAGCAAATAGGTTGTTGCTAACTTCATCTGCTTTATTTACTGCTATGTTACAATTGTGGGGTGCGTGGGGTGGGTAGCCTAGGACATGCATTCCTCTGTGTCACCTGATTTACCCACGATGTCACGGGATCCTGACCGGTCCACGGTTGATTCCCCTTGAGCTAGGGTCACTTTATGAGTGAACAAACCCATGAGGCGGTACAGTTTCCGACCAACGCTTCGAGCTCATGATCCAAAAATATCCTCCATTATCCGAGTCAAAGCCAGCATATAGTGAACTTTGAGCCTTCAGTGTCCAGCTACCTGGTCCGGTGTCTAAAATGGGTTTATGGAAGTCACCCCCTTTGTATGCCGCCTGTCTGACCACCCTTCTATCTTACCCTGAAGATTGCATGGGCTCAGTTCTCCACGTGTCCTCTGCACCACAGGTGTCTCTAAAGCCCGATGTCACGCTACACGTCCATAGAGGATCCCGTATTTACCGGATACCCATACATGGCACAACGTAGTCAGTGAATAATTTGGACTTTAGACACACCTGACCGTGCAGATGACGAGAGACCCGTTCCCATGCAGTACTTCCCCGAGTTTCCTGAAAAGTGAGCGTGTTGTCGGATCATCACTGGCCGTGGCGTATGTTTCCTTATCATCTCGGGTGTCCTGACCTTTCGAACTTAAGCACTCCGGACTTTCTTGATAACGTGCCCCACAAAGGCATAGTAGAGAAAAAACCCCGAGAGATGAACAGTGAAGGGACGATGGTTCCCTCAGTGAGACAAAAGATAACTGGCCTGGAAAGTGATTATCCCAACATTAACACTTACAACTCCACATCAAATATAGCCACGATTTACTATTTGCTATACATGTATGTAAACCACTTTTTCAAACCAATCTGTTTCAAAACGTTCGGAATTCTCTTTTGCACATCTCTTAAAGCTGTTTTACAAGCTCATTTAATTTAGAGTCCCACATAATTTTTATTCATAAACATTTGGGGTTTTCAAAATCTGTCAATTCATCTTTAAAAACCTTTATTTCACCAAAATGTTATTTCCAGAACAATTTTCAAAAATGATTTCGAAAACCTACTTTTTACAAACGAATTTCAAATAACATTTCTCACCAACATTGTTTCAAAAAGTTTTCGAAAACAATTTTCAAAGATGATATTCTTAAACATATTTCAAAATAAATGATTTAGTCCCCATGTTGTGACCCGCTATTTTCGAAGTTCATCCCACCTTCGAGAGCAGCGGTCATTACCATGGTGCGTACTAGTCATTTCATGTTTTCACAAAAGTGGAGGATTTTCACATAAGATTTTGTGCTCGATCATTCACCTTTCCTTTCTTAGAAATATCCCTCATTCCCCTCGATTGAGCATGCGAAGCAGCATGAAGATTGAATGCGCGGTTCGAGCCAAAAGCCAGAGTCACACCAACCCGCGGAGCTTACCGAGCGATATGAAGACCAACACCAACCGTTCAAACCGAAGATCAGAGGAGCACCAACTCGAGTCAAGCAACATGAAGAATAGCAACAATTGTTCAAGTCCAAACTGTTGAAAATCAGAAGAACATCAACCTATTCTATTTGATCGCGGTATTGCTTTGCAACAACAGCTTGAACTCGAGCAAAGAGCCAGTCAAGAGCCCGAAGACGAGCAAGCAGCCGATCAAGAGCCTGAAGGCAAGCAAGCAGCCAACCCGAAGCTCGAGCGTGAACAGTTAGCCAGAAGCCCGAAGATGGACCAAAGAGTTCAGAAGAATTTCAGCCCAAAGTTCCCCCTTTTAATGACTTTTTAGAAATTGATGATGTATAGGTTTTCCCCTATGATTCTTTTCTCTCTTGTCTATTTCTGAATAGATCACATATATAGGTTTATACATACCCATTGAATTTATTTAGATCAAATGTGTATAGGTTTCCCCACTCCCTATTTTATTTGCGAATGACCAAGCGTCAAAGTTCATATTGGGAAAATCCACCACTTCGAAAACACAAGTTTTCAAAATGTTTTTTCCAAAAACTTGGTTTCTTTTGCAATGCACGTTTTGCTCAAAAAAAAAAAGACAACCTTTCATGTTTTATCTATCACTCTTAAGACTTTGTTTCATGGGGTGAAATATGTGGCATCTACGAAGACATCCCATTAAAAAAAATTGATAAGATAAAATGACACTTAAAATACACTCACATCCATTTCACAACATTTTTCAAAATAAATAAAAGTCATTTTTTGCACCAACAATCATTCACACTCATCACACAACAAATTTTGTTTAACGAAGCATACTGACATCATCTCTCCTCCTTCATTCTACTGCTTGTGTGTGCAGGTATCCGTGAAAGTCAGTAACGGAAAAGAAAGAAGAACAACCTACTCCAAGCAACGACGTAAAAAATGGAGCAAGCACCTCAAGCAATGAGACGGTCAAAGGTCGATTTGTTCACAAAGAATTGACCAATAACCTTGCTAGCGACTTGGAGAAAAACCTGAGGATAGGAGAAGGTGTCCAAAGAAGAATAACCGGGGCCTATTCAAAGTCAGATAACAGTTACAAGGAAACTCCAACTTACTCTACATACGATGCCTATGAGTTTCAAGCAATGGACCCTCATACTTTCTCTGTCCAAGTTCGAACAACACCAAGCATGCCTTCTTCACCCATGTACAATTCAATTTTGAGAACCCCAACCGCCACCAGAGAAAATTGGCAACCACAAATGGTCGGTGATAAGGGAAAGACCCAAGCCCCATCTTCCCCTATGGTGTATGCCGGCTCAAACCTCCCCTTGCCCACACGCAAGCACATCCTTTCTCGGCAAGCACATCCTCATTCGTCAAAGCCTGACCGACATCTTTACCCAAGAACAACCCTGCCCTCTCATCCTCTTGACACCAACCGCCATGAGACGGCGTATACTTCAATCCAAAACCTTAACCTCAGAACGAATCCAATGAAAGAATTAGTGAAAGAACTAAAGACGGAACTGGAGCTAACCTAACGTTTTAAGTCAGCAGGTTGGGAGCCAACTAACCCGTATCCTGATGCTCGTCTTCAAAAAGGCATGAGTTTGCCTGAGATGGAAAAGTATGAGGGAATTGGAGACCCAAGGCATCATGTCGACAAGTATGATAAACTCATGAATCTTCATGGCCTTTCCGACGAGCTGAAAGCTGCATGCTTTAGGTTCTATCTGCAAGGACCTGCTTACTCCTGGATCATGAGCATGGATCTAAACGGAAAGTCAAGCCAAGACCTGTACTTAGAGTTCCTCTCTCAATACGGCGACAATTTTCATCATGAAGTTACACGAAGAGATTTAGAAGTCACGTGCCAGAGTTCTGACGAACCTGTGAGGGAATTCATAAAACGATGGAGGGTGAATGCCGGACAAATGAATAACCGACCTAATGAGAAGGAGCAAGTGCAAATGGTAATTTCCGGGCTGAAAGATGTGTACCGACATCAGTTTAAATATCTAGGGATATGTGACTTCAGACGACTGATGACGGTTGTGACTGCTTTGGAAGATGCTGAAACCAAAGATCCAAAACCAACAATCATTCAAGGAGAATACTTCCAAGCTGGACATGACTATCAAAGACAGCATTCGGGTCTAGGAAGGTCACTTGGTGAAGCTTGGAGAATTTTAACCGAGGGAGGTTACCTAACACCTTACAACACCAATTCGAGGGTCAAGAAGCTTGGGCCACATCCACGGGAATATTGTGATTATCATCAGATTCATGGGCACGCCACTGACGAGTGCACCACACTGAGAAACGCAATCCAAGAGCTGATAGATAGAGGAGATGTCTCTTCTTTAAAGCTAAGACGCCCGTCCTAGGCCACAAAGGCACACTTCCTGAAGCATCACCGACCTAAGCATGGCCATGTGCTGATAGTGGCAAAAAGTAGTTGAGTCATGGTTTTATTTACAATTGTAATGAAAGCGTATGAAGGGTTGCATCCCATCCCTCCCCCTTTTTTTCTATTCGACCTACCCAGGAATCACAGGAAGAAAAAGACAGTTTTATCATGTTGACTGGTGCAATATAGGAATTACCACTCCTTAAGCGGCCAGGGTTCAATTGGTGACGAGACCCATTCAACAACTGACCGCCTAAAGAGCCATTGGTGACGAGATGAACTTCATGGATCCTTAACTGAAACCGACTCAAGCAAGACTAGGTGTAATCTTACCATACATGCTTTGCATAAAAGAAAAATTCAACCAAAATCCAAAATTGGTCATTTTCATTACCAATACTCCATGCATCGTACATATTGTAATTCCATATTACCACAGTACTGCATGGTAGATAGTTGCATTTGCATACTTCCTTATCGGAACGATATCTTTGGAAAAATCTTGAGAGATTGGTTGAATCGAATGTTTGAATCACTATACTCTCGACCCGTCAATGAATACAAGGGTCTAATCAAAATCAGCACCACAAACCAAGTGAGTTAGTGTGCGAAGAGTGGTATTTTCCCTTGAATCTCAAATGAAGGTACTGGATGATCACCTGAGTGATGAGGGCAGATAGAGCGAGTCCATAGAGGTAAAACCATGAGCGACTTGTGTATTCCTTCAGCACATGGAGATGCACAATTCATGGCGAGATCAATGTCGATAAACAGGATACGAACTGTGATTCATGCAAAGATCCGAGAATAGTAAGAAAACAATCATTGACTAATGAGAATGACGAGGCACTTAGGAATAAAAACCTCCACCAAACAAAAAAAAAGAGCCTTGACTGCCGTGTACATAATCCCTTAGTGAGCCCCGCTGAGCCTTTCATGAAAAACTCTTTCTTCAAAAAAAAAGAAACTCCACAACATGCCACCCCACATATACACACTTACCCCTGCAATAGAGGATCTCGAAGGAGCTGGAGCCATGGTCTCTCCCCATCATCTTTCACAAAAACAACAAATGAAATGTTCAAAGAAATAAGTGAGTCAATGTAACTCTAAAGCCAAACACCAAAAAGAACACCGAAAATGTTCAAGAAGATCGATGAGTCAATGCAACTCCAAAGCTGAAAGCCAAAATACAAAGCAAAGAATGCTTGAGAAAGTTGATGAGCCAAAGCCAATTCCAAAACACAAAAATGAGAAGAAAGTTCAAATCGTATGCCAAAAGAGGCAAGAAGGAGAAATCCAAACCAAAAGGACTAATGATGTCCCGAAGAAACCGATAAGGGGTTATCAAAACCCGTCTAATCATACCACCCATGGCAAAGGCGAAACATCTCCTCTATTGCATAAAAGCTCCACAATTCCCAAGTAAATCCACCAGTCCCATATGACATACATCATACCCCTCAGCCCCGTTATAACCCAGTAAAAGACCTCTAATTCGTTAGTCAATGAGCGTTAACTGAAAGTATCGGATCGGAAGCATGAATCATAAAATTCGTACTTGTTATCAACATGTCCTGTCATACTAAAGGGACCATGAGCGAATGAGCGTGACCTTAACCCACAAGGTCTTCTGAGTGCGAGTGACTCTTTGATCGAAGCACCAAATCATAAATAACTAAACCCATTGCAGGTGAGGAATTTGTAAGGATCGGAAAGTCCAGAACCTCGAAAGAAATTCTAAGGAAACATACTGCTCTGAGCATTAAGAGTGTCATCACGACATTTGCACACACGGCCATACTCATGAAAGATTGACCTGTATCCCTCCGTGAGAGGAAAGTGATTCACGCATTCTAGCTCAAAAATCACTCAAGATCAAACTGAAGATGTCTTATATTCGTAAATCTCATATTAATAGAGATAGGACCGTACCTTCTATCCAAAAACTGTATGGGCATTTTGCATCGTGTCTAGCATTTAATATTTGCATGCACCATGATCATTTCATCTTCAACATCCGACCGGTAAGAATTCTACCTAGTCTCGCTGAAAGTCGACTTCAGTTGCAGTTGTGAAGCATAACTTTCGATTAAAAGATGCCAACTAGAGCGATCCTTGGCCATCATCACGCTATATCAAACCATCTTGGAGCCATTATGGGCTATCCTCGAGCTACATCGAACCAAACAGAAGCCACACGAAGACCATCCCGGAGCCATCCAGTGTCATACTTGTGTCTCATCGACACCCCTCCCAAAGCCAAATTGGAGCCATGCGGGAGCCATCCTCAAACATTTGAGACCATCTCCAGAGCTATACAGAAGCCATCCCAACAATTTAAGAACAATACGGGAGCCACCTCAAATCCCTGTCGGAGCCATTTCGTCACCAAGGCCTTGCCTACAAAGTATCGAACTACGTATGGTCTGATCTCAATATGGAATTGAGTACGTAGGCAGCCCGTCCAGGGTGTGACCACATCAAAGGCGAAAACTTCCCTTTTCCCCTCGGTATACTCGAAGTGAACCAACCAAAGCATCGTCAAGCTCAATAAGCACAAGATTATCCCAGAGCCAGCCATGGAAATCCTGGAACCATGATGGGAACTACCAATAAAGTCATGCAACTTTGTTTTGTCATTCACCCATTGAAAACCATTCACTCACTACAAAGTCCACAATAAATCTCGTCAAACAACAATAAATCCATCATCAGAGCCATCAAACCACCCTGAAAAATATCAAGGCAAATCAAAGCCCACAAACTACCACAAAATCACCAACCATGTCAAACCCACCCACCACCCCGAGACCATTGGTCACACCGGAGCCATCAGTGCACACCGGAGCCATCAGTGCATACTGGAGCCATCAGTGCATACCGGAGCCATCTCAGATCCTTGAAGCCATGCCGGAGCCATACCGGAGCCATCTCAGATCCGAAGCCATGCGGGAGCCATCCCAAAGTTTTGATGTAACTCTAGAGCCATCTGCTCACACAAAAACCTACACCCACAAACAGGGAGTTTGATTCAATTAATACATTTGTTAACCATCTCACATCGCATATCACTTGCATATACCCACAAAATTTGTTCACACCCGCTAGGCAGCTATTGCGCTACTAGTGCGGTCAATTTTTCCTTTTACACCCGCTAGGCAGCTATTGCGCTACTAGTGCGGTCGATTTTTCGTTTTACACCCGCTAGGCAGCTATTGCGCTACTAGTGCGGTCGATTTTTTCGTTTCGCACCCGCTAGACAGCTATTGCGCTACTAGTGCGGTCGCTTTTTCGTTTTACACCCGCTAGGCAGCTATTGCGCTACTAGTGCGGCCGCTTTTTCACTTTACACCCGCTAGGCAGCTATTGCGCTACTTGTGCGGTCACTTTTCCGCTTTACACCCGCTAGGCAGCTATTGCGCTACTAGTGCGGTCGCTTTTCCGTTTTACACCCGCTAGGCAGCTATTGCGCTACTAGTGCGGTCGTTTTTCCGTTTTACACCCGCTAGGCAGATATTACGCTACTAGTGCGGTCGTTTTTCCGTTTTACACCCGCTAGGCAGCTATTGCGCTACTAGTGCGGCCGCATTTTCATTTTACACCCGCTAGGCAGCTATTGCGCTACTAGTGCGGTCGCATTTTCATTTTACACCGCTAAGCAGCTATTGTGCTACTAGTGCGGTCGCATTTTCATTTTACACCCGCTAGGCAGCTATTGCGCTACTAGTGCGGTCGCTTTTCCGTTTTACACCCGCTAGGCAGCTATTGCGCTACTAGTGCGGTCGTTTTTCCGTTTTACACCCGCTAGGCAGCTATTGTGCTACTAGTGCGGTCGTATTTTCATTTCACACCCGCTAGGCAGCTATTGTGCTACTAGTGCGGTCGCATTTTCATTTTACAACTTGCTAGGCAGCTATTGCGCTACTAGTGCGGTCGCTTTTTCACTTTACACCCGCTAGGCAGCTATTGCGCTACTAGTGTGGTCGCTTTTCCATTTTACACCCGCTAGGCAGCTATTGCGCTACTAGTGCGGTCGTTTTTCCGTTTTACACCCGCTAGGCAGCTATTGCGCTACTAGTGCGGTCGCATTTTCATTTTACACCGGCTAGGCAGCTATTGTGCTACTAGTGCGGTCGCATTTTCATTTTACAACTTGCTAGGCAGCTAGTGCGCTACTAGTATGGTACTGAATTTGCATTCTAGGCTCGTCATAAGTCCTAGAGCTGGATGTCAAGAGATCAAGTTGAGGCTCGTCATAAGTCCTCAAGCACCAAACAAAACAATTGTTCACATTCTAAACTTGTTTAACACATCTAACCATTGCGTTCAAGGCTTATCATAAGCCCTCACCCATCAAATGTTTTGCATTCAATCTTCACATCATAGGCCGGTCATGCACCCCTATCTTTTTACAATCTTAATTACATTTCATAAGCTTCTATGAGAATTTTTGGCGCCCCGTCAACCTTGATCCAATTCTGCAAGCCTTCTATTGCAGAATTGAATCAAGGGGAGCCATCTGTAGACACCAAAAATTCTCACCCCATAAAAGCAAAATTCAGACAAATAAATAAAAAAGTGGGCTGTCACTTTTCTTTTCAAAACTAAATCGTGCATCATACCTACATGAAACTTTCATTTTCAAAGCATCCGTTTTCAAACCCGTCCCTTTTGTTACTTACTGCCTTTACCATTTTATTTTCAATTTATTTGGTATTTGCATATTCATTTTTATTTTGAGTTCGTTCTATTTGGCCGCTTGTTCTTTAAACTCATTTCATTTCAATGATACTTTTACTTGTATACTCTTTATTAGTACTTGTTTTTATTTTGTCCTTATCGCTATTATTGTCAGGATCATCTTCATCATTTTATGTACATTTTTACTATTATGTCCCGTACTAGCACGTTTTGTTTTGTCGCTACTTCGATTAAACTCCCTCTCATCTCCATTTATTTCATTATCACTCTTTTCTATCTTATTTTCATGCTACTCGTACATATGTAACTCAACTTCCAATCTTATTACGTTCGTTTGTATTTAACCACCATTTTGTTAGTACTATTCCATTATTTTATGTACGTATTATTATTATCAGTATGTTTATTACCGTTATGATTATTTTGATTTTTACCCCCACTTCATTATTTCATGACTCTTACGAAGAAAAAAAATCGATTTGTTAGATTAAGCCCTTTCGTTCCAGTGTATATTTCCATTTGGAACAATAGTTTTTTTAGAAACGTTATCTGACTCGAATTTGAGCTTTAGTTTATTTCTTGCATGTATATATTGAATTCTGGCATAACTCACCTGGTTAGAGTGTTCATGTGGAAACCCATAGACCCTGGGTCCGAACCTAACAAAAGACTGGGCGCGTTTTTACTTTTTTTCTTTTCTTCCGCCCTGCAAAAGACCTCTTTTCTCATTTTGTCCGCAAATGTACTAAATATTCTCGTAGCTCAGCTGGTTAGTGTTACCAAGGAGGAGGCGAGCACCATGAGTTCGATACCCAGGAGCAGCAGAGCTCGTTTTTATCTTTTGTTACTCACAAAGGCCAGCCCAAACACTGTCCTGACATTGACCCAAAGTCAAACCTGGCCCATTTAAATTCTGATCCAACAGCTGTCCCAAAAACCCTACTATTCTTTTATAAAAGCACAGATCCCAAAACCCTAGAGCGGTAGATTGATTCTCGGTAAAAAAAATTTTTCAATACCCGACACCATTCTCTTCTTCCTCAAATCCCGATTTCTTTCTTCTTCTTCTTCTACAAGTAAAAACTGGTAAACAAGAACAACAGAAGACGACCACCCTTGCGAACAAATAACACCCGCCTCTATTCTCTTCAAAACCCAGCACCTTCATCTTCTTCACCAGTTTTCCAATCTATCTTCTTCAATCGAATAGAAGCAACCGATTTCTTCTTCTTCTTCTCTTATCTATCTCGTTCATCCGTTCTTCTTCTTCCTCCATCTTCGAACAAGAAAAAAAAACCCTGAGGCCTTTCCTCACCGAAAACCCACCATCAATGAACACTGCACATAAGAAATTTCCTTCCACCGAAATCCACCACCCACACCTGAGTTTTTTCTTGCTTTGAACCACCGCGAGAGCCACCATTCCTCCATTTGAAGCTTACCTCTATTCGTCAACTTTTGCATTCTTCTTTGCCCAGTTCCACTGTTTTGTGCTAACAGGAAGAGTAAGTTGCATTTCGATTTCGTTCCCATTCACTAGAATCGCTTTGGAATTCAACACTTTTCACTCTCTTTTCTTCTCGTTTTTTTTTCTTTTTCATTATTTTCGCTCAACTTTATTTCACCAAACGAATCTGGTGATGAGGGGAGAATCACATATTGTCGACTTCACCGAGTCCTCATCGGTGCTGGTGTCGAAAGAATCCCTCCCTTCCCGTTTTCACTTACCATTTCATTTTAAGTCTTTGATCTGCTTCATTTTCTGTCTATGTTCATTTCATTTCGAATAAACATTAAGGATGGCAGCTACCTTGTTATCGGCTTCATTTAATTTCTGTGTATATGTCAGTGTGAATCCCATGCCCAACATGGGTCTTTGGGGTAGACAAACCGTGGAAACCCCCTTGTTTTGAAAGAAATGGCATGTACGTGTTCTGCTATCATGCTCCACCGTTCGTCATCTTGGTCCGCGGATTACTAGTCGTTTGTTTATACTTTGTCTCAGTGGAAATACATTTTTCTGCATAACTCCACAGTATATTCCTCCGTTACTGCTATTCTTTTGATCCTGATCCAAATCTCCGATGGATTAGAAGTGCAATCAAGGATACTCGTCTGTATTATGTCTAACTTTTGAGCATAGCATTTTCTGGTGTCTTATTGTCAAGGATCAAATTACTTCGTATCTTGCTTTCTGTTTGTTCCGGCTGATGGTCTCACCTAATACAGTTTTGGAATTCTCGCTGGATGTTGAGGTTTTACAAGCCCAGTCGGCCTCTTGAAGTCGGTTTTTAGCCCAGTTTTAATCTTGGGCGTTGATTCCCAATCATAATACCCGCAGCTGCAATTATTTTTGTTCTATGCATTTCTCCTGTATTCGCTATACCTGCTTGTGTGCAGGTCTGTTCATGATAGTTCGTGAACGCTTCTGGCAAGAACCCAAAATATGTATCTGTAATCGGCATGGGTGACCCTTTTTTTTTCCCTGTAAACTTTCGTACACTTCCTTTGCTGGCGGGCTTATATTTTGTATTCTTTGGTTGTGTCTTGAAATTAATTTGCAGGAACCTATAATCTCTGTTCCTCTACTGGTACTACATTCTAAACTCTCTGTTTCTCTCAATTTATTGTTGCATAAGTGGACATAGTGTCCGATTGCTGATTGGTGTTGATCATTTACTACAATGTCTGTATTTTGTTGTTTAGGCTTACTGCAAATGAATATTGTTCTCACTTCTGTGATATATTGTACACGCATGTATCAGCCATGAGGTTTATTCTGCCCGATCAACAAGAGTCATTTAGATTGTGTAAGCATACGGATAGAGGATTTAGGAAAATACGAATGAATTCAGTCTTTGAATCTTAGTTCTGAGTCTAATTTGTAGATATTGATGTGTTCTCGTGAAAGAAAGATGGCCTAAGCAGGCATCGGGGGTCAATTTCCATTCCTTAGTCATAACCGATTAGAGATTAATTAATTTAGTTTAGAAACTCTAACTTGTATAGATGTTAGAGTTTTTTTTTACTAAAAAAAAACGGATGAGCTTTATTGTCATGGCTAATCTGATTAGTTTGATTAGTAACTTGTCTCAAGTTTTACCAGCATGTTTAGCATTTAAGATTAGTAATTCTGGGCATTTGTAACTTGGTTTTACCAAAAACAAAGTATTGATTCGTTAATAACTTGAGTAGGCCTTAATCGATTTTTTTTCCTTTGACCATACCTTGGTTATACATTAGTCTTCCAGTGATGCCAAGCGTTTTGTTTATAAGCCTGTTGTAAATGTTTTATTGCACATTTTCTTTCAACGATTAAATGTTTATTTGGTTGCGCTTTTTTCTTAGTTTCATTTTATGATTATATGTACTTTGTATCATATAGTTTAGCTTGATAACTTTTTCACTTAGCCCAATATAGAGATTTAAGATTTTGGAAGCCCTAGACAGCCTTATTAGGTCACCCATTTATTGCGTTCAAGTCTTGGAACGTACCCCACAGCTAGCTTATTTCTGATTTGCTTTGTGGGGAATAATATCTTCCAAACCTTGAGAATCTCTTTTAAGCCTTTGAAGGTACCCTACAGCTAGCTTATTTCTGATCTGCTTTGTGGGGAACAATACCTTCCAAACCTTTAAAGCCTATCCCAAACCATCCCTTAATTTCATTAAAATACTTTACAAAAAAAAAACACACAAAGGATAAATTCAAATCCAAAATCAACTTGAAGTTCCATTTCACCTTCAACCCAAATAAAGCCCAACATCTAAAATAATAATAATAATAATAATAATAATAATAATAATAATAATAATATAATAATAATAATAATAATAATAAAAGCCCAAGGCCAAGATTGGGCCCAAAATCAAGTCAAGCCCAACATTCAAATTCAAAGGCTCACTCAGCCCAAATCAAAAATCCAAAATCAACCCAAATGGAAGAGCCCACTCGGCCCAATCAAAAATTCATTTCAGCCCAAAATCAATAAGGCCCAAAGCAGGCTCAAAAATCAAAAGCACAATTCCCACACTTAGTCCAAGATCAATAAGACCCAAATCAGGCCCAAAAGCCCAACCAAAGCCTAGTCAGGCCCAAAACACCAAACAAAGCTCAACCAAGGTCTGATTCAGCCCAAACCTTGGCCTTAGCCCATGTTAGCTCATACCCACTAAGCCCAGTCGGCCCATCAGGCCCTTTCGGTACAACTTTGACCAGTCCAAACCTTGACTCGGTCCAACTTTGAGCAGTCCAAACTTTGACTCGGTCCAACTTTGACCAATCCAAAATCAATTTAATTTCAATTCGATTTCAAATCCAATTTCAATTTAATTCTTAATTCTATTCTTAATTCAATTCCAAATTCATTTCAATCCAATTCATTCTAGCTTCAATTCAATTCAAAACGTCATTCAATTCAAGTTCAAGTTCAATTCAATTCAATTCCAAACTCATTCAAAGCCAAATTCAATTCAAATCCAAATTCAATTCAAATTCAAGTTCAAGCTCATTCAAATCCAAATTCATTTCTGTTCCAATTCAAATCAATATTCATTCAACTCCAATTCAACCTTGATTTCAATTCGTTTTCAATTCCATTCCAATTTCCCATATATTCTAAACGTCTCATAGACCCGAGCGTCTCACAGACTTTGTCATTCCAATGATTCGAATGTCTCACAGACTTGAGCGTCTCACAGACCCGAGCGTCTCACAGACCCAAGCGTCTCACAGACTTCAACATCTCAAGGTTTCAAATGTCTCATAGACTCGAGCATCTCACAGACTAGCATCCCAAACCTGAAACTTCTTGAAACCCTGAACCCTTCTAAATCTCAAACACCTCAAATATCTTCAAACTCCTCAAACATCAAAACTTCCTAAACCCAAAAAATCTGAACTACGTAAGGTCTGATCTCAACAGAGAGTTGAGTACGTAGGCAACCCACACAGGGTGCGACCCCACATCAATCAAAATTCGATTTTTCACTCAGTCATCTCACCTCCAAACAACCCCGTATTGTCTCACAGACCCGAGCGTCTCACAGACTTTGTTATCCCAATGATTCGAATATCTCACAGACCAGAGCATCTCACAGGCCTGAGCGTCTCACAGATCCGAATGTCTTACTGACTTCGACATCTCAAGGTTTCAAACGTCTCATAGACCCGAGCGTCTCACAGACTAAAACATCAACTTCAAAATCCCATGAGGATCAAGCATCTCTAATAACCGTGAACTACGTAGGTCTGATCTCAACAGGGAGTTGAGTACGTAGGCAGCCCATCTAGGGTGCGACCCCATTCCAATCAAAACCTTTTCCCACTCTAAGGTGACTCTCATATCTCTCAAACACTCAACTTCCTTCGGCTCTCACTGACTTCAAACCATCACACTCCAGTTTTGTCTATTCACCCACCTCAGACTCTTCCCAAATACCATCCGAATTCAGCAATTCCTCTCCTTGGTGCAAGGCTTGGCAAAAAAAGCTCACCTCATCCCATCTCTTTCTCTCTTCCGTCCTAATCCTATCCTTGGCTTTGAATGATCTCTCTAAAAAGGTTTTGAAAGAAGGCAATCCCGACAATTGGAGACCGAGGTTTCCTCGGGCACCAATCCGAATTCGTGGTCTTGCCACTTCTAAGGGTGTAACCCAGTGCGAACCTGTGAGCCTCGATTTAAACCCTATCCTATGTGGATTAACTTGATTGGGATCTAAACGGGTTTTAGGTCCACTTATAGCCTAAGATTAAATAACTATGTCATATAACAATAATTATTACAACCTAAGCTAGCTCACTGGAACCTATTACGAGTCGCCCCCATATTTTAACCTAGATCAAATTAGGAAGGAGAGTTCGGGTTCTGTTCGCTTGATATTCGACTTAATTAGGTTCAATTACTTTCATTACCCTTCCTAGGTCGTTTTTCCTCTACTTTGTTTAATTACGGCTTATTACGAGTCGTTTTAACCTAAGTGCGCAAGCTTCTGTTTTTTTTTTTGTGTTTTTAGCATTTTTGACAGAAATTAAAGTGGAAATTAAATTACCTAACTAGGGTTTCGAGGCAGAATTAGGTCAAATTTGTTCTTCCGTCCGTAGCCACGGACCTAATGTCCGAACCACGGACCCCAGTAACCTATATGAAAATAAAGTCGAATTAAACAGAAAACAGAAATTGTAAAGTCCGGGGCCACGGACAGGATGTCCGTGGCCCGGACATTATCAGAAAACCTAAATTTTTAAAATTTAAAAATCCCGCCGCCGTCCGTGGGCGTCCGGCTTGCGGACAGTGAGTCCGGGACCCCGGACATGACTCCGGTGGGTGCGGACAGCCCCTCGGACGGCGGCGTTGAGGCTGTTCCCGAAGGTGTTTTTGGCTCAATTTTATGGGTGCGTAGCCCTGTTTTGATTTCGAAAACTTGTTGTTCCTTCACGTCGGGAATCTCTGAAAGCTTCGTTGGTGGCCGATCCGGTTCGACTTTGACCCGAGCTTCTGACCTCTTCTTCCTTGTGTTGTTAAGCACGTTTTGGTTCTGTATTTGTGGTGTTTTGATGCTTGGAAGTTCAATGAGAGAAGAAAGAATGTGTTTTTGGTGATTTTGGGATGATTTCGGTAGAGTTTCGGTGTTGGGAGTGTTGAAAACGTGGGAGGCAAGTAGACGGCTGTGTTTTCTGACTATGGGGATCATCTACCTGCCCTAGGTCGTTTTTTGGAAGGCCTTTTATAGAAAGAGCATGGCCAAGTTGATAGAACAGAATTTTTCTAAAACCTTGATTTTTGCTCTAAGAGAATCTGATTTTTTAAAATATGTTGCAAGCCGATAAAAATTATGAAATTTAACTGAAGGTAAGAATGATTTTTAGGAATTTTGAGAGTTGGAATCGGGTTATTTTGTAAATAACCGATTAGATAAAATCTCACAATCTGGAATCTCCCAAAATTCATAACTTATTATTGGAAAGTCGAAATTACGAAATTCCAACGGCATTAGTCTCTAATCCTCTACCCTGTGTTAAAATTTCATGACATTTTGTTTTGATTTCGGTATTTTCCAGAGGAGAGAGAAAATTGCAAAAATGATTGAATTTCTCTTTTAAATTTTGGGATAAGGTTCCAAATAAAATAATTTCAGGTTTATGATGTGTGTAGTCATGCTAACCATGTGACAATTTTATTTTAATTTTGAAAACCCTTTTATTTCTATTTTGAGGTTATTTCATGTGTTAATTATTAAAGAACTAGCTTATTAAAAGCTTAATTTCCAGAATAAATATTATCAGAAAATCATGAAATACCTTTCATAATGACTATGATATTTGGAAGTGTTTGGAGATAATGAACAAGTCATATGAAAATAGAAAATCCCGAGAATGTCCTTGGAAAATCCTGCATCGGTGCATTTTGACCATTTTGCCCTTTGTAACACGTATGCCTTAGAGACTACTCCGAGGGGGTTGAAATTTTGGGTATAACAGATTGCCCCCCGTCAACTGGACTTTGTAATGAAAGTGAGAAGGCTAGTTGATGCTTGAGTGATACCCCAAAATTTCAAATGTTTCCAAGACCCTGCATGTTATCGAAAACTGATAAATTGTGTCGAGCTATTCTAAGGCGCTGACTACCTATAATGATGATATGATGTCAAACTATTCTAAGATGTTGACTGCCTGCAAGTAAAGTGAAATGAAGCAATGTCAAGCGGTTCTAAGGCGTTGACAACCTAAAATGTGGAAATGAGATAATGTCAAGCGATTCTAAGGCGTTGACAACCTAAAATGTGGAAATGAGATAATGTCAAGCGATTCTAAGGCGTTGACAACCTAAAATGTGGAAATGAGATAATGTCAAGCGATTCTAAGGCGTTGACAACCTAAAATGTGGAAATGAGATAATGTCAAGCGATTCTAAGGCGTTGACAACCTAAAATGTGGAAATGATGTCAAGCGATTCTAAGGCTTGACTACCTAAATGAAATGATGTCAAGCTATTCTAAGGCGTTGACTACCTATAATGAATGAAATAATGTCAAGCTATTCTAAGGCGTTGACTACCTATAATGAATGAAATGAATGCAATGTGTTTAATGGAAGCAGGTAAGCTAAGGAGTGGTGTTAGGTCTTACTACGAGCCTAAAGGGATGACTCCAGGTCTTATGACGAACCTAAGGATGGTGCTAGGTCTTATGACGAGCCTAAAGTGAATGAATAAGGGAGGTCTTATGGGTGCCTGTAGGGTAGGCCTTATGGGTGCCTGAAAGGATTTGAATGTAGGGTAGGTCTTAGTGTGCCTAAAAGGATTGAATGTAGGGTAGGTCTTATGTGTGCCTAAAAGGATAGAATGTAGGGTAGGTCTTATGTGTGCCTAAGGTTTAGGGATGAGACTCATCTTAACTCAGTTGCTTATGGAGACTGAGATCCATCCTACTCGGTTGCTTACGGAGACCGAGACCCACTCTACTCGGTTGCTTATGGAGACCGAGACCCATCTAACTCAGTTGCTTATGGAGACTGAGACCCAATCTACTCGGTTGCTTATGGAGACCGAGATCCATCTACTCGGTTGCTTATGGAGACCGAGATCCATCTACTCGGTTGCTTATGGAGACCGAGACATCTACTCGGTTGCTTATGGAGACCGAGACCCATCTACTCGGTTGCTTATGGAGACCGAGATCCATCTACTCGGTTGCTTATGGAGACGAGATCCATCTACTCGGTTGCTTATGGAGACCGAGATCCATCTAACTCAGTTGCTTATGGAGACTGAGATCCATTCTACTCGGTTGCTTATGGAGACCGAGACCCAATCTACTCGGTTGCTTATGGAGACCGAGACCCAATCTACTCGGTTGCTTATGGAGACCGAGATCCATCTAAACTTGACCAGGCAAATGCAGTATGCTTGATGATGTGAGGATGCAAAACACGTTTTATGCAAATGATTGTCATTGTGATCAAATTGTTAAGGTTCCAAACATGGAGATGACAAGGTTTACCCGAGTATTGCAAAGTGAAATTGAAGTGCTTGCGAAAACCGAAAATTTGCACAAAGCAAGAAATAGCTGAAAATGTGCCAAACATGGCAATGCTTGAGAAAAACACTGTTAAGAAAGGAAAGCGAAATAATCATTTCCTGACTAAGAGTTCCAGACCTGCAATTTTTTCTCAGAGGATGAACACGATACTAATGGAAATGTGTGGTGTTCATTGTGGTGCTGAAAGCTTTTGCTGGTGTTCAGGATTTATGACAAGCCTGGGGTTGGGGTGTGATTTTGGATGGTGATTTGGATTAAGATGAGCTGATGTTTTGTGGAGGTAAGACCAGTGACGGGCCTGAGAGTGTTTGTGTGGAGGTTAAGGCTTATGTGGGCATGTGTGGTATGATGTGAGGGTAAGGGCTTATGTGGGCCTACGTGGTAAGGGCTTATGTGGGCCTGCGTGGTGGTGTTTGTGGTGCCCACGCTTTGGGTTTCCGTTGGTGTTGTCATGGCAATTGTTGGAACCAACAATTGCCCCCAGTATTGTTCCTTAAGGCAATCTGAGCTAGAGTTCATGGCAATCGATCGGAACGATCGATTGCCCCCAGTATTTTCTTTGATTAAACATGCGAACAAGTCTTATCCTCACATGGTCAAGGATTGTGTCTTGATGTGGTGCTTTACACTCAAAGTGTTTGATTCTTGCACTCGTTTCTCACCTACGGTCACAACTTCTTGACCATTGAATTTGATATTTGATGAATTTACGCATTCGATCTGTTACTTTCACGTGATTGGACACACAACTATCAAGTCGGAAGTCTTTAAGGCTTATAACGTGGCCATAGGGTGTGATGAAAGACAACGGGACCATGGAGGGATATTTGAGGTATGTGGAGCTTAAAAGGGGTGACCAAAGCTGCACCTTGCATCTTCTCTTGGATTCATCTCCCTTGTCTTGAAGTCGTCTAGCTGCTTCATGTTGACGTTGCTTTCGAGCTTCTGGACCTGGACTTTTGAAGTTGTCCTTTACATTTTCTTTTTGTCATTTGGATTTCTTCGAGGCACTTCGGGTTTGCCTTTTGTTTTAATCTTTCTTGGCTTTGCCTTCGGGGTTCTTGTGTTTCCCGGTTTTGGGCTTCGAGAGCTGTTTTGATGTGAGCTCTGTTGATCCTGTGTCACTTTGGGACCATTTGCGGATCACTTTGTCATGCTGATAGCGGCATTGCTTCTTTGGAATGATGGGAATGTTATCTGAGAGTCGGGCTCCTCGCTTCCTTTGGTCACCGGGTCGGTCATTCATCATTGGCCGGGTTATTTTGTGGAGTTCATAATGTCAAAAAGGGATATACGAAAGGCTCAGCGGGGGTACCTAGGGTTTAATGTCAGGGTTCACAAGCTTTTGGCTATGTGGTGCTGTACCTAGGCGCTTCGTCATTCCTGATAGTTGTGTATCCGCTCTTTGTTACTTTTCACAGGTCTAAGAGTAAATTCACAAATTGTCTCCTTCGGTCGGAGTTATGCCGTTTACCTCACCTTTGAATGTGGTCTTTCCGAAGTCGTGTAAAAATGACACGCCCGTTCGCTCATGGTTTTTCCGCTCGAGACACTCTCATGAGTTTCACTCAGAGACTAGCTCACACGCTTAAACGAAATATTAAAGACGACGGACCTGAGCTCAAATTGCCCCTAGTATTGATTTGGGGTTTATGACAACACTTAAACAGATGTAGAATTTGGACCGCTTTGTGGATTGTTTTAGATGTTCTGTGACGGTGTTTGGACGGACATGTTCACCCATTTGAAAAAAAACGAATCGTCTTGTTCTATTGCAAGAAGATGATTGTTTCACGTGCCTTTATCAAAACACGCATTCAAACCCTTTTTTTTGTTAGAAAAAAAAAGCATTTATTTACGAAAAATTTGTACATGATTTTCTTAAAGATGTGAAGGATGCAAAAGCTTTATTAGTGGCAAATAAATTGAATAACACTAAGTACAAACATCGAAAAGTTACTCAAAGTATTCTAAAAAGGAAAACTGAATGGGAACGAAATATTCTAAAGTCTAAACTAAGAACTGTGAATTTAAAGTGATTTCTAACAAAAGCATTCTCCTAGATATCGTCGCATCGAAACCCCTGGTCAAAGAGGTCCTGGATCGTGTGCCTCAAAGCCTTGCAATCTTCAGTGTCGTGGCCAGGTAATTGGTGGTACCGGCAGAACTGACTTAGATTCCTTCCTTTCTGAGGGACCCCAGGCCGGGGGGTGAGAGGTTGTAGTATGCTTCGCTCTTGGAGCCTTTTAAAAGCCTGGCTCAACGGTCGGCCGATGTCTGTGAACTCTCTCTGACGGAGTTTCTTTCTAGGTGGCTCTGATGCTCCAATAGCCCAGCCTGATTCTCTTAGCCGTCGAACGGTGTTTACCTCATGCTGCCTGGTTCTCTTTTGGATGCCTCTTTGGACGCAAGCTGCTGTCCTTGAACCATTTCCGGTGTCTTCTGAGTCCCCAAGCTTTAATTCTCCCTTATGGATCAACTCCTCTAGGACACCAACTTGTCCCATCAGCAAGTCAAAACTAGGAAAGTATGTGAGTTTCAGCTTCTCATTGTATTGCTTTCGCATATTCTTGATTACCATTCGGATTTGCTCCTGTTCGTCCATATTTGTGAGCATAGCGGCTGCCTTCATCCTCCAACGCTTGACGAAGTCGGTCATTGATTCACCTTCTGTTTGTCGTGTGCTTGCAAGATCAGCCCTGGTGACTCCAAAACTTCTAGCGTACTCAAAATGATGCAGAAAGGCTTCACAGACCTCCTCGTATGTCTTGGTATTCATCCTTCGAGTTATGTACCAACGCTGAGGAGTCTCATCAAGATAGCGAGCAAATACCTTGGCCTTTTGCATATCGTTCAGCAAAAGGATAGACATTTCTCTATCGAACATTGCCAAATGAAGCTGTGGGTCGGAGGAACCCTTGTACAGAGGAAGTGTTGGCAGTTTCAACTTTGGAGGGAGATCGATCTCGGGATACAATCCAGTGGAAAAGTAATCAAAACCGGCCGGCTTGTTGGCCTTCTCCATGCGCTCAATCTTTTTCAGCATCTCATCGAATTCTATGGCTAACCGAGCATCCGTGCTGATTGGAATTCCTCCTTCTGCCATTCTCGGGATATAGGCCTACCTGTTTCCAAGGTGTCCATTATTAGCTGGCAAAAGGAAGTGGGCCGAATGATACTAGGGCTAAAATGACGTTTCACAAGGTAGATCGAAAACCAAAACAGGCTTATACTGAAAGGAAGTGGGCCAGGATGCCCAGAAAATGAGGTGTTTGGGATGGAGTACTTTTAGACTGGAATTTGGACTGAAATCTAAACGGATGGCTTTGATTGTGCCTAAGAGGTGACACCTGGATCTATGATTTTGGCATAGGGCCATGACAAGAAGTCTACCTAGATTGGAATGAGCCCTTGGGCCGGAATGTGTTTGGGCCTGAAGTAAAGCACATGAGCTGGAATGGTCCCTAAATCACGAATGGGTCTAACTTTCTTTGGGTCAGAGAAGGTGGTTTCTAAAAAAGATTTTATTTCAAGGACTTGTGAGTTATTTCAAGTTCAGGTGAATTTCTTTTTTATGGGCCTAGAACTAATTGGATAATTCAAATTGGGCCAGAAGAGAAATTACCTAAATCTAAACTTTTGGGCCGAGACCCAAACTACTCACATGTTAAACCAAACAGGGCCTCCGGGCCGCAAACAAATAGAGCTGTCAATTCGTGTTGGGCTAGGTTGATGTAGGAGAAATTCCTATCAATCTCTAGGCTGGGTAGTGGGCCGACCACACAAGCAAGCAAGGCCCACACAAATTCAACATGTCCTCACTAGATGTTTAAATTGAACCGGGTATGGATCGATCCGGAGAGGTGCTTGGGGCGTGGGCCCAGGTCACCACAAAGGAATAGGGCTTGCACGCTATTCTCTTTGGGCTTCCCCACTCTTTTCACATCACCTGAAGGTATGCGTCTACGGTCGGGTCTTTGACTGACCAAACAAAGGGCTAGGTAAGGGCACTGCCAGGAAAACGCTTGGGGCTAAGGCCCAGGTATTAAGGGGGTGTGGTTAGACGACACCCTCCTCTTTTCCCCCGCTTATTCACATCACCTAAAAGGTGTGAGTCCCTGGCAGGGGACCCTCAAACGGGTCCCGGGGTAAAACTGGTTTGCGTGGACCCTCGTACTCATATGATGCAAAGGTGCAGGAATTAAAGTGCGCACAAAGGTAAACAAACAATGTAATAAAGCCACAAATAAACATTTTTCGAGTTAAGCCCTCTTTCTTAAAATTAAGCAAGTTAAAATTAAGAAGTTTGTCCCCAGCAGAGTCGCCAGTCTGTGAGCCTCGATTTTAAACCCTATCCTATGTGGATTAACTTGATTGGGATCTAAACGGGTTTTAGGTCCACTTATAGCCTAAGATTAATAACTATGTCATATAACAATAATTATTAAAACCTAAGCTAGCTCACTGGAACCTATTACGAGTCGCCACCTAATTTTAACCTAGATCAAATTAGGAAAGGAGAGTTCGGGTTCGGGGGCTTGATATTCGACTTAATTAGGGTTCAATTACTTTCATTACCCTTCCTAGGTCGTTTTTCCTCTACTTGGTTTAATTACGGCTTATTACGAGTCGTTTTAACCTAAGTGCGCAAGCTTCTGTTTTTTTTTGTGTTTTTAGCATTTTTTGACAGAAAATTAAAGTGGAAATTAAAATTACCTAAACTAGGGTTTCGGAGGCAGAATTAGGTCAAATTTTGTTTCCGTCCGTAGCCACGGACCTAATGTCCGAAACCACGGACCCCAGTTAACCTATATGAAAATAAAGTCGAATTAAACAGAAAACAGAAAATTGTAAAGTCCGGGGCCACGGACAGGCTGTCCGTGGGCCCGGACATTATCAGAAAACCTAAATTTTTAAAATTTAAAAATCCCGCCGCCGTCCGTGGGCGTCCGGGCTTACGGACAGTGAGTCCGGGACCCCGGACATGACGTCCGTGGGTGCGGACAGCCCTCGGACGGCGGCGTTGAGGCTGTTCCCGAAGGTGTTTTTGGCTCAAATTTTATGGGTGCGTAGCCCTGTTTTGATTTCGAAAACTTGTTGTTCCTTCACGTCGGGAATCTCTGAAAGCTTCGTTGGTGGCCGATCCGGTTCGACTTTGACCCGAGCTTCTGACCTCTTCTTCCTTGTGTTGTTAAGCACGTTTTGGTTCTGTATTTGTGGTGTTTTGATGCTTGGAAGTTCAATGAGAGAAGAAAGAATGTGTTTTTGGTGATTTTGGGATGATTTCGGTAGAGTTTCGGTGTTGGGAGTGTTGAAAACGTGGGAGGCAAGTAGACGGCTGTGTTTTCTGACTATGGGGATCATCTACCCTGCCCTAGGTCGTTTTTTGGAAGGCCTTTTATAGAAAGAGCATGGCCAAGTTGATAGAACATAATTTTTATCTAAAACCTTGATTTTGTGCTCTAAGAGAATCTGATTTTTTAAAATATGTTGCAAGCCGATAAAAATTATGAAAATTTAACTGAAGGTAAAGAATGATTTTTAGGAATTTTGAGAGTTGGAATCGGGTTATTTTGTTAAATAACCGATTAGATAAAAATCTCACAATATGGAATCTCCCAAAATTCATAACTTATTATTGGAAAGTCGAAATTACGAAATTCCAACGGCATTAGTCTCTAATAATCATCCTCTACCCTGTGTTAAAATTTCATGACATTTTGTTTTGATTTCGGTATTTTCCAGAGAGAGAGAGAAAATTGCAAAAATGATTGAATTTCTCTTTTAAATTTTGGGATAAGGTTCCAAATAAAATAATTTCAGGTTTATGATTGTGTGTAGTCATGCTAACCATGTGACAATTTTATTTTAATTTTGAAAACCCTTTTATTTCTATTTTGAGGTTATTTCATGTGTTAATTATTAAAGAAACTAGCTTATTAAAAGCTTAATTTCCAGAATAAATATTATCAGAAAATCATGAAATACCTTTCATAATGACTATGATATTTGGAAGTGTTTGGAGATAATGAACAAGTCATATGAAAATAGAAAATCCCGAGAATGTCCTTGGAAAATCCTGCATCGGTGCATTTTGACCATTTTGCCCTTTGTAACACGTATGCCTTAGAGACTACTCCGAGGGGGTTGAAATTTTGGGTATAACAGAACCCACACAGAATCTCTAACATGACCAGATAAGTCCTATCCATAGGCAATAATCTCAGAGTCAATTAACGGTTCTTAGAACCCTCATTCTCTTTCCTTCCTAGTTGCTTAGGTCAAACTAGGTGGCGACTCTAGTCAATTTCCGCCTTTAGGGCGTAAGTCCGCGTGGAGCCCATCGAGAGCGGGTGTAGTGCACACTTGCACTCCCCCCTATACTTTATGGGAAAGACGGACAATTTAGTAGGTATTTGAGGATGCCAGAATAACAGGTTTATACCCTGCACAGAATGGCAAATTTCTATGATCTAGACTTCTTAGTTAGACCATATTTAGATAGACCCCCCTCATACCGAAAAATCACCCTCCACACCCACTAGTTGTTTCTCCCAAGAAGTTGACATGAAGATGGGGACTTATTGCCTCTGCCCCGCCAACTTAGATCACACTCTATTTCGTACCTGTCTTGCACTGAAGATGATACTAGGTCTCGTACTGGTCTAGCACTGGATGATGACGCTCAGTCTCGCACTGATGAAGGTGATGGGTCTCGCACTGACGAATACGATGGTCTCGCACTGATGAAGATGCATGGTCTCGCACTGAAGAAAATGATAGGTCTCACACTGATGAAGATGGTGGGTCTCGCACTAATGAAGATGGTGGGTCTCGCACTGATTCTAGGTCTCACACTGAATGAAGATGCTAGGTCTCGTACTGAATGAGGAAACTGTAGGGCCTCGCACTGATTTTGGGTCTCGAACTAAAAATAAGTTAGGAAGATAATGGTCTCATGCAAATGATGAAAACTGATTACTAGAGTGCCAAACATGGCAATGATGATAAGATGTATGCAATCAAAATATATGAAAGATACTCGTTCAAAACAGGAAATTGTTGGAAAAGGTGCCAAACTTGGCGATGTTGAGGTGTTATGTAAAATGCAACTAGAGTGTTTGTTGGAAGCTTGCCCAAAACAAGGAATTGTTGAAAAATGTGCCAAACATGGCAATGCTTGAGAAAGACTCTACTGAGAAAAGAAAGTGAAATGATCATTTCCTGACTAAAAATTTCATACCTGCAATTGGTTTCTTGAAAAATGGACATGTCATTGGTGGAAGTGTGTGGTGTTTGTTGTGGTATTAAAGGCTTTTTCCAGTGTTCAGGATTTGAGATAGACCTGGGATTGGGCTGTGATTTGGAATGGTGGTCAAGGTTATGATGGGCCTGATGTTTTTGTGGAGGTAAGGCCAACGACGGGCTTAAGAGTGTGTGTGTGGCGGTAAGGGCTTATGTGTGCCTGTGGTGGGATGGTGGTGCTCAAGCTTTGGGTTTTAATTGGTGTTGACATGGCAATTGTTGGAACCAACAATTGCCCCCAGTATTTTTCCTTAGGACATTCTGAGCTAGAGTTCATGGCAATCAATCGGAACGATCGATTGCCCCCAATATTTTCTTTGATTAAACGCGTGAACGAGTCTCGTCCTCACAGGGTCATGGCTTATGTTTCGATGTGGTGCTTCCTAACCTACACTCAGCGTGTTTGATGCTTGTACTTGTTTTCTGCTCACGGTCACAACTTATAGACTATTGAATTTGACATTTGGTGGATTTACGCATTCGATCTATTACTTTCACGTGATTAGATACACAACTATCAAGTCGAAAGTCTTTAAAGCTTATAACGTGGCCATAGGGTGTGATGAAAGACAACGGATCATGGAGGGATATTTGAGGTATGTGGAGCTTAAATGGGTGACCGAAGCTGCAACTTGTGTCTTCTCTCAGATTCATCTTCCTTGTCTTGAAGTTGTCTAACTACTTCATGTTGACGTTGTTTTCGAGCTTCTGGACCTGGACTTTTGAAGTTATCCTTTACACCATTTCTCCTTTTGTCATTTGGATTTCTTCGAGGCACTCCGGGTTTGCCTTCTTGTTTTATCCTTTCTTAACTTTGCCTTTGGGGTTCTTGTGTTTCCCGGTTTTGGGCTTCGAGAACTGTTTTGATGTGAGCTCTTTCGATCCTGTGTCACTCGGGACCATTTGTGAATCACTTCGTCATGCTGATAGCGGTGTTGCTTCTTTGGACTGATGAGAACATTATCTGAGAGTCTGAATCCTCGTTCCCTTTGGTCACCGGGTCGGACAATTCATCATTGGCTGGGTTATTTTGTGGAGTTCATAATATCAAAAAGGGATATATGAAATGCTCGGCGGGGGTGCCTAGGGTTTAATGTCAGGGTTCACAAGCTTTTGGCTATGTGGTGTTGTACCTAGGTGCTTCGTCATTCCTGATAGTTGTGTATCCGCTCTTTGTTACTTTTCGCAGGTCTAAGAGTAAATTTACAAATTATCTCCTTCGGTCAGAGTTATGCCGTCTACCTCACCTTTGAATGTGGTCTCACCGGAGCCGTGTAAAAATGACACGCTTGTTCACTCATGGTTTTTCCACTCAAGAAACTCTCACGAGATTTTCACTCCAAAACTCGTTCCACATTTAAACGAAAGATGAAAGATGACGAACTTCAACTCAGATTGCCCCCAGTATTGATTTGGGGTTTATGACAACAATTCAAAAGATGTGGATTTGGAACCGCTTCGTGGGTTATTTTGGATGCTTTGGGATAGGTTATGGTGTTTGGCAACGCATGTTCAGCCTTTTAGAAACAAAAGACAAGTCGTTCTGTCCCATAGTTGGGAAATGATTACTCCGTGATCCTTTTCCTTTAAAACAATTTGGTTTTTTCTTTGAATAAAAAATGGTTTGTACAGGAATTGTGAAAATGGAACTATGATTTTATTTATGAATCATGAAAGAAATGTAAAGATTACAATCTGAGGTGACTGAAAAATAACTAAGAAAATAAGCTACTAGGAAAATTTGAAGATGCAAGAAAACATAAATAAAACGATCTGCATACTTAGAAAAATTGGACTCCTTGCTCGAGGAGGTCTTGAATCTTGTGCTTCAATGCTCGGCAATTGTCAGCATAATGGCCAGGCAACTAATGGTAGTGGCAGAATTGATTAAGATGCCTCCCCAATTGAGTGGTTCCTGGCCGAGGGGCCATGGGTTGTAGCAGGTTTCTCTTCTGAAGCTCTTCAAACGCCTGACTTGGTGCTCGACCAATGTTGGTGAATTCCCTTTGCGATGAGTCTCGGCATGGTAAGGGTACCGTCCTAAGGTTTTGATGCGGAGCTCTAGGTCATTGAACCACATTCACTTCTGGGAAACTGCTTTGAGCGCAAGCTACTGTCTGAAGATAATCCTTTTCTGGTCATGGCTTAAATAATTTGGAGCCACTGCCGGAGTTTCTTGAGCACTCGAGCTCCAACCCTTCCTTATGAATCCTTTCCTATAGAATACCGACTTGCCCCATCAACATGTCCAAACTTGGAAAGTACATAAATTTTAGCTCATGGTTGTGTTGTTTTCGCATGTTCTCAATTATCATGCGGATTTGCTCTTGCTCGTCCATTTTGGTAGGCATGGCTGCAGCCTTTCTCCTCCAACGCTTGATGAAGTTAGACATGGACTCACCGTCTTTCTGTCGAGTTCCTGTCAGATCGATTCTGGTGACCTCAAGGTTCTTAGCATACTCGAAATGATTTAGGAAAGCCTTGAAAACTTCCTCGTAGGTTTTGGTATTCATCTTCTGAGTGAGATACCAACGCTGAGGAGTCTCGTCTAGATAGCATGCGAAAACTTTGGCTTTTTGCATGTCGTTGCGCCCCAAGATGGACATTTCCCGGTCGAACATAGCCAAATGAATCTGTGGATCCGAGGAACCCTTGTACAAAGCGAGTGTAGGTAGCTTCAGCTTTGGGGGAAGATCAACTTCGGGATACGACGCCGTGGAGAAATAATCGGATCCACCTGGCTTGTTGGCTTTCTCTATGTGCTCAATCCTTTTAAAAACCCTTTTAACCTCTGCAGCTAGTTGGTTGTCAGGAACATCCTTCCCCACACGTGCTTGAGGATCTTAGGCCCTAACGGAGTCAATCTCGATGTAACTACGGTTAAGATTTTCATCCACAAGCTTTTCCAGAGTGTGCTGATTTGTCCCCTGGAGATTAGCCTTACTCCTTAATTCCTCGACAATGGACTCCAAGACCTTGCACCTTTGCTGCACAGTGGCCAACTGGGCATCCGTGCTGATCGGATTTCCTTCTTCTGCCATATCTGGATTCGGGCTTGCCTGTTTCCAAGAAGTCCATTATTAGCTAACAAGAGGAAGTGGGTTGAAAGACACTAAGGTGAGAATGACACTTCACAATGTAGATTGAAACAGGCTTAGGCTGAAAGCATCTTTCAGACTATGAAATGGAATTTGGACTGAAATCTAAATAGATGGTTTTGATTGGGCCTGAGAGGTGACACCTAGATCTAGGGTTTTGGGCTAGGGCCCGAATAAGAAGTCTACCTAGACTAGAATGAGCCCTTGGGCCGGAATGTGTTTGGGCTTGGAGTAAAGCACATAGGCTGGAACGGCCACTAAATCACAAATGGGCCTAACTTTCCTTGTGAGTTATTTCAAGTTCAGGTGGATTTCTTTTTTATGGGCCTAGAACTAATTGGATAATTCAAATTGGGCAGAAGAGAAATCACCTAAGTCTAAGCTTTTGGGCCGAAGCCCAAATGACTCACATATTAAACCAAACTGGACCTCTGGGCCGTAAACAAATAGAGCCGCCTTCTCGGGTTGGGCTAGGTTGATGTAGGAGAAGTTCCTATCAATCTCTAGGCTGGGTAGTGGGCCGATCATACAAGGAAACGAGGCCCACACAAATTCAACATGTCCTCACTAGACGTTTAAATTAAACCGGGTATGGATCGATCCAGAGAGGTGCTTAGGGCATGGGCCCATGTCACCATAAAGGAATAGGGCTTGCACGCTATTCTCTTTGGGCTTCCCCACTTTTTTCAAATCACCTAAAGGCGTGCGTCTACGGTTGGGTCTTTGACTGACCAAACAATGGGCTAGGTAAGGGCACTGCCAGGAAAACGCTTGGGGCTAAAGCCCAGGTGTTAAGGGGATGTTGTTAGACGACATCCTCCTCTTTTCCCCCGCGTATTCACATCACCTAAAAGGTGTGAGTCCCTGACAGGGGACCCTCAAACGGGTCCCGGGGTGAAATCAGTTTGCGTGGACCCTCGCTCTCATATGATGCAAAGGTGCAGAGAATTAAAGTGCGCACGAAAGTAAACAAACAAAGTAATAAAGCCATAAATAAACAATTTTCGAGTTAAGCCCTCTTTCTTAAAATTAAACAAGTTAATATTAAGAAGTGGTCCCCAACAGAGTCGCCAGTCTGTGAGCCTCGATTTTAAACCCTATCCTATGTTGATTAAAGCTGATTAGGATCTAACCGGGTTTTAGGTCCAGTTATAACCTAAGATTAATAACTATGTCATATAGCAATAATCATTAAGACCTAAGCAAACTCACTGGAACCTATTATGAGTTGCCACCTAATTTTAACCTAGAGTAAATTAGGAAATGTAGAGTTCGGGTTCAGGGGCTTGGTATTCGACTTAATTAGGGTTCAATTACTTTCATTACCCCCAGAAGTCGTTTTTCCTCTACTTAGTTTACTTACGGCTTGTTACGAAGTCGTTTTAACCTAAATGCGCGAGCTTCTGTTTTTTTGTGTTTATAGCATTTTTTGACAGAAAATTGAAATAAAATTAAAGATTCCTAAACTAGGGCTTCGGAGGCAGAATTAGGTCAAATTTTGTTTCCGTCCGTGGCTACGGACCTAATGTCCGAACCCATGGACCCTAGTTAACCTATGTGAACATAAAAGTCGAATTAAACAGAAAACACAATTTTGAAAAGTCTGGGGCCACGGACAGGATGTCCGTGGGCCCGGACATTATTTTAGAAAACCTAAATTTTGAAATACCGCCACCGTCCGGGGGCGTCCGGGACCGCGGACATAGCGTCCATGGGTGCGGACCGCCCTCGGACGACGAGGTTTGGGAGGTTCCCGACGGTGTTTTGAGCTCAAATTTTATGGGTGTGTAGCCTGAAAGATGTACAAGACGTTAGTGATTGAAAGTTTTCAATTTGAAATCGAATTTAATGCGAAACTTAACAAACAAGTAATTGGGCAGAAGCTTAAACAAACAGCAACTCAGAAGCCATGAAAGGTTAGTTTGATTCCAAATTTCAATATAAAACTGATAAAGTCGTAGGGAGTTAGGAAAGTGGGATTCCTACCTGTTTAACCATTGGATTTACAATGATTCTTCACGTCGGTATTCGTCGAGTGCTCCGTTGATGCCGGTTCCGGATTGAGTTCGACCCGAGCTTCTGGTTGTTGATTGTTGATGATGTTCTTCATTTTTTGGAGGTGGTTTGGTTGATGTTTGATGATTGTTGATGTGTTGGGAGTTGAAATATGTGTTTAGATGGTGATTTCGGGGGATTTTTGATGTGATTTTGGTGCTTGGATGTGTAAAAACGTGAAGAGAATGAGACGGCTGTCTTCTTTGAGAGTCTAGGGTTCTTGAGGTTATGATTTGATCATGGGATAAGGTTCCTTATATAGGCCTCCTTAAAGATAGAAAAATCAGGTAAAAACCGAGATGTACCGACGTTTTAGCTCAAGGGCTTCCAAAAGGAATTTGGTTATGAAATTTTACACATGGGTAAAGGATGATATTTTTGATTTTTCTAAAGTAGAATCGAATTTTTTGGATATTGGAATATTTTTAAATTCAATTTCGTGTCATATTCAATCAGAAATTGTTAGAAAAGTATTGGAAATTCGAAAAATCAAAATTCCAATGCCATTACGCTTCAAATGTCATCCTCTATCATGGGTTAAAATTTCAAAGCATTTTGAATTGGTTTGACCCTTATTTGGAGGAGAGAGAAAGCCTATAGAGGGCTTAGGAGCCTTGAAAAATTACGAAAATGCCCCTGGAGATGACTAAGCTGTCCCTAGTACTCTGAAATGTGTCGATCGAACTGGGAACCCTCGCTACTAGCCTATTAGTAGAGACTCTCTACTGGGGGGGTTGAAATTTTGGGTATAACAAGCAGGTGTAAAACAAAAATGCGACCGCACTAGTAGCGCAATAGCTGCCTAGCGGGTGTAAAATGAAAATACGACTGCACTAGTAGCGCAATAGCTGCCTAGCGGGTGTAAAATGAAAATGTGACCGCACTAGTAGCGCAATAGTTGCCTAGCAGGTGTAAAACGAAAAAAAGCGACCACACTAGTAGCGCAATAGCTGTCTAGACGGGTGTAAAACAAAAATGCGACCGCACTAGTAGCGCAATAGCTACCTAGCAGGTGTAAAACAAAAATACGACCGCACTAGTAGCGCAATAACTGCCTTGGGGTGTAAAACGAAAATGTGACCGCACTAGTAGCGCAATAGCTGCCTAGCGGATGTAAAACAAAAATGTGATCGCACTAGTAACGCAATAGCTGCCTAGCGGGTGTAAAACGAAAATGTGAATCGAATAGTAAAAGAGTGTTGGGAGTGAAGGGCCACCTGAGTGAAATGAAGATTATATTTCAAACTTGAGTGACAATTGATCGAATGACGTGAGTGATTTTATGATATCTTTAAAAAGATTCATATGTACTGTAACACCCCTACCGTTAATCATATTCTTACCGTCTAATCGTCCTGTTAATCCTATCAGTTCGCAGCGGAAATACTACACTACTACGGCGGGTGGTACAACGCCGCTAACCACCCATACGGCTAGCTAGGCTTACCTTACTTACAGTGACGGTCTGATGATCATAGTATACCAAGCTACTAAAACATTGCTTACTGAATACAAAAGATAACATTCTTACATTACCGGATCACCGAGTATTTAAGTGTATTCAATTACATCCTTCCACTAGTTTCCAAAAAAATGAATGAGTTTAAAACAACTACTCATCTATACCAATTCACCATCCTATCATTTTTTCACAATTCAAAAAGGGTGTACCCCATGGTACACCGGCTAACAAAAATCTAGAGCTGTGTACTACTTAGTACACCATCCATAATTCATCTTTACACCAAAAAGAAATTAAACTAAATCTCTTCACAGTCTTCACCCTTCTCTTGTACCTGCGTGTAGTAAAAACATCACCCCAAGGGGCTCAGCAAAAGCTGCGCATGAACTCCGCATATACCGCGTGCTAGCTAGGGCACGCCGACTAATTAAGGTCAAATAGGCATGCGGTTCATTTTTAATATACATACATGCTTTGCATACAACATACATACATATACAATACATTACACAATCCAAGATGGCAATATAACAGCACACACTTACTTACCTTCACCGTGTTAGCCAAATTACGCATCTGGGTTAATCGGAACGCTATTTACTCTTTTACTCATTCCACGTTCTTACTCTTACTTTACTTACTTACTTACATTTACTTACTCATTCTTACTTACTTACTCATACTCATGTTAAGTCGGTATGACCTCCAGCCCGGGGACTACACCGTCCCACCACCGGGATTTACTTGACTCACCAATCCGGGATGCTACCCACTTAAGGGATTTGGGCCACGACCAGTTTAAGAGTCAGGAATTGGATCCAACCTCTCGTGTCTCCGCATCCTCACGCGTGGCCGAAACTATATCGGACTTCTACTCATTCCAATTTAATTACCAATTTAAGTTAGATTGGTTAGCTTATTAGGAATCAGTTAGAAGTCCAATCACAAACACATTCGGTCACATTACAATATATCATACATACACGCATTCATTATCATCCATACATTTCATGAATTATACAAACTAAGATTTAAAGAAAATATTCACAACATACAACATTACATATTCACAGGTAAGCATAATAACTCCGATTCGTGCATTTATCTTATTTGGTGATCAATTAGCACACAATACACAAATCAGAGTAACCAAGATAGCATACGGGGCATGAGGAATTCATACCGTTCACCGTTGTACTTGTATCCCAACTTTCCTTCGGTGCTCACAAATCAAATCCTATGATATACATACAATCGAGTGATTAATCTAACTATCATTAACTTAATTCGATTACTCCTATGTTTCCTAAGTCATACTTACTAAGTCCTTTCCATTCTTACGCTTACACATTACTTACTTACTATTCTTTAACTTTATGTTTATTTCCTTACTTAACATTGGTATACTTACATATATGTACACATATATATGTGGGTATACATATATATATATATGTATAATATTATTATTTAATTTAAGTTTTTTTTTGTATGACTCGACCGACCTTACCCAGGGTCGGACCCAAGGTCGGTCGAAGTCAGTAAGGTACTACGCTGGAAAATTACAGGGCCGACCGACCTTGCCAAGTCAGGTCCCAAGGTCGGTCCATTCCAGTGAGTTTTGGTTTCGAAATTCTGGAGTCGACCGACCTTGCATGTCCGGTCCCAAGGTCGGTCCATTCCAGTAAGTCACATTAGAGGCGAATTTTAGGTCGACCGACCTTGCAAGTCCGGTCCCCAAGGTCAGTCCATTCCAGAAGGTTTTAAGATGGGAATTTTCTGGCCGACCGACCTTGCAAGTCCGGTCCCCAAGGTCGGTCCATTCCAGAAGCTTTCCGTCCTTTGTAAATCTGGGCTCGGCAGACCTTGCAAGTCCGGTCCCAAGGTCGGTCCAGTTCAGTGATTGCATTTTTATTCCTGTTTTCAGTCCCTCTTCTTACCCATTACTTCCCCATTGTTCCTATACTTACTCCCACATGTTTTAACACTAATTAAACCTCCTAATACACCTTATTTCATTCATTAACTCTTTACATACTCCTATACTAATTTACACACTCATTTTCCTAAATCCCATTTCAGCACTTACACTAAATCTTCCTTTGTTGCAATTGCTACAGATTTTTACTCTACTCTCTCCATCTATAGTCCCCTCTTTTAATGTCATTCCTAAAACTTCTAATGCCATGCACACCTCTCCTAACTTACCCACTTAACTAACTCAATTAAAATCTGTTACAACATAAATCTCCCACCTAGTTTCTAGCTCATTAAGTGTTCTATTCCTAGGTAAATTTTGCCATAGTCTCCCCTATATTTTTACACTCTCCCCACATCCTTTTCACACACATTTTCATCCATCTCACCTGTTTCCATCAATCAGCATTATACAAACTCTCATACACAAATACCACACCCCAAGTACTCTTAAAAATTCCTACACTCAACATCCCAATCCCAACTAGGTTTCAATAAATTTTACATATCTTTCAAAGCTTCAGCACAATTCAATTCTCCTTCCACATTACATTATTGTTCATTACCATTTTACAATACCAATGTTTCTCTTTTAAAATCTGTTACATAATTACATACAAGACTACACAAGTGAGTATTCTTACCTTGTTTCTTCTTCTAGTTTATTTTCTTCTTCTTGCTTCTTCTTCCTTCCTTCTCTCTCTCTCCACCTGTTTAGCAACACAAATTCTCTAACACTACAACCCATGTATACATATTTCAATACTAAAACTAACCCTAATCATTATTTAAGCGTTTAATGTAAGTTTTAGGGTTTAGAAATATATTACCTTCCAAGGGAGTAGATGAAGCTTAGAGTAGCACAAGGACAATATTTCTACTCCTCCAACAATGCCAAAATCGGCTGGAACAAGAAGGATGGGGGTTCAACACTTAGAAATCTCTATTTTGAGAATAAGAGCAAGAAAAAGTAATAATTTTCGATTTCTTTTTACCTTAAACCAAAGAGGTGAAGGAGGGCCTTCTAATGGTGGTCATGAAGCTCCAAAACAAGAATACCCATGGAGGTGAAAGTTCTTGTTTTCGAATTTTGGAAAGAGGGAAATGTTCCCCTTGATGAGAGGAAGACAATGGTAGTATTTTTGTAATTTTTGGAGGAAGTTTAAGCACTTAACAAGATGAGAGAAGGTGGAGTTTTGTGAGTTTGCTCAAGCTTCCATGGCTGCCGGTTGGAGAAGAAGAGAAATAGAGAGGAGAAGGGGTGGGGGTCTGTACGTGAAAGAAGAGAACGAATAGAGGAGAGAGAGTGGTGAGTGAGTAAAGTAAGGTGAGTGTTTTACTTTATTGTTTTGTAAATAAGAGGGAATAAGTGAGTGTGTGAGAGAGGGGAATAGGGGCCGGCTGACACACAACCCACACACACACTCTACACTTTTATTTTCAAAAGTGGACACATAAGTTTGGTCTATTTATACTTCTAACCCACAACTTCCCGTTCTTGACAGTTTTTACTAATTTCTCGTTTTATTGATTTTATTGGTTATAAAGCTTCACTAATATTTATTAATGATTATTTAGTTGACCAAAATTGTTATGAGTCTATTTGACCCGCTTAAAGTCACGTTTTCCCGGTTTCCTCGAAAAATGTGCTTTAAGGTTCGTTAGTGCTTTTAATCCATTTTAAGGATCCGTTTTCTTCGGGATTTGTTCCCTCATGATTATATACACTTAATTAAGCTTCTAAATTACTTATTAGCCTAATTAATCACTATTTTTAATTACGGGGTATTTCAATCTACCCCCCTTAAGAAACTTTGCCCTCAAAGTTGCTCATGGTTAATAGTTTAGTAATTCTACTCATTAGGCAAACCAATTGCCGTAATGTGTCTTACTACCACCTATGAGGTGTTTGCTTCCTTCCACATTGCACACATACACAATCCAAGCACAGTACGAATTCACAAACACCATACACCATTTCCATGCATACCATCACATTCACATTACACAATACCCCACTGCAATTCACAATACACATTACACATTACATATACATACATACACATACCAAATTCACTTGCACTACATGTGCCATAAAAACCTATTACAATACCTACACACTATGCAATGCTCACCCCGAAGCAATGCAAAAGCAAAAAGGCTCTACCCCCCTTAAAAGGGGTACGCCCCGTACCCGTATTACTAAATACTAGACTACCTAGTCTATGAACAACCGTTGGTACTTTGCCTTCATGGAATCTTCCAACTCCCATGTCGCTTCTTCGACATCGTGGTTTGACCATAGGACCTTCACCATTCGTATGGACTTATGACGAGTGTCTCTGGTCTTCCTATCAAGGATTCTCACTGGGGTTTCAACGTATCTCATTGTCGGCTCAATGGAAAGTCTCTCGGGCTCTAGGACATGAGAAGGATCGGTAATATACTTCTTGAGTTGTGACACATGAAATACATCATGGACACGTCCTAAGTCCTCAGGTAATGCTAACCTGTAGGCTACAGCTCCAACTCTTTCGGTGATGGTGTACGGCCCTACAAACTTTGGGCTCAGCTTGCCCTTCTGACCAAATCGGAAGACACCCTTCATAGGTGAAACGCGCAAGAACACTTGGTCGCCCACGGCGAACTCAAGGTCGCGTCGTCGCACATCCGCATAGGATTTCTGTCTATCTTGGGCTGCCTTCATATTGGCTCGGATTTGTTGCACTTCCGCTTAGACTTGTTCTAGATACTCCGGTCCTATGATGACCGCTTCGCTTGACTCATCCCAACACAGGGGTGTACGGCAAGGTCTACCGTATAGAGCTTGGAATGGCGACATCTTAATCGAGGCATGGTAGCTATTATTGTATGAAAATTCGATAAGATGAAGCTTGTCTAACCAACTCCCCTTAAAGTCTAAGGCACATGCCCTAAGCATGTCCTCCAGTGTCTGGATGGTCCTTTCTGTCTGACCGTCGGTCTGAGGATGGAAGGCGGTACTCAGCTTCAATTCTGTACCCAACGCTTCCCGTGTAGCTCTCCAGTACCTCGAAAGGAATCTGGTGTCGCGGTCAGATACTATTGTTTTCGGGACTCCATGATATCTGATAATCTCCTTGTCGAATAGCTCTGCTAGCTTCACTACCTTCCAGGTGTCCTTCATCGGTATGAATCTGGCAACCTTGGTAAGGCGATCGACTACAACCCAGATCATGTTGAGTCCTCCCCTAGCAGATGGGAGTCCTACAACAAAATCCATGGAGATATCATGAAATTTCCACTCCGGAACTGGCATCGATTGTACCATTCCGCCCGGTCTACGATGTTCAAATTTCACTTTTTGGCATGTCAAGCATCTCAATACAAATTCTGTCACATCTGACTTCATTCCAGACCACCAGAAGTACCTCTTCATGTCTTTGTACATCTTGGAGGCTCCTGGATGGACTGATAATGTGGAACTGTGTGACTCTCACAGGATGCGATCCCTTAGCTCAGCATTGCTTCGGGGGACGCATAGCCTACCATTCAACCGAATCAAGCCATCTTCATGTAACTTAAAATCATATTTCTTCTTCTCAAATGTACCATTCTCGATCTTTTGTCTGATTTCGGTTAGGTAAGGGTCGCTCAACTGAGCGTCTCGCACCTCGTCAACCAAGCTAGAAGAAGCGAGTAGCGAATGGAGCGAGTGTGCTAGATGGCTCAGGGCGTCGGCTACAATGTTTGCCTTCCCTTCCTTATACTGTAAGTCGATGTCGTAGTCTGAGAGAAACTCCATCCACCTTCTTTGTCTCAAGTTCAGTTCTTTCTGTGTGAATACATACTGTAAACTCTTATGGTCAGTAGATGGTGATGCTTACCCCATAGAGATAGTGTCGCCATATCTTCAAGGCGAAGACAATGGCTCCTAACTCTAAGTCATGTGTCGGGTAATTCTCCTCATGCTTTTTCAGTTGGCGGGAGGCATAAGCTACAATCTTGCCATGCTGCATGAGTACACATCCCATTTCTTTGCCTGATGCATCACAATATACCTCAAATCCCTCTGTGCCCTCTGGAAGAGTAAGGATGGGCGCTGAGGTCAATGAGTCCTTAAGGCTCTGAAATGATACTTCGCACTCGTTTGTCCATACAAACGGTGCATCTTTCTTCATCAATGTAGTCATGGGCTTAGCGACTTTCGAGAAGTCCTTTATGATTCTCCGGTAGTAACCGGCTAGACCAAGAAAGCTCCTAATGTCGGTAACAGTCTTGGGTCTAGGCCATGATCGTACAGCTTCTATCTTAGAAGGGTAAACCGAGATACCTGCGCTCGAGATGACATGACTGAGGAATGACTCCTGATCTAGCCAGAACTCACATTTGGAGAACTTCACATACAGCTGGCTCTCGCGCAGTGTCTCAAGTACTTTCCTCAAGTGAATTTCATGTTCCTCAGCTGATTTTGAATATACAAGGATGTAGTCGATGAAGACAACAACCGAAGTGTCCAACTGTTCACTGAATAGATGATTCATGAGGTCCATGAATTTCGCTGGTGCATTCGACAAACCGAATGGCATGACGGTGAATTCGTAGTGGCCATATCTGGTATGGAATGCCGTTTTCTCTATGTCTTGCTCTTTGATAGCAAGTGATGATACCTAGAATGGAGGTCGATCTTGGAGAAGACTGAGGCTCCTTTCAGCTGGTCGAATAGGTCGTCCATGCATGGCAATGGGTATTTATTCTTGACTGTGACCGCATTCAGCTCGCGGTAGTCAATACAAAGTCGGAGACTTCCGTCCTTCTTCTTCACAAAGAGGACCGGTGCTCCCCAGGGTGATACGCTCGGGCGTATAAACCCTTTGTCAAGCAGGTCTTGCAGTTGTTCTTTCAACTCTGTCATTTCAGCAGGTGCCATACGGTACGGTGCCCTAGCAATGGGACCGGTACCTGGCAACAGATCAATCTCGAATTCTACCGCTCTCTGTGGTGGCATGCCGAGTAGCTCCTTAGGGAATACATCAGGGAATTCAGATACAATGGGCACTTCGGGGTGGAACTCTGGATCTCTCTCCAGGTCTTGTACATAACATAAGTACACTTCATAGCCCTTTCTGAGCTCCCGGTACATAGCCATAGCTGATATGAGTGTGGTCGAAGGCTCTCTCGGTCTCTGGCGGTAAGATACAGTAACCCCAGAAGGACTCTTGAGCAGCAATCAATGCTCGGCGCAGAGGATTCTACCCTTGTGCCGCTCCAACCAATTCATTCCGATTATCAAGTCGAATCCCAATCCATTAAACTCGATGAAGGAGATGGGAAACGCTTCGCCTTTGATCTCAATCTTGGCTGCTTGGTAGTATTTGGTACACTGTACTCGCTCCTTCGATGGGAGAGTAACCATGAAGTTCGGTAGCTCATCCGCATCTAGCTTCAACCTCTTCACAAAAGATGGTGATACGAAGGTGTGAGAGGCGCCGGAGTCGAATAACACATTGGCTTCAATGTCGTTCACTGGGAAGGTTCCCGTTAGAATGGTGCCGCTTTTGCCGGCTTGTGCTTCAGTGAGGATACTCAGGTTACCTTCGGTACCGAGTCCACAACCTATTGGATACACAAGTGGATAAGTATTGATGGTGGACACAAGTGGAATTTAAATCAACACTGCTCTTTATTGATAAGCCAACCATCATACATACCGTGTCTCTAATACACGTTACTAATAGATTACATGATACTATGAAATTAATACTTTCTAAAGGTAAGGTTCAGGCGTCCTGGTTTCATGTGTGTGGCATTGATTATTGCCGGCGGTGCCGTATTCAACTTGATCTTATTGATCCCGTGATACAGCATCCTAGAGTTTCCACCCATGATTAGGACATCTCTTGATCTCAATACCAGTTTCTGTGCGAGGTCCACACGCTTCTGCTCGCTATACAAAATACGGCGTCATCACCAATGGACCAAGACACCACGGCACTCCTTGTTCAAGAGACTCCGCTGTCTCGTCCTTGTCTTGGTGTAACCCAAGTCGTCCTTCTTTCTCATAGAAGTTGACGATACAAATGTACGCTTCAATTACGGGGATCGGATCTTGTTCGCATTGCTGTGCAAGTTCTACTGATTGTGTGACAAGTGTCTGAAACTCTGGGGGTATTGTCGGTGGCGTTGCTCCGCCTTGTGTTCGTGTCTCCTGGTATGTCTTGGTATAAGGATTCCAGTCCTTTCCCAAGCACATCATTTTCAGCTTCATCTTCGCTCCACCGGGGAATTCGGGTGTATAAAATCGTCCTTGACCCGTTCCTAGCTCGTTGCATCGTCGGATGATTAAGATTTGTGCTTCAGGTGTCAGGTATCCCCTTAATAAAACCATACCTGGTCGGATGACCTGACACTGCTCACTTAGGTAGTGGTGTGAGGTGATGTCAATCTCTTCTTGACTTGATTTCGAAGGTATCGGATAACAGATACTAAAGCTTCCTAAGGTTATGAATTTCATCTACGGTGAGTACTAGTTACAACTACTTCATTTCATAGTCCATACATACTTCAATTATTTACTCATGCATTCATTCAACAAATACTCCAATACTTAGACATGTTTCTCAAGGATTCAAGGTGAGGTTTATTACTTGGGCCGGACTTAGAACCGGGCCCGTCTCGGTCTATGATATGCAAGGCAGGCTGCCTCTGGGGTGCGCCCCTCTGAGGACCCCGGGATCCCTGTCCCTGTGGTGCCTACTGGGTCGGTGCATCGCCAGATGCAACCTCCTTGCCTTCCCTCTACTTGTAGCTTTGGAAGTTCCTTTTTGGCTTGGCATTCTCTGGGCATCTATTGGCTGTATGTCCTGGTTTCTGGCAGTTGTAGCACTTGATTTCCCTCTCATAGCAGTACTTGCCGGGATGGTCTTGGTTGCACTTCCTGCACACATAGGTGCGGCCGTCGGAGAAGGTTTTGGTGAAACCGGAGCCAGAACCTAAGGTTTAGAGGGTTAGCACATGTGTGCGTGGATATACTAGATATGATGCTGGTACGGATACGAATTAGGAGTAGAAGTTTACCCTTAGGTGGGTGTGATCTCAGTGGCTTCGCAGCCACCGGTGCAGATGAACCAAGCTGAAGCAGCTCAACTGGTTTGCCCTGCTCACAATGGGCACTACTCTCACTTGGGAAGTTCTTTTGAGTTTGATGAAAGAATTTCCCTTTCTTCTTTTTCCAACTTTTGCCTTTGTTCTGCTCCTCGGCACTTGTGTTCTTACTGTTTGCCTTGCGCTTCAGCGCGGTTTCTTCATCCCTCAATTGGCAAGTGATCTCAATGCGAGAAGCCGCGTGATAACACTCCTGAAGTTTCAGGTATTAGCCGGGATTCTTATTTAAAGAGATAAAGGTAGAAGTAAGGTATTAGGGAATTCAAGGAATTGAAATGATACTAAGGGTTAACCAATTTTTACCTGAAGGGAGGTAAACCTGGTATAGCCCATACCGTACCGAAGGCGATGGCTCAGACCGCCATAGAAGCGATCGACCAACACCTGGCCGGTGTATCCTAGATCGGGTAGAAGACGAAGGATGGAAGTGAAGGTTCTGTAATACTCATCGACAGACATCTTCTCTATCATTTTCAAGGAATCCAGCTCTAGCCTTTTCTCGGTTTTCACATGCTCCGGGTAGTATTTGGAACGGAGGAGAGAGGCAAAAGACTCCCAATCGAAGGTGGGGTCGTTGACATGCTCATGCTTGACCAGCTTCCACCAATCCATGGCTGCATCCTTCAGATAGTAGGCAACAACTCTAACTCGAACTCCAGCAGGAGCTTCGAGGGTTTCGAACGCCGTCTCCATCTCGGAGATGTAGGCTTCTAGCTTAGCCGGATCACTCTCGCCCTAAAGCAAGGAGGGCGGAGTTCCGCTACAGCTTTTACCCAGTTCGCTTCTCTGGGTGGAGGGGGAGGGATTGGTCCCGTTTGGTTCTGCTGGTTTTGTTGGTTTTGCTGCATCGCATTGATTACTTGTGGTAGCATCTGCGCTACCTTGGCGGCGACGATCTCAGCTATCGTCTACGCGCCGGGTCCTTCAGAGGCTTCGCCTCTACCTCGGCCTCGACCTCATCCTGACATCTGAACATTTAGCATTTACATTAGGCTTGCAAGATATGACCTAAGGGTCTTAGAATTTAAGCAAGGTATCGTTCCTAAGAACATTAAGGGTATCCGCTATTAACAACGGTAGTTCCTAGGTAGGTTTCTAAGTATCCGTCTTAAGACGGTTGAAATCCTAACTCGGTAATCCCTATGCTCGGTAACTACGGACATCAGAGTGTAACTACGCTCTGATACCACTTTTTGCAACACCCCTGCCGTTAATCCTATTCTTACCGTCTAATCGTCCTGTTAATCCTATCAGTTCGTAGCGGAAATACTACACTACTACGGCGGGTGGTACAATGCCGCTAACCGCCCATACGGCTAGCTAGGCTTACCTTACTTACATTGACGGTCTGACGATCATAGTATACCGAGCTACTAAAACATTGCTTACTGAATACAAAAGATAACATTCTTACATTACTGGATCACCGAGTATTTAAGTGTATTCAATTACATCCTTCCACTAGTTTCCAAAAAAATGAATGAGTTTAAAACAACTACTCATCTATACCAATTCACCATCCTATCATTCTTTCACAATTCAAAAAGGGTGTACCCCATGGTACACCGGCTAACAAAAATCTAGAGCCGTGTACTACTTAGTACACCATCCATAATTCATCTTTACACCAAAAAGAAATTAAACTAAATCTCTTCACAGTCTTCACCCTTCTCTTGTACCTGCATGTAGTAAAAACATCGCCCCAAGGGGCTCAGCAAAAGCTGCGCATGAACTCCGCATATACCGGGTGCTAGCTAGGGCACGCCGACTAATTAAGGTCAAATAGGCATGCGGTTCATTTTTAACATACATACATGCTTTGCATACAACATACATACATATACAATACATTACACAATCCAAGATGGCAATATAACAGCACACACTTACTTACCTTCACCGTGTTAGCCAAATTACGCATCCGGGTTAATCGGAATGCTATTTACTCTTTTACTCATTCCACGTTCTTACTCTTATTTTACTTACTTACTTACATTTACTTACTTACTCATTCTTACTTACTTACTCATACTCATGTTAAGTCGGTATGACCTCCGGCCCGGGGACTACACCGTCCCACCACCGGGATTTACTTGACTCACCAATCCGGGATGCTGCCCACTTAAGGGATTTGGGCCACGACCAGTTTAAGAGTCAGGACTTGGATCCAACCTCTCGTGTCTCCGCATCCTCACGCGTGGCCGAAACTATATCGGACTTCTACTCATTCCAATTTAATTACCAATTTAAGTTAGATTGGTTAGCTTATTAGGAATCAGTTAGAAGTCCAATCACAAACACATTCGGTCACATTACAATATATCATACATACACGCATTCATTAGCATCCATACATTTCATGAATTATACAAACTAAGATTTAAAGAAAATATTCACAACATACAACACTACATATTCACAGGTAAGCATAATAACTCCGATTTGTGCATTTATCTTATTTGGTGATCAATTAGCACACAACACACAAATCAGAGTAACCAAGATAGCATACGGGGCATGAGGAATTCATACCGTTCACCGTTGTACTTGTATCCCAACTTTCCTTCGGTGCTCACAAATCAAATCCTATGATATACATACAATCGAGTGATTAATCTAACTATCATTAACTTAATTCGATTACTCCTACGTTTCCTAAGTCATACTTACTAAGTCCTTTCCATTCTTACGCTTACACATTACTTACTTACTCTTCTTTTACTTTAAGTTTATTTCCTTACTTAACATTGGTATACTTACATATATACACATATATATGTGGGTATACATATATATATATGTATATTATTATTATTTAATTTAAGTTTTTTTTTGTATGACTCGACCGACCTTACCCAGGGTCGGACCCAAGGTCGGTCGAAGTCAGTAAGGTACTACGCTGGAAAATTACAGGGCCGACCGACCTTGTCAACTCCGGTCCCAAGGTCGGTCCATTCCAGTGAGTTTTGGTTTCGAAATTCTGGAGTCGACCGACCTTGCATGTCCGGTCCCAAGGTCGGTCCATTCCAGTAAGTCACATTACATGCGAATTTTAGGCCGACCGACCTTGCAAGTCCGGTCCCCAAGGTCGGTCCATTCCAGAAGGTTTTAAGACGGGAATTTTCTGGCCGACCGACCTTGCAAATCCGGTCCCCAAGGTCGGTCCATTCCAGAAGCTTTCCGTCCTTTGTAAATCTGGGCTCGACCGACCTTGCAAGTCCAGTCCCAAGGTCGGTCCAGTTCAGTGATTGCATTTTTATTTCTGTTTTTAGTCCCTCTTCTTACCCATTACTTCCCCATTGTTCCTATACTTACTCCCACATGTTTTAACACTAATTAAACCTCCTAATACACCTTAGTTCATTCATTAACTCTTTACATACTCCTATACTAATTTACACACTCATTTTCCTAAGTCCCATTTCAGCACTTACACTAAATCTTCCTTAGTTGCAATTGCTATAGATTTTTACTCTACTCTCTCCATCTATAGTCCCCTCTTCTAATGTCATTCCTAAAACTTCTAATGCCATGCACACCTCTCTAACTTACCAACTTAACTAACTCAATTAAAATCTGTTACAACATAAATCTCCCACCTAGTTTCTAGCTCATTAAGTGTTCTATTCCTAGGTAAATTTTGCCATAGTCTCCCCTATATTTTTACACTCTCCCCACATCCTTTTCACACACATTTTCATCCATCTCACCTATTTCCATCAATCACCATTATACAAACTCTCATACACAAATACCACACCCCAAGCACTCTTAAAAATTCCTGCACTCAACATCCCAATCCCAACTTGGTTTCAATAAATTTTACATATCTTTCAAAGCTTCAGCACAATTCAATTCTCCTTCCACATTACATTATTGTTCATTACCATTTTACAATACCAATGTTTCTCTTTTAAAATCTGTTACAAAATTACATACAAGACTACACAAGTGAGTATTCTTACCTTGTTTCTTCTTCTAGTTTCTTTTCTTCTTCTTGCTTCTTCTTCCTTCCTTCTCTCTCTCTCCACCGGTTTAGCAACACAAATTCTCTAACACTACAACCCATGTATACATATTTCAATACTAAAACTAACCCTAATCATTATTTAAGCTTTTAATGTAAGTTTTAGGGTTTAGAAATATATTACCTTCCAAGGGAGTAGATGAAGCTTAGAGTAGCACAAGGACAATATTTCTACTCCTCCAACAATGCCAAAATCGGCTGGAACAAGAAGGATGGGGGTTCAACACTTAGAAATCTCTATTTTGAGAATAAGAGCAAGAAAAAGTAATACTTTTCGATTTCTTTTTACCTTAAACCAAAGAGGTGAAGGAGGGCCTTCTAATGGTGGTCTTGAAGCTCCAAAACAAGAATACCCATGGAGGTGAAAGTTCTTGTTTTTGAGTTTTGGAAAGAGGGAAATGTTCCCCTTGATGAGAGGAAGACAATGGTAGTATTTTTGTAATTTTTGGAGGAAGTTTAAGCACTTAACAAGATGAGAGAAGGTGGAGTTTTGTGAGTTTGCTCAAGCTTCCATGGCTGCCGGTTGGAGAAGAAGAGAAATAGAGAGGAGAAGGGGTGGGGGTCTGTACGTGAAAGAAGAGAATGAATAGAGGAGAGAGAGTGGTGAGTGAGTAAAGTAAGGTGAGTGTTTTACTTTATTGTTTTTGTTGTTTTATAAATAAGAGGGAATAAGTGAGTGTGTGAGAGAGGGGAATAGGGGCCGGCTGACACAACCCACACACACACTCTACACTTTTATTTTCAAAAGTGGACACATAAGTTTGGTCTATTTATACTTCTACCCCACAACTTCCCGTTCTTGACAGTTTTTACTAATTTCTCGTTTTATTGATTTTATTGGTTCTAAAGCTTCACTAATATTTATTAATGTTTATTTAGTTGACCAAAATTGTTACGAGTCTATTTGACCTGCTTAAAGTCACGTTTTCCCGGTTTCCTCGAAAAACGCTTTAAGGTTCGTTAGTGTTTTTAATCCATTTTAAGGATCCGTTTTCTTTGGGATTTGTTCCCTCATGATTATTTACACTTAATTAAGCTTCTAAATTACTTTTTAGCCTAATTAATCACTATTTTTAATTACGGGGTATTTCATGTACAAATGAGATGAATGGGAGGTGTTTAACAAATGCTTTAAGTGAAACAAAACTCCCTGTCTGAGGATGTGAATTTTTTTGTGAGCTAATGGCTCCCGGGTTGTTTCAAAAACTCTAAGATGACCCTGGTATGGGTTGATGGCCCCCGTATGCGCTGATGGCTCCGATATGCGCTGATGGCTCCGGTGCGACCAATGTCTCAGGGTGGTTGGTGGGTTTGATATGGTTGGTGTGTTTTTGATGGGATGTGATCATTTTGAGGGGTTGGTGGGTTTTGATGTGATTGAAATGCTTCGATGTGGTGGGTAGATATGGTTGAAAATTTTTGAAGTAGTTTTGATGGCTATAGTGATGGATTTATTGTGGCTTTGAAGGGTTTTTTGTGGACTTCATAGTGGGTGAACAGTTTGTCATGGGTGAATGACGAAACACAGTGCATGACTTTGTTGGTAGTTCCCATCATGGTTCCAGGATTTCCATGGATGGCTCCAGATGACATTATGCCGATTGAGCATGATGATGCTTTGGTTGGTTCACTTCGATGACACTGAGGGGAAGAGGGAAGTTTTCACCTTTAATGTGGTCGCACCCTGGGTGGGCTGCCTACGTACTCAATTCCATATTGAGATCAGACCATACGTAGTTCGAAACTCTGTGGACAAGGCCTTGGTGAGGAAATGACTCGTGTGTAGCCCTAGGGGTGGTCTCTGGGAAGGTCTCCATGTTTGAGGATGGTTTCAATGTCGGATGATGGCTCCCGTATGGCTCTAGCTTGGCTTTGGGAGAGGTGCCAATGAGGCTCGAGTATGACAGTGGATAGCTTCGGGAAAAACTCCGCATGGCTCCGGATGGCCACAATTTTGATTTCTTTTGGTCTGGAGTTAAGCTTCGATAGCGGAAACTGAAGTCGACTTTCCATGAGACTAGGCATGGTTCTTACCAGTAGGATGTTTGATGATGAAGTGGTTATGATGCATGCAGATATCAACTGCTAGATATGATGCAAAATGAATATGGAGTTTCTGAAGATCAGGTATGACCCTATCTCTATTAATATGGGGTTTACGGATATAAGAAATCTTCAGTTTGATCTTAAGTGATTGTTGAACTGGAATGTGTGAATCACTTTCCTCTAATGGAGGGATGCGGGTCAATCTCTCATGAGCATATCAGTGTGTGCTAATAGTGTAATGATACTCTTAATGCTCGGAGCAGTATTTTCCCTAGAATTTCTTTCAATGTTTTGGACTTTCCAATCCTTACAAATTTCTCACCTACAATGGGGTAGGTTGTTTATGATTTGGTGCTTAGATTGGAGATTCACTCGCACTCATAAGACCTCGTGGGGTAAGGTCACACTCATTCGCTCATAGTCCTTGTGTTATAAGGTCGGACGTGTTGATAACAAGCATGAAGCTTATGATTCATGTTTCATGTAACACCCCTACCGCTAATTCTGTCATTACTGTCAAATCACCTCGTACGTCCATACTTACACAGCGGATAATTCATACTCATCGGTGGGTGAAACAGTGCCGTTAGCCACCCACGTGACTAACAAGGCTTACTTCCACTATAGCATCGGTCTGATGGACCGGAATACCCGAGTACTAATACAGATACAATCCATACTTCAATTACACACCGAGTACAACAATTCTCCTTCAATACACTATCAATACTTACCATACAATATACTGAGTTTCCTACAGTACAATACCAGAGTACACATCTTCCACATATCTATACATACTCATTATGAGTCTAGCCATCTACCCATGTTCTCACAATTCTGCATGCTTCCCAAAATACATAAGGAGTACCACTCAGTACACCGCCACTACAAAGGGCAACAGGCCCGTATACAAATACTACACCATCCAAGATATTCCCTACCTAACTAGGTATATCGAACCGGTCTTAACTTCGACCAAATCAGCTTCGGGTACCTAGAAAATAAAAACAGTGCCCCAAGGGGCTCAGCGAAAGCTGCATATGAAATTCGCATACTCCACGTGCTAATGAGGGTACACCGACTACTTGGTCGAATACATGAAGTTCATTTTACATGCATACATGCCATTACAACTGAAATACCCCAAACCTTGATATGTTAGTTAAATATATAATTATTATATTCTAAGGCTTATTTTAGTTGTTAAGAACATGTGGAAAAAATTCCCGAAGGAAACGGATCCAAATAGTGGATTAAAAAGGCAAAACGAGCTTTAAAGCACGCTTTTCGAGAAACCCGGGAAATGTAATTTCAAACGAGTTTAAAGGACTAGTAAAAATTTATGGTCAATTATATGGCTAAAATTAAATATTAGTCAAGGTCTAGGACCATAAAAATAAATAAAACAAAAATCCGGAAACCGGACCCGAACTGTTAAAACCGACAGTTCGGGAATTAACGGGTGTTATCTGCTAATGACCAAGTGCCACTCTCTCACATTGTAAAATAAAGTCAGATTTCTGCCCCCTCTCTCTTGTGTCTCACGTGAAGCAGCCCCCTCTCCTTCTCTACTTTATTAATTCTACTTATTTACTAAAATACAAAACAATAAAATACAACTCACTTTATTCTCTCTCTCACACTCTCTCTCCCTCATTTCTCTCTGCCTCACGATCCCATCCCTCTCTTCCTCTTCTTCTCCATTTTGTTCCAGCAATGGCGATTTGCAAGGGCTCCAAATAGCTCACCTTGCTCCTCCTTGTTCTACCCTTAAATCAACTCCAAATCAAGAAATTTTTACACCAAAATGCTCCTCTCATCTTGGGGATTATTTTCCACCTTTTGAAATCTCAAAACTCCATACTTCATCTCCATGGGTGTACCACATTTTGAAGAAGAAACTTCACATTCTTGAAGCCAATAATCTTCTTGTTGTCTAAGGTAAGAAGCAACTCGAAAATCCCTATTTTCCCCCATCTTCCTTGACCGATTTTTGCTCTGTTTTGAGCTCCAGTTTTGCTCCTTGTTTTAGCTTATCGGAAGCCTCATTAAGTGCTGGAGGTTGCCCATCTTTGTTCCTAAAAGCCCATTGTGAAGTAGAAGGCAAAAATCTCTACATTTCCATGCTTAAACACCCTCTTGTTTTAGGGTTGTGGCAAGAGCTTCATTTGAATTCTTGGTGCTTATTACCATGCACGGTGTTTGGTCATTACTGTAGCAAATAACCCCATTTGGAAATCGGTTGTGGAACAAGAAGTGAGGAGGAGGGAAAATTGAAAGAAATCCAAGGTAAATAACTTACCTTAAGCTATGTGGTGTCCTAAGGACTTTGTGCTTTATCTTGGTGTAAATATAAATGCTCAGTGAAATGCAGGTGTTGCTAATAGTATGAGGAAATTCAGTGTTTAATTTAATGTTGTTTAAGGGCCTAGAGCCAAGCTTTTAAGGCTTATGAATATTGAGGGCTATTGTGGTTTAGATGGTGAATTTTAATTGTGTTTTGGTGCCTTGAATGAATTGATGGTTGGAGTGTTTTAATGGGTTAAAAGATGTGTGGGAATATGTTACAAATATGGGGAGATCATGTCAAAATTTGTGTAGAAACTAATGGTTTAAGTGCACTTCTGGATGAGAACAAACTAGATAACTACAAGGTGCTATGAGAGGGAAATGTAGTATAAAAAAATCAAGCATTGGGTAACAAGTTTAGATGATGACTTAGGCAAGTTTAAGATGTTGTACTAGTGTTAAAATATGTCTAATTACATGTAGGAACCTTGGGGCAACAATGGGTGAAGTTAACAAGTGAAACAAGAATTGAAAATGTCATTTCTGGAGGTCTGTAGCAGGGGTCCGGGACCTAGGTTCCATATCAAGTCCCGGACCATACTATAAAAACTGTTCGAGAGTTGCCCAACACTTTGGTCCGGGACCTAGGGTGAGCATTAAGTCCCGGACCACCCTATTTAAAATGGTCGAGAGTTACCCAGCATTTTGGTCCGGTACCTAAGGTGAGCATGAAGTACCGGACCACCCATACAAAACTGCCCGAGAGTTTTCACACATTCTGGTCCGGGACTTAGGTTAAGTGTGAAGTCCCGGACCACCCCTATTTAAATGGCCGAGAGTTTCAACATGAATTGGTCCGGGACTTTAGGTAAGGACCAAGTCCCGAACCACTCTAAAAACCTTGTTTTAAGTTATCAAATGGTGTCTACTGATGGGGATGATTGGGTATTGATGTAATATGATTATTTAGGACATGTTTGGTGACTTATAATCACCATTAGGAGGGTGAACAAGTATAGGTTTAGGTGTGCAAGTGTACGACATAAATATGTGTAGTAGTTAGCTAAACGGATGTCAAATAATAATTAACCGATATTATACATCATGTATAGGAACTACGTTTGGTGGAACACAATCACAGCAAGGACCAAGGTATGGTTTTCTTGCAGTCTGTTGCCTACAGGTTTACACCGGCTTGTGTGTTGCTTGTTTTTCTGTGTGTTTACAACCTTGTAAGATTAAATCATGAAATGAGTTTACAGTTCTCATTATTAATGTGACGTGTGCGTACCGATACCGGTAACCTCGGATGCGTGCTAACTGTTAATTAACCAAAGCTAGGAAACGTAAGAGAACGGTATCCGGTAATAACGTCCCCAACCTAAGGAACGTTCTAACCACGGCTATGTATGTTTAGTTGTGGCATTTGTTGTATTATGCCTTGCTTCCCTTGTATGTCTAACTGACTTAAACATTTACTTGTGTGAGATATTGTTAAGCTCCCATTGTGGGACTTCTAACGAGTGCTAACCTGGGGAGTGAGGAATCTGGTCGTTCCGGTCGCGCGTGTATGTATGGGAGTCGACATTTGCATCAGATTCGCTCTCTCCTTATGTTAGGGTAGTTTTCCCTTCTTGGGAATTCGACCTCCCATTAGCTTAGCCAAAGCTTACCTACCTGACTTCCACTCGGGCTAGGGGAAATTATGTGTTGATATGTTCGGGTCATTACACCCGTCTAATCTTTTAAGTTAAAGTTGTTCATACGACTAACAAAAACAGTAATGTGATATGTGTTAAGCTTACATGAGGATGAAGTCATCCTCTAGGCTTACAAGTTGACTAACCATGTTGGTTGTTTCCTAAAGTGAAATGTTCTCATCTTATATGTGTTGTTATTGTTCTGCAGTAACTCTTACTAAATATATGCATGTTGTATGTTAAAATCAACGCCATGTTATCATGACAAATAGTTGTGTGTATCCCGGTAGTCAGCGGGCTGCACGTTAACCATGCCAGCAAAAGGTTGCTGACCCCCTTTGGGGGCACATATTATTTTACAGGAGAGTGATCGAGGAAGCGGACTGGCTATAACATGGCGCGAGAAGAAATACTTTTGTTATTTTAGATAGTGGACCCGAGTAGTATTTGTATACTCGAGGCTTTGTTTGGTGGATGTAAAGTTGGTTGAGTGATTTTTGTACATTTACACTGGTATATTGTGATTCTTTTTGGATAGGTGTTTTTTTTTGTAAGGTTGTAATTATGCTCGGGATTCTCGTAATCAGACCGATACACTGTATGTAACTGCCTTGTTAGCCACGTGGGTGGCTAACGGTGTGTAACACCGCCCTTTTGGTATATGGTTAAGTTTATGATTTCCGCTGCGATTATTGATTAAGTGTGAAGGTTACTGTTGGGGTGTTACAACAACATACCAAAATACATACATACGAGAATACAATACATACAACCGGAAGGCAATACATAAGCCAAGCAGTATAACAATACACTTCACAATTCCTTACTCACCCTTGTTAGCCAGTTACCCATCCAGGTTAATCGGATGTTCTTTACTCTTTTACTCGGTACCATACGACTTACACCAGTCTTACTCATACAATGCTTACTTACTTTCTTACTCATTACTTACTTCCTTACTTACTTATACTCATGTTAAGTCGGTATGCCCTCCGGGCAGGGACTACACCGTCCCACCACCGGGCTTTAGGGTGGCTCACTAATCCAGGATGCTACCCATTTAAGGGTTTGGTCCATGGAAAAGATTCTGGCCAGGATTTGGATCCAACCTCTTGTGTCTCCTCCTCCTCACGCGTGGCCGAAGCTATATCGGACTTCTACTCATTCCAATTTACCAATTTCTTAATGTTAGAAGTGTTAGCTGGTTAGGAATCAGTTAGAAGTCCTACTCTACATTACTTGATCCATACAATACACAACAAGGCGCACACACTTCATTCTCAATCATTCATTTCATGAATTATACAAACTGAAAGTTAAAGATAAACATCCAATAGGAACAATATCATATAAGCACAAGTAAGTGCAATATCCGATTCGTGCATTTTATCTTATTTAAGTGGTCAAATTAGCACACAAACGCACAAATCAGAGTAACCAAGGTAGAATACAGGGCATGAGAAAATCATACCGTTCACCATTGTCCTTGGACCACCGATTCTCCTTCGGTGTTCAATTCATTCGAATCCTATAACATACATAGAATCGGGCGGTTAATTACTATAATTAACCTAACCCATTTCATCTTTAGTGTTTCCCGATTTACAGTTACTAATTCCTTACATTTCAAATTCATTCACATAAGTTGCTTACTTCTCAAGCTTGTTTTACACTCCTAATGACCTTTATATGTCATTAATTAAGTCTTAACAATCTATAATATCAATACCATTCAATTCCCCACCTTTAACTTGCTTAAAAATACTTTCTGAACACTTTTTAGCCTGGTCCGGGTTTGTGTCCGGGGTTACAAACCCGGACCAAACCCTGGAATGACTTTCTGCCAAGTTTTATGGTGGTCCGGGTTTGTGTACCAGTTTACAAACCCGGACCATCTCTTCAGAGACGTTTCTGTCAAGTTTTTAAGGTGGTCTGGGTTTGTGTACTTGTTTGCAAACCCGGACCATCCTTCAGCGAGAGTTTCTGTTGCGTACTTGTTTGCGTACTGGTTTGCGTACTTGTTTGTGTACTTGTTTGCGTACTTGTTTGCGTACTTGTAACAACCCCTCTCAGATTAACACGTAATAGTCACTCACGTCAACAGATAATAAAGCGTCTTACAGCGGAAAATAAACATCGACATTAAACTCACTCGGGTGTCACCTGCCGTTACTCTGCCCATACGAGTAACGAAGCAGAACTAAATCCAACAACTAGAATACACATCACTACTAAACCGCTGTGATAACGAGATAGTCCTATACATCATACTAAGTCCACATCCATAACAGTAGACAAGTGAGCATCTATTTCAAATACCAGATAAGTGCAACATTACCATCATACGTCCACAGCCTGGTATCGTTATACAATAAATTCCTTACGCAATAATTGAAGTAATCCTATCTACCCTGTTCCCGCACTTCGGGTTCAACGAAGATCAACAACCTGCACAATAAGTGTAGTCTCAGTGATAGACGCTGAGTATGCCGGATCTGGATCCTATTGGTCACTTGTCATTTTTAACAGTCTTGGTATTAGATTGATTTCATGCTTTATCATTTTACAGATATAATAAATGCTGTAACAACATGCATGATTATATAATCATTCATCCAATCCAAACAGTCAAATACAAATATACACATCACAATCACACATCATAAAATATGGCAGCATTAGTAAATCGTACGTCGTATTTTATCATCATCATGTATTACAACATTCGGCCCCCCCGGGCCCTCACATATCATTTGTTTTAGTTAGCACTGTTGGGCGTCAGTTAGGAAAACCCAAAATATATTCACTTGGACAGTAGTCCCACGTACACACTAGGTGCTCACTGCCCTGATCATCCGAAGACTCTGGGACTATTTCACTTTGCCTTTGTAAAGGCGTCCATTTAGGTGGCAAAGGGCCTGGTGCCAACGGTAGCACACTCACTCTCTGATGATCTATGTAGGCTCGTTCAGGATTAACTAAGGTAAAACCCGATACGGGATAACCCAAGAGATCTCTACGCGCGACCAGCAGCCAGTGACTGTCTGGATTAAGGAACAACATCACATTCATTCACACTCCACTGTTAACTTTGTTAGTTAGATAGTCAGTTACAGTTTTAGTTATGGAGAACATCACTTAATTTGTTGGCTGCCCTATGGGTCTTACGCATGCTTAGAATTATTCTAGGTAACATTCACGTTCGAGTCAAAGCTCTAGAGACCGACAATGTCGTGTCCCGTCCCTAAGTATTTTACTTAGTTTTAACTACATACTTGTAATACTTAACGTATTAGGTCAAGCACAGTGGTCACAATCACACATTTCGCATATGTAGTTTTGTATAAGTCGATCTATAGTCGACGTAGTATTAGTCCCGTAGGACGTTCGTGCATAAATAATAAATAATGCAGTAAACATAACTACATCACACACACATAAATCACATACATACATTCACACAAGTTATTTATCAAACAAATCCGAGCCCGAGGAATTCCTCAGGACAACCCGGATTAAATCCCTTTCCATACCGTACACCATGTCAAGGTCGTGCAGTGTAGTCCACTAAGCTTTCTCGAGCACGCACACGTCTGACAGGTGATCTAACAATACGAAGAACGCTATATGTCAATCCACATGACAGTATGATTCGGTATTTCCAAATAAGGTCTGTAATCTCGGTATTATGCCCCCGAATTTTCAACTGTTACTAATTAACGTATAATTATCTTAAAAATTTCTTACTTGCAGTGAGTATTAATATTCGGTTTAACATAGACGTCGGTTTTTATTCGAACGTCGTGATTAACGGTTTCAAACGTAAGAATTGTACTTTCCCATCCCGTCATATTTATAAGCGTTAATCTTGATACGAATTCGTTCGTTCTCTTATGATTAACTCAACTGACATAACGCATGCGTAGGTATATGTTATAACCTATGGTTGCATGCACGGTTATACTTTATAACCTACAGTTGTATGCGTTCCATGCAACGCTAGTCTATAATGTACGATAGATTGTTATTCCTCGGTATACCTTATATTACTCTATTTCTCATTTATGTAGCAACTTGCATTCATATAAAACTTTATGGCGGTATGGTATATTTATACTTACACGTTAACATTTATCATTAACTACTATATGGTTTGTAAACCATATCATATACGCATATTAATTCGTGCTAGCATTTATATATGTATACTAATTAGTTTCTAATGAAATATGAACTTTATTTATGTATATATGTATTATTCCTTATGCAGGGTTTATTTAACCATTCCAAAATCTTATATTAACCATCACATTTTGTGTCATTGTATACCATAGTTTATATTTTCATTTCGATATACATAATGTGTATGTATATATGTACACTAGCGTGTTAGTCTTTTACAAACTATGCTTTTAATCACATATCATTATTTAGTGTTATACTCATATCATGATATCATATGGTATGATATCCTATGTCATTAAACTTTATAACATATGGTTTTGGTAAGTATATATTTGTACCGAACATTTATACATATAATACTCCTACACTTCTTCATTCCCAAACTTTCCATAAATCCCAATATACCCACATAACTCATACCATGTTATCAATCCTTTGTTTTATATTATCAAAACTTTATAATCAATATACCCCAAGGTTTTATAACACTTGTTATAATTACCGGAAACGCATATCATTTTAATTCCATTCTTTTCAACCCTACACTTTTATTTACTATTTACTGCCTTAGCACAACCCTCTTAATATGTTTACCTACATTTGTTACACCATCCAAACATTACAATAATTATAACATATAGTTTTGTATATGCTATTTTCTTCCATATTACTGAACAGCCCATAGCTGTTTGGTAGGTCTCCTTTCCAGCCACCATCTTTTCTTATTTACGAAAATAACCACATATGTCATCATAATGTTTATACATGTGTTATATATATGTTTCTAATATTCCTTACTGAATATGATCTATAGTTTCTTACCTTCATTTGCACACAGCTTCATGAACTTTTAAAATCTTATTTCGCCCACAAATCTTTTCCCTTATTTTCATTTTTTTTGCCCCCTTCTTATATACACACTTTCTATTTGTCACAAAAGCATATATTATACACTTTTTATTAATATACCCACTTATATAACTCCTAATATTCCAAAATTTTACACTTAGGATATAAATCCCTATATTAACTGAACTACACCTAAACTTTTCGGTAATTACATTGTATACCCCGAATTTTTTCATAAATCCCACATTTCACTTATAATGTTAACATAAGTTCAAAAATTAATTATTTATGACCTTATATTTGGTCAAGGCTTTTATTTTGGTCAATGTTGACCCAATATACACTAGTTTGACCATAGGTTTATGTATTTGCGGTTTTGACCACACTTACCCAAAAATTACCATTTGACCCTCATATTTTATAAAGCTCAATAAGATTTATAGAATATCCCTTTTAACATATAGTTTTCGATTTTATTTATATTCAGTCTCTAAAATTTATTTAAATAGCAATTCGCCCCCAATCCATTTCGGTATTATATATTTGTTCTAAATTCATTTTAAATCCATTTTAACTTAACATGGCAATTAAATTAAATGGCCTAAAACTTGGCCTTGTTACATTAATTTACATTGGATAAAATTTCACATAAATGTTATAAAAAACTATATTGTTTACGGTTTAATATAGTTTTTCTTTTATGTCTCCCAAAATCATTTAATTAATTCTTATGACATATTATGTCATCCAAGCCTCACGTTACCAACTAAAAATGTTATAAAACATTATAGTATATAGTTAAGTCATTTAAGACTTTGTTTGGTCTCGGTTTTACTTCCCTTGCCACCATATATTTTATAAATTATATTTTTGACCCATAATTAATTTACTTTACCTTATAGGTCATTTAAACACCAACTATCTAACCAAAAATGCTATTAATTATTCTAACACAAGGTTAGGTCCTATAGAACCCTTATACTCCACGGTTTGATTTATACTACAACTTAATAACATAACAACTATATAATATTCTGGTTTACCATCCTTACATTGTTTTTCCAAGCTTTTGAATCAGTCCAGCACACTCCAACGCTCACGGTTGTTAGGCTCACACTGGGATTGGTTCTCCTCATTTGCGCAGATCTTCCCCCATGGTAATAACACCACTCGGTAGCATTTATGCAAGGGAAAAAGACCCGCTTAGTCCCATGATATGAAGATCATTAGGAGCTAGTTCAAGCTTAGTATAAGGCATATTATTTACCTTAACATTGTGGGCTTAGAGAGGGGCTGTTAGCGCCTGATTTAAGTGAGCAAAAACAAGAGTTAAATTGGTGTTTAATCCAGCAGCTATACTCGGTAGAACAAGAAGGAAAACAAGGCTTGTTTTTCTTACCGAGAAGGATGGGAAGTCAGTTCCATGTACTCACGTTGCAAAGCATGGATAAAGGAGGTTCTTTCCTCTCTGTTTCGTACGTGAAGTAAGTAGGTTTTTGAGCTGGGAAACTGGGAGTATATCATCGGTGGAACAAGGAGGAGTACACACGAAGAAGAACCTCACCAGAAGCTTGCTGCAGTAAGGTAGTTGCGTGGGTTGTGTTCTTTTTCAGTGTTGGTTATTCCTCTCTGTTTTTACTTGAAGAAGGCAGACATTTAGTCTAGGAACTAGAGCATATTACCGGATGGTTTAAGCTAGGAAAAAGGGAAGAATCTTCCTTACTGAAATGGGATGGAAATGAGGCTCTAACTTGGGTCTTCTCCTCACTAAGCGCTGGGTGTTTTTCCTCTGATTTCCCACGTTTACGTAAAAGAGCAAAAAGGAGCTTACTAGCAGCAAGCATGGACGGCTGGTGTTTCTCTCGGTTATGGAACTGACGAAGAAGCCGGGGCATCCACTGGTTGCTGCGTGAAGGAAAGCAGAGAAGAAGCTTAGAACCTCCTCTGTTTTGTACGTGAACATTAGAGCAGGGAGGGAGTTTACAAGAGCTGGGAATAACTGGATATGCAACTGGTAATACAAGAAGGAAATGAGCCCGTATGTTTACCTTGGGAAAGTTATGAAGGTTAACTCTTTTCCTCTTCTGCTGGTAGCCGGTACACTTCTCTACTTCAAGCGCCTCCTAAAGGAATTTTTCTGAGTAAAAATAGAGATTGTTGAGCTCATTGAAGACAGGAGGAAGAGAGGAGTACAACGGGTATTTTTTTTACAGCAGCTTACTCAGTTCGTGAGGTAGCAGCCAGGGTAGATGAGTATCGTTCACGGAGGAAGAAACAGTATAGAGAGTTTCATCGTAGAGCATCAGTTTGATTTGTTTCCTTTTCCTCTCCTTGTACCAGCCGAGGAACTGCCCAGCTTCAAGTACTAACGCAGTGTTGTTGGCTGGATAGGAATAAGCTTGAGAGTTTGATGTAGAGAGGAGAGTAAAAGGAAGAAGGTGGGTATATTTTTTTTTTCGAGCCAAAACTCTCACCTAGAGGAGATAGCAGCCATGAAAACCGATGTTGTCTCTCTCGGTTTTGGACTCAGCAGAGGAGAGTCTGGGTTTTACAACTGAAGGTGGGAGAAAGTACTAGAATAAAGAATGACAAAACGAGGGAATTGGTACTGGTGTAGTAGGTATGGGCTTGGGAAGTTTCCTATGTCTCATGTGTTCTTATGCCTGCATGAACTGTCGGTCAAATGGAGTAGGTTGGTTTGCATTTTATATATAATATATGTATACAATTCATAGGCTTATTTGTGTATGTGCCATCTCGGTGACTTGGTGCAGATGAACGAGGCGATCCAGGCGTGCGGTAGTGGTCAAGTGGGGGAGATGAGGTATTAGTTTATTGTTATGTAAAAGGTGTACTAATTCTTCCTTTATAGAGTAGCTTGATGTGTCACAATTATTTTGTTTTGTAACTGGCCAGTATACCCCTAGGAACCCGTCCTTATCAACCGGCCCTGGTGATAAAAAAAAATGAAGTGACTATGTTACATTATGTTACTTTATTCAAGTGGTAATAATAGGAGGTAAATATATGCTTGCAATTTGTGACGGTAATATGCTGGAAAGTGAGGCTTATACTGACGATAATATATCAGTATGGAATACATGAGTAACTTGGCTACTTATAATAATTTCGTTGCAGTTTATTACCGAATTCGAGCATAGCTCAACGGTTAAGGCTTCAGGAATGGTACGAAAGGTTTCGGGTTCGAATCCCGCCTAGAGCATGCTTGCTCTTTTTTTTTGTTTCAGCCCTCTTTATGTTTATTCCTTGTATATGTGCGACTGTATTAATATGTCGCGTCTTTAGTTGTATATACATATATATAAGCGGTTATTTTGTTATGTCACGTTATTACTTATACCGGTACATGAATACGACTATTTTATTTGTCGTGTTTTAGCTATACGTATCTATGCGACTATATTGTCATGTCGCGTTTTTAGTTATACGTACAACGTTATAATATTGTAACGTTATGTGTATGTACATATATGTGTACGTGACCGTATTAATATGTAACGTCGTCATATTTTCGGACATGTATATTCTCGTACAAAATTTAATTGTTCGTTCGCTCACAAGTCGTTACATGCTCATAATAATGTACACCTTATTATTTAGGCCATAATTTAATTGGTTATATGTCCAATCCATATCTAATTAAGTAGGGGTATTTCAGTACTTGTTTGCGTACTTGTTTGCAAACCAGTATGAATTCAGTCTGTTGCAAATTTACAATTTTTAAGCTCTATTCTCACTTCAATCCTTTGCCTATTTCTTTGCCAATATTCCCACATGAACTCTAGCATGTTTTAGCACTAAATCAACACTCTAAACTCCCTTAATTCATTCCTTAAACTCATCACCCATTTCTTGGTTTCCTTACACCATTGTACATTCTTAACTCTCTTAAACTCTGCTACAGATCTTTGCTCTTCCTCTCTTCACTAACCCAATGGTTCTTTCATTGCATTACTTCCATCCAAAGTCTTACCCAAATACACATTCTGTAACACCCCAACCGCTATCCTATGCATACCGTCCGATCATCCCATAATTCAGAGTTACTCGCAGCGGAAATACTACTTACTACGGGCGGTGGTGACAACGCCGCGAAACCGCCCATACGGCTAGCTAGGATCATTCTATTTAAAGTCACGGTTGATGAACATAATATACGAGTACTATATTACTTACCAAATACAAAAGTAACATCTACATTCCTGGATCACCGAGTATTTAAAGTGTATACTTACATCCTTTCCAATCTTTCCAAAAGAATGAGTACCTACCAACTACTCATCTATACCCATTAAAATCCCTTCACAGTATCCCAAAAAGGTGTACCCCATGGTACACCGGCTAATCAAAACTACAGCCATGTACTACTCAGTACACCAATCATCATTCAATTTTACAATCCAAAAAGAAGACAAAAGAAATAGAACTAAGTCTTCACATCTTCATCCTTCGCGAGTACCTGCGTGTAGTAAAAATGGTGCCCTAAGGGGCTCAGCAAACGCTGTGTATAAACTCCGCATATACGCGTGCTAGCTAGGGCACGCCGACTATTTGACGTCCACTAAACATGCGGTTCATTAATTTCATACATACATGCTTTTCATACATCATACAATCATGCTCAATACATTACACATTCCAAGGCAACAATACAGTAGCACACATCTTACTTACCTTCACCAGGTCAGCCAAATTATGCATCCGGGTTAATCGGAATGCTTTTACTCTTTTACTCATTACTTACTTTCTCTTACTTACACTTACTTGCTTTCAATTACTTTACTTACTCATTCTTACTTACTTACTTATACTCAAGTTAAGTCGTCGGGACCTCCGGCCCTGGGGACTACTCCGTCCCACCTCCGGGATTTTACTTGACTCACCAATCCGGGATGCTACCCACTTAAGGGAATTGGGCCGCGGACCAGTTTAAGAGTCAGGAATTGGAGCCAACCTCTCGTGACTCCACATCCTCACGCGTGGCCGAAACTATATCGGACTTCTACTCATTACAATTTAATTACCAATTAAGTTAGAATGGTTAGCTTGTTAGAATAAGTTAGAAGTCCAAAGTTAACACATTCGGTCACAGTACATTGCAACACTCATACAAGCATTCATATTCGTCCATCCATTTCATGAATTATACAAACTGAGGTTTAAGAAAATATTCACAACCTACAGCACTACATATTCACAAGTATGCATAGTAACTCCGATTCGTGCATTTATCTTATTTGGTGATCAATTAGCACACAACACACAAATCAGAGTAACCAAGATAGAATACGGGCATGAGGAATTCATACCATTCACCGTCGTACTTGTATCCCAACTTTCCTTCGGTGTCACAAATCAAATCCTATGATATACATACAATTGAATGATTAATCTAACTATCATTAACTTAACTCATACTTACTATGTCCTTATACTTCTTACACCTACACATTACTTACTTATTTTTCATTACCTAAGTTTTATTTTCTTACTTAAGATTGGCATGCTTACATACATGTACATATATATATGTGGGTATACATATACATATATATAATTATTATTTAATTTAAATAATTTTTTTTTTTGTATGACTCGACCGACCTTACCCAGGGTCGGTCCCAAGGTCGGTCGAAGTCAGTAAGGAATTACGGTGGAAAATTACAGGGCCGACCGACCTTGCAAGTCCGGTCCCAAGGTCGGTCCATTCCAGTAAGTTTTGGTTTCGAAATTCTGGAGTCGACCGACCTTGCATGTCCGGTCCCAAGGTCGGTCCATTCCAGTAAGTTTCGTTACAGGCGAATTTTAGCCCGACCGACCTTGCGAGTCCGGTCGCAAGGTCAGTCCATTCCAGTAGCTTACAAGACGGAAAAATTTTGAGTCGACCGACCTTGCAAGTCCGGTCGCAAGGTCGGTCCATTCCAGTAGGTTACAGACGGGAGAATTTTTCTGGTCCGACCGAACTTGCAAGTCCAGTTGCAAGTTCGGTCCGTTCCAGATGTTTTCCAGTCTTTGTAAATCTGGGCTCGACCGACCTTGCAAGTCTGGTCCCAAGGTCGGTCCGGCCCAGTATTTGCATTTTTATTTCTGTTTTCAGTTCTCTCTTTCCCATTACTTCCCCATTGTTCCTACACTTAATCCCACATGTTTAACACTTATTAAACCTCCTAATACACCTTCGTTCATTCATTAACTCTCTACACATTTCTATACTAATTTACACACTCAAGTTTCATTTTGACACTTACACTAGTTTCTTCCCTTATTACATTATGCTACAGATTTTGACTCTAACACTCTCTTCTATATCTCCCTCTTCTATTGACATTTCTAACACTCCTAATGCGTTTAGACTGCATTATCTACCTCTCTCAACTTACCCTCCATCTTCCTCAAACAAAATCTGTTACAATCATGTTATTCACCTAGTTTCAAACACACTAAGTGTTCTATTCCTAGGTAAATTTTGCCATAATCTCCCCTATATTTTTATACTCTCACCACATTGTTTACACTCACAAAATGATCATCACCTGTTTATAACAAATATCAACATACCCATCTCTCATACACAAAACACCACACTAACAACATCAAATTCCTGCACTCAAACATTAATTCTCATCCATGTTTCAACAAGTTTTAAATGTCTTTTAAAGGTTCAAAATACTTATATCTCCTACACGTTACACTACTACTACATTACCATTTTACAATACATATTTTCATTTCTAAAATCTGTTACATAATCATTTACAAAGCTACACAAATGAGCATCCTTACCTTGTTTCCCTTCTAGATTTTCTTTGCTCCTCTTGCTTCTTCCTCCTTCCTTCTCTCTACTGGTTTTAGTTTCTCAACCAATCTAACATTACAACTGAAATACCCCAAACCTTGATATGTGGTTTAAATATCAAACTATGTATGTAAAGGCTAAAAATTGCCTTAGAAACATCAGTGAACAATTTAAATCATAGTAAAATGCAATAAAGCACTAAGACACAGTTGGAGCAAAAACATGCTCTAAGCTATGAGTGAACTTGGTTAGGACCCAAAGAGCCTACCAAGACTTAATAATATTCAATTATGATTTAATAGGCTAAATAAGTCCTTAGGAAACCTTGGTGGACAGTTAAACCAAATAAAACACAAAAAATACCTTAAAGTCAATATGAGCAAAAATGTGCTCTAAGCTTGGGATGAATTTGTATAAGACCTAATGGTCATGCCTATACCTTATTTATATGTTAATGAACATATTAAATCAATTACTAAAGAAAAACCAAGCTTGAAAACAAGTTAAAACACAAAATGTGCTTTAAGGAGTCTTAAAGCACGTTTTGAAAAATTGTCTTGTAAATGAGTTTGAGTGGCTAAATGTCCATCATTACTCTTAAATTAACATGTGTACTATATAGTATCACATTTGGGTGGCTATATTAATGGGAAATCAAAAATTTCACTTCTAAGTGTCTGTTTTAGTGAATAGTGATTTTTTATAAGCTAGTTTGTAACATATAATGTTATAAGTAATTAAATTGACAAATAAAGACTAAAGCACCCTTCTAACTAAATGGGGGCCGGTTTTTCAAGGAGTGAGTCACCAAGTTGTAAAAGAAATCAAATAAGTAAAGTAAAGCTTAAAGTAAAGTACTATTTTGCTTTATAACATAAATATCTCCAAAAGCAAACTCATCTTCTCATTTCCTTCTCTTCTTTCATTTCACACGGTTTCTTCACCTTCTCCTTTCCTCCATTTACGATTGCAACAGCTCCTCTCTTCTCCATCTTCATTTCCTTGCAAATCCAACTCCATGCTCCAAATCAAATTCTAAGACCATATTTGTCTTAGTTAGGTCAAGCTCTACACTTCTACCTTTTCAAATCTTTAAGAGCTCAATGTTGGTGCCATGGAGAATCACCATTGATGGAGCTTGAGCTTGTGTTTCTACACATTATTACTCTCCTTTGCTTCTAGGTAAGGAATCTCAAAGAAAAATCAAGTTTCTTCTCCTTTTAGTACATGATCGAAAATTCAGCTCACCATGGTGTCTTTACCTTGCTTGTTTTAGCTTCATTTGAATCTTCCAAGGGCTAGGAGGAGTCCTCTCTTGATACTTATTCAAGTTCTCTTCCAATTCCAAGGTAAAAACAATTACCTTAATGTGTTAAAACAATATGTGTAACTAGGGTTTACAATGAGATGAAGCATAATGCTTGAATACTCATTCTATTATTTGTACATTGTTTAGAAGTTGACAAACAACCAAACACCCCACCGGTTTTGTAAGGAAACAAGAAAGAAGTTTGTGAGGAAAAGAGGTAATTATGCTATCTCAATGTAGTTTAAATGCCTTAGGAAAATGAGCTTGATTTGCTTAATAAAATACCTAAGGAGCCAATGGTGAATGACCTAGTAAAGTGTTATCAAGGAGACTAGTAAAAGAACATATGTATTGGTGTATGTATTTGCAGGTCAAAGGCATTACTTATGTGGGAAATTCAGTGTTTAAGGTTTATGCAATTTAAGGGCCTAAGAGCCATGTTATTTAAGGGCCTAAGTGCCAAGCAATTTAAGTTTATGCACTATATTGTTATGTAGTGTAAATTTGGTGAAGTTTTGTGTGTGAGGAAGTTCTTGATGGATTTTAGGTGTTCTTGAATGAAATAAGGTAAAAACCTAAGTGTTTGGATGTGAGGATATACAAGAGAAGCTATGGCAAAATTTGGAAAATGTATAAGGAGTTCTAGGTGTTTTAAATGAGTTTTGGTGAACTAGGAAGTGTTAAAGGTGAACAAATGTTTTACTAGGGAAGAAAACATGTATTAAGGTGATTTAGAGTGATGCTAGGATTTAGGTATTATCTTGGAAGTTCTAGGAATTCAATGTGTGTTTTGAGAATGTATTTAAGTCTTGGAGAAGTTTGTTAAGGTTAGGTAATGTTGGTATCCAAGGAATAAATGATGTTTAGATAAGGTTTTGAGTAAGGAATTTTAGAAGTTGTGAAAAGGAGATTTAGTTAGTAAGAAAAGGAGTTGAGAGATGATGTTAAGGTGTAGAGGAAACACCTTGGTGTAGTGGTCATTGGTGAACTACCACTTAGAGATCTTAAGGAGAAAACATCCCAAGTGCTAGGAATTTGTAAGAAATTTATGAATGATAAGATGGTTTTGGTGAGTGATTTAAAGAGTTTAGCACATGGCTAAAAGTGTGTTTGATGTGCCAAATGGTGTTAGGAAACATTATGAGACTTTAGGAGAAGTTTGGTGAATTTGGTTAAGTGTTTAAAGATTGGAAATTGAATGTTTTGCCGTGTCCGAACTTCCGTCCGGACATGGAAGTTCGGACAGGCTCTGTTGGGTAAAGGATTTTCCCACTCTTGAACTGTGTCCGAACTTGGGAAGTCCGGACACAAGTTCGGACGTGACTGTTTCTGTCTGGGATTTACTCTCGAACTGTGTCCGAACTTTGGAAGTCCGGACACAAGTTCGGACGTGTGTATGGTTTTCAGTATTAGGTCGCGGCTTGCGTCTGAACTTGGAGGTTCGGACACAAGTTCGGACAAGGCGCTGTATGGACCAAAAACATTGTTTAAGGTATGGAAATGATGTGTAATGATGGGGATTGATTAGTAATGATGTTATAAGGTTGTTAAAGACATGTTAGGTGAGTTATAATGGCAATTGGTGAGGGAAAGTTGTAACAAAATGTAAAAGTAAAACAAGTTAAAATGTAAAGTTATGTAACTAAGTTAACGGGGAGAAGTTATAAGCATTAGAAATTAAATAATCATGCTACCCCGATGTTAATAAAAGTACATGTAATGTTATCAGTTGTTCGAGAATTGCTCGAGGAACATAAGTGGACGTGGTAAAGTGGACTCCGGTGACAGGTATGGTTTTCTTACAACCTGTGTCCTACCGGATTACACCGGCTTGTATGCCAATGTGTTTTTCTGTGTGTTTGCCACGTTGTAAGATTAAACATGTAATGAGTTTACAGTAATTCATTTATGTGGCGTGTACAACTCCGATACCATTTAACCTCGGAAGTGTTAACCTTAGTTAACTGAGTCTAGGATCACATGAGAGTTCGGTATTCGGAGTAAACGACCGTACCATGGGACGTACTAACCACGGCTATGCGTGTGTTAATTGTGTGATATGTGTATGTGAATGTAAGGATCTCCCTTGTGTGTTTAACCCAGTTGTAATACTGTATGGTGTGTAGTCATGATAGACTCCATAGTGGGGTTCTAACTAATATCTAAAGTAAGTATGTACTAACAGTGGTGAGGAATCCGGTTTGGCCGGTCGCGCGTTGTTTGGGAGAGGGTATCCTTCTTAGCATTACCCTTCTCTTTGTTATGGTTGTTTCCCTCACGGGTTATGATCTCCCATTAGCCTACTCCAAAGCTTAGCTATTCTGACTTATGATCGGTTTAGGGGGAACATGTGTTTGTGTGGTGTGTTCGGGCCTCCAAACCCGAACCGCCTTAACTTAAGTTACTCGTCCAACTATTAGGACGGTAATGAGTGTTGTTGTTATTGTATAACGAGCTTATCATGAGACTGGCAACATTCTCTAGGCTCACCAGTGTATAAACAATGTTTGGGTCGGTTCCTAAGAGAACCACTCCCGTTATGTTATGTATTTTTGTTGTGATGCAATATCTATTGCGGTATTATGTTGTGCACGTGAAAACGTGCAAAGTGTTGTTAAGTGTTGTATGTAGTGTATGTTGTAGGTTGTACAATGTGGAGTGTGTGGATCATGGATATGATTCCCAGTTGTGATAAGAGGCGTTTAAGGATAACCCGATTTAAGGGTATGTGTCGTCTATTAAGGAAGTAGCTCCATTAGAGGAGGAACACTCTAGGGATGATGAATACCATGAGTGACTTATTAAGTAAGGATATATTATCCGCTTGTTGAGCCCGTTGAGGCGAAATGATTATGTGTGTGTGTTTACAGTTGCATGCATGATTTAAAAATAATCAACCGCATGCTAAGACGACAATTAGTTGTGCGTGGCCCGGTAGCATGTGGGCTGCGGGATTACCATACCAGCAAAGGTGCTGAGCCCCTTGGGGGCCACCCTTTCTTTTCTTTTCCTATTTCAGGTACGAAGTGCTGGAAGCCGTTCGAGAGTAGGATGGGTAGTCGTTGTACATGGGTAATCATTTAAGTGTATGCATACAGTAGGTGTAGTAAGACCGAAATTGTTGTCGGCATCAGTTTATAAATACTCGGTATAGTTGGAAGGTGTATGTTGTTGTTGTGTTAATGGAAAGGGATAGTAATGTGTAGACACTCGGGAATTTAGCCCATCAGACCGGTACAATGTGTATGTATTAGCCTTGTTAGCCACGTGGGTGGCTAACGGCGTGTAACACCAACGAGATAAGTAATGTGACGAGGTTGTTTTCCGCTGCAGTTTATTGTAAGTGTGTTATTGTTGGAAGGGGTGTTACAACAACCCATTCTTAAATACACCATTCAATACAAAAACTAACCCTAAACATTATTTAAGCTTTAATGTAGGTTTTTAGGGTTTAGAATTTTCATTACCTTGCAAGGGTGCAAGAGCTGTTTGGGATAGCTCAAGAACAAGTCTTCTCACTCTCCAAGGAAGCCAAAATCAGCTATAGCACAAAGAACCAAACAAGGTTTTAGTCTACATTTTCGTTTTGCCTTTGAGGCTAGAAAAAGATGGAGTTTTTAAGAATATTTTTACCTCAATAGAACAAGAAGAAGAAGGTGGTTCTAATGGTGGTCTTGAAGCTCCAAATGGGACATACCCATAAAAACGAAAATGTTGGTTTTCGAATTTTGAAAGGATGGAAATGTAGCTCTTGATGAGAGGATTCCAATGGTATACTTTTTATAATTTTTGGAAGAAGTTCAAAGGAGTTTCAAGAGGAGAGAAGATGGAGTTTTGTGGGTTTGCTTCAAAACTCCATAGATGTCGCTGGGAAGGAGAATGAAGAAAGAAAAGAGAGTGAGGGGGATGGGGTTTACGTGAGTGAGAGGAAAAGAGGGTAGGGAGAGAGTGGTAAAGTGAGATGGGTTGTTTTATTATTTTGTCTTGTAGCATATTAGATAAGTGAGGAAAGTGAGAGAGAGGGCTCCAAAATCGGCCCACACTACCACTCCACACACACTCTACTTTTTATTTTAAAAGTGGACACATAAGTTTGGTCTATTTATGTTTCTACCCCACAACTTCCCGTTTTGACAGTTTTTACTAATTTCTCGTTTTATTGATTTTATTGGTTCTAAAGCTTCACTAATATTTATTAATGATTATTTAGTTGACCAAAAATTGTTACGAGTCTATTTGATCCGCTTAAAGTCACGTTTTCCCGACTACCTCGAAAAATGCGCTTTAAGGTTCGTTAGTGATTTAATCCGTTTTAAGGATCCGTTTTCTCGGGATTTGTTCCCTCATGATTATTTATACTTAATTAAGCTTCTAAATTATTCATTAGCCTAATTAATCACTATTTTTAATTACGGGGTATTTCAATCTACCACCCTTAAAAACTTTGCCCTCAAAGTTGCTCAAGGTTAATGGTTTAGGTAATTCTACTCATTAGGCAAACCAATTGCACTAATGTGTCTTACTACACCAATGAGGTGTTTACTTCCTTTCCACATTGCAAGCATTCACAATTCAAGCACAACACGAATTCACATACGCAATACATCATTTCCCATTCATACCATTCCACATTCGCATTACACAAATACGTTACACATTACACAAACATCATCCATCATACATACACTACACATTACACATACATACATACGCATACCCAGTTCACTTGCACTACATGTGCCATACAAAACTATTACAATGCCTACATACTATGCAATGCTTACCCCGAAGCAATGCAAAAGCAAAAGGGCTCTACCCCCCTTAAAAGGGGTACGACCCGTACCCGTATTGCTGAATACTAGGCTATCTAGTCTATGAATAGTTGTGGGTACTTAGCCTTCATGGCATCTTCCAACTCCCATGTCGCTTCTTCGACATCATGGTTAGACCATAGGACCTTCACCATTCGTATAGACTTATGGCGAGTGTCTCTGGTCTTCCTATCAAGGATTCTCACTAGAGTTTCAACATACCTCATGGTCGGCTCAATGGATAATCTCTCGGGCTCTAAGACATGAGAAGGATCAGCAATATACTTCTTGAGTTGTGACACATGAAATACATCATGGACACGTCCCAAGTCTTCAGGTAATGCTAACCTGTAGGCTACAGCTCCAACTCTTTCGGTGATAGCATACGACCCTACAAACTTTGGGCTTAGCTTGCCCTTCTGACCAAATCGGAAGACACCCTTCATAGGTGAAATGCGCAAGAACACTTGGTCGCCCACATCGAACTCAAGGTCGCGTCGTCGCACATCCGCATAGGATTTCTGTCTATCTTGGGCTGCCTTCATATTAGCTCGAATCTGCTGAACTTCAGCTTGCACTTGCTCAAGATACTCCGGTCCTATGATGACCGCTTCGCTTGACTCATCCCAACACAAGGGTGTACGGCAAGGTCTACCGTATAGAGCTTGGAAAGGCGACATCTTAATCGAGGCGTGATAGCTATTATTATACGAGAACTTGATAAGATGAAGCTTATCTAACCATCTCCCCTGAAAGTCCAAGGTACATGCCAAAGCATGTACTCCAGTGTGTGGATGGTCCTTTCTGTCTGACCGTCGGTCTAAGGATGGAAGGCGGTACTCAACTTCAATTCTGTACCCAATGCTTCTCTTGTAGCTCTCCAGTATCTCGAAAGAAATCTGGTGTCGTGGTCAGATACTATTATTTCGGGACTCCGTGATGTCTGGTAATCTCCCTGTCGAATAACTCAGCTAGCTTCACTACCTTCCAGGTGTCCTTCATCGGTATGAATCTAGCAACCTTGGTAAGGCGATCGACTACAACCCAGATCATGTTGAGTCCTCCCCTGGCAGGTGGGAGTCCTACAACAAAATCCATGGAGATATCATGAAATTTCCACTCCGGAACTGGCATCGATTGTACCATTCCGCCCGGTCTACGATGTTCAAACTTCACCTTTTGGTATGTTAAGCATCTCAATACAAATTCTGTCACATCTGATTTCATTCCAGACCACTAGAAGTACTCTTCATGTCTTTGTACATCTTGGAGGCTCCTGGATGGACTGACAATGTGGAACTGTGTGACTCTCGCAGGATGCGATCCCTTAGCTCAGCATTGCTTCGGGGGACGCATAGCCTGCCATTCAACTGAATCAAACCATCTTCGTGTAGCTTGAAGTCATACTTTTTCTTCTCAAATGTACCATTCTCGATCTTTTGTCTGATTTCGGTTAGGTAAGGGTCGCTCAACTGAGCGTCTCGCACCTCGTCCACCAAGCTAGAAGAAGCGAGTAGTGAATGGAGCGAGTGTGCTCGACGGCTCAGGGCGTCGGCTACAATGTTTGCCTTCCCTTCCTTATACTGCAAGTTAATGTCATAATCTGAAAGAAACTCCACTGTCTCAAGTTCAATTCTTTCTGTGTGAATACATACTGTAAGCTCTTATGGTCGGAGTAGATGGTGATGCTTACCCCATAGAGATAGTGTCGCCATATCTTCAAGGCGAACACAATGGAACCTAACTCTAAGTCGTGTGTCGGGTAATTCTCCTCATGCTTTTTCAGCTGGCGGGAGGCATAAGCAACAACCTTGCCATGCTGCATGAGTACGCATCCCATTCCTTTGCCTGATGCATCACAGTATACCTCAAATCCCTCTGTGCCCTCTGGAAGAGTAAGGACGGGCGCTGAGGTCAATGAGTCCTTTAGTTTCTAAAATGATAATTCGCAATCATCTGTCCATACAAATGGTGCATCTTTCTTCATCAGTGTAGTCATGGGCTTAGCGACTTTCGAGAAGTCCTTTACAAATCTCCGGTAGTAGCGGCTAGACCAAGAAAGCTCCTAATGTCGGTAACAGTCTTGGGTCTAGGCCATGATCGTACAGCTTCTATCTTAGAAGGGTCCACTGAGATACCTGCGCTCGAGATGACATGACCAAGGAATGATACCTGATCTAGCCAGAATTCGCATTTGGAGAACTTCGCATACAGCTGGTTCTCGCGCAGTGTCTCAAGCACTTTCCTCAAATGAATTTCATGTTCCTCTACTGATTTGGAGTATACAAGTATGTCGTCGATGAAGACAACCATTAAAGTGTCCAACTGCTCACTAAATAGTCGATTCATGAGGTCCATGAATTTAGCTGGTGCATTTGACAAACCGAATGGCATCACTGTGAATTCGTAGTGGCCATATCTGGTACGGAATGCCGTTTTCTCGATGTCTTGCTCTTTAATTGCAATTTGATGATACCATGAACGGAGGTCAATCTTGGAGAAGACTGATGCTCCTTTCAGCTGATCGAACAGGTCGTCGATGCGTGGCAACGGGTATTTATTCTTGACTGTGACCGCATTCAGCTCGCGGTAGTCAATACAAAGTCGGAGGCTACCGTCCTTCTTCTTCATGAAGAGAACGGTGCTCCCCAGGTGATACGCTCGGGCGTATAAACCCTTTGTCAAGTAAATCACGTAACTGCTCTTTCAACTCTGTCATTTCAGCAGGTGTCATGCGGTACGGTGCCCTAGCAATGGGACCGGTACCTGGCAAAAGATCGATTTCGAATTCCACTGCTCTCTGAGGTGGCATGCTGGGTAGCTCCTTAGGGAATACATTGGGAAATTCGGATACAATCGGTACATCATTACTGAACTCTGGATCTCTCTCCAGGTCTTGCACATAACACAGATATACTTCTTGGCCCTTTCTGAGCTCCCAGTACATAGCCATAGCAGATATAAGTGTGGTCGAAGGCTCTCTCGGTCTCTGGCGGTAAGATACTGTAACCATAGAAGGACTCTTGAGCAGCAAACGATGCTCGGCGCAGAGGATCCTACCCTTGTGCCGCTCCAACCAATTCATTCCGATGATTAAGTCGAATCCCAATCCATTGAATTCGATGAAGGAAATGGGAAACACTTCGTTTTTGATTTCGATGGTGGCAGATTGGTAGTATTTGGTGCACTTTACTCGCTCCTTCGATGGGAGAGTAACCATAAAATTCGGTAGCTCATCCGCATCTAGCTTCAACCTCTTCACGAAAGATGGTGATACGAAAGTGTGAGAGGCGCCAGAGTCGAATAACACATTGGCATCAATGCCGTTCACTGGGAAGGTTCCCGTTAGGATGGTGCCGCTCTTGCCGGCTTGTGCTTCGGTGAGGATGCTCAGGTTACCTTTGGTACCGAGTCCACAACCTATTGGATTTGCAAGTGGTTAAGTAATGATGGTGCACACAAGTGGAATTAAATCAACACTGCTCTTTATTGATAAACCAACCATCATACAAACCGTGTCTCTAATACACGTTACTAATAGATTACATGATACTATGAATTTAATACTTTCTAAGGGTAAGGTTCAGGCGTCCTGGTTTCATGTGTGTGGCATTGATTATTGCCGGCGGTGCCGTATTCAACTTGATCTTGTTGATCCCGTGATACAGCATCCTAGAGTTTCCACCCATGATTAGGACATCTCCTGATCTCAATACCAGTTTCTGTGCAAGGTCCACACGCTTCTGCTCGCTATACAGGAATACGGCGTCATCACCAATGGACCAAGACACTACGGGCACTCCTTGTTCAAGAGATTCCGCTGTCTCGTCCTTGTCTTGGTGTAACCCAAGTCGTTCTTCTTTCTCATAGAAGTTGACGATACAGAGGTCCGCTTCAAGTGCGGGGATCGGTTCGTGTTCACATTGTTGTGCAAGTTCTACTGCTTGTGTGACAAGTGTCTGAAATTCTGGAGGTATTGTCGGTGGTGTTGCTCCATCTTTTGTTCGTGTCTCCTAGTATGTCTTGGTATAAGGATTCCAGTCCTTTCCCAAGCACATCATCTTCAGCTTCATCTTCGCTCCACCGGGGAATTCGGGTGTATAAAATCCTCCTTGACCCGCTCCTAGTTCGTTGCATCGTCGAATGATTGAGATTTGTGCTTCGGGTGTCAGGTATTCCCGTAATAAAATCATACCTGGTCGGATGACCTGACACTGTTCGTTGGTGTAGAAGTGGTTGGTGATGTCGATCTCTTCTTGATTCAGGTTTACCATTATCGGGTAACAGGTACTAAAGCTTCCTATGGTTACAAATTTCATCTACGGTGAGTACTAGTTTCAACTACTTCGTTTCATGCTTAATATACACTTCATTTTATTTACTCATGCATTCATTCAAACAGTTACTCTACTACTTGGTCATGCTACTTCAAGGATTAAAGGTTTAGATTATTACCTGGGCCAGACTTAGAACCGGACCCATCACGGTCAATCACATGAAGGACAGGCTGCCTCTGAGGTGCACCCCGCGGAGGTCCCCGGATCCCTGTCCCTGTGGTGCCTGCTGGGTCGGTGCATTGCCAGATGCAACCTCCTTGCCTTCCCTCTGCCTGTAGCTTTGGTAGTTCCCCTTTGGCTTCCCATTCTCTGGGCACTTGTTAGCTGTATGTCCCAGCTTCTGGCAATTGTAGCATTTGATCTCTCTCCCATAGCAATCCTTGCCGGGATGGTCTAGGTTGCACTTTCTGCACACATAGGTGCGGCCATCGGAGAAGGTTTGGTGAAACAGGTGCCATAACCTAAGGTGTAGAGGGTTAGCACATGTATGCGTGGATATACTAGATATGATACTGATACGAATTCGAATTAGAAATAGAAGTTTACCCTTGGTGGGTGTGATCTCAGTGGCTTCACAGCCACCGGTGCAGATGAACCAAGTTGAAGAAGCTCAACTGGCTTGCCCTGCTCAGCATGGGCACTGCTCTCACTTGGGAATTTCTTCTGGGATTGCTGAAAGAAATTTCCCTTCTTCTTTTTCCAGCTTTTACCCTGGTTCTGCTCCTCGCCATTGGTGTTCTTATTGTTGGCCTTGCGCTTCAGCGCGGTTTCTTCATCCCTTAATTGGCAAGTGATTTCGACGCGAGAAGCCGTGTGATAACACTCCTGAAGTTTCAGGTATTAGCCGGGATTCTCATTTAAGCAAGGATAAGGAAGAGATTTAAGGAATTCAAGGAAATTAAGGAATTGAAATGATACTAAGGGTTAACCGATATTTACCTGAAGGGAGGTAAATCGAGTGTAGCCCATACCGTACCGAAGGCGATGGCTCAGACCGCCATAGAAGCGATCGACCAACACCTGGCCGATGTATCCTAGATCGGGAAGAAGACGGAGAATGGAGGTGAAGGTTCTTTAGTACTCATCCACAGACATCTTGTCTGTCATCTTCAAGGCATCCAGCTCTAGCCTTTTCTTTGTCTTTACGTGCTCTGGATAGTACTTGGATCGGAGGAGTGATGCAAAAGACTCCCAATCGAATGTGGGGTCGTTGGCGTGCTCGTGCTTGACTAGCTTCCACCAATCCATGGCTGCATCTTTCAGGTAGTAAGCAGCAACTCTGACTCGAGCTCCAGTAGGAGCTTCGAGGGTTTCAAACGCCGTCTCCATCTCGGAGATATAGGCTTCTAGCTTAGCCGGATCACTCTCGCCCCTAAAGCAAGGAGGGCGGAGTTCCGCTACAGCTTTTACCCAGTTCGCTTCTCTGGGTGGAGGGGGAGGGATTGGTCCCGCTTGAGTTTGCTGGTTTTGCTGGTTTTGTTGCATAGCTTGGATTACTTGTGGTAGCATCTGCGCTACCGTGGCAGCGACGATTTCCGCTATCGTCTAGTGCCGGGTCCGTCATTGCCCCCTCCTCTAGGGCGACCTGGACCTCTTCCTGACATCTGACCATTTAGCAGTTACATTAGGCTCCGCAAGATATGACTCGAAGGTCTTGGAATTTAAACAAGGTATCATTCCTAAGAACGTCAAGGGTATCCGTTGTTAACAACGGTAGTTCCTAGTTAGGTTTCTAAGTATCCGTCTTAAGACGGTTGAAATCCTAACTCGGTAATCCCCTATGCTCGATACTATGGACATCAGAGCGTAACTACGCTCTGATACCACTTTTTGTAACACCCCAACCGCTAATCCTATACTTACCGTCCGATCATCCCATAATTCAGAGTTACTCGCAGCGGAAATACTACTTACTACGGCGGGTGATACAACGCCGCTAACCGCCCATACGGCTAGCTAGGCTCATTCTACTTACAGTCATGGTCTGATGAACATAAAAACCGAGCTACTAAATTACTTACCAAATACAAAAGATAACAATCTTACATTCCTGGATCACAGAGTATTTAAAGTGTATAGTTACATCCCTTTCCAATCTTTCCAAAAGAATGAGTACCTACCAACTACTCATCTATACCCATTAAAATCCCTTCACAGTATCCCAAAAAGGTGTACCCCATGGTACACCGGCTAATCAAAACTACAGCCATGTACTACTCAGTACACCAATCATCATTCAATGTTTACAATCCAAAAAGAAGACAAAAGAAATAGAACTAAGTCTTCACATCTTCATCCTTCGCGAGTACCTGCGTGTAGTAAAAATGGTGCCCCAAGGGGCTCAGCAAACGCTGCGTATAAACTCCGCATATACCACGTGCTAGCTAGGGCACGCCGACTATTGACGTCCACTAAACATGCGGTACATTAATTTCATACATACATGCTTTACATACATCATACAATCATGCTCAATACATTACACATTCCAAGGCAACAATACAATAGCACGCATCTTACTTACCTTCACCAGGTCAGCCAAATTATGCATCCGGGTTAATCGGAATGCTTTTACTCTTTTACTCATTACTTACTTTCTCTTACTTACACTTACTTGCTTTCAATTACTTTACTTACTCATTCTACTTACTTACTTATACTCAAGTTAAGTCGTCGGGACCTCCGGCCCTGGGGACTACTCCGTCCCACCTCCGGGATTTACTTAACTCACCAATCCGGGATGCTACCCACTTAAGGGATTTGGGCCGCGGACCAGTTTAAGAGTCAGGAATTGGAGCCAACCTCTCGTGACTCCGCATCCTCACGCGTGGCCGAAACTATATCGGACTTCTACTCATTCCAATTTAATTACAAATTTAAGTTAGAATGGTTAGCTTGTTAGGAATAAGTTAGAAGTCCAAAGTCAACACATTCGGTCACAGTACATTGCAACACTCATACAAGCATTCATATTCGTCCATCCATTTCATGAATTATACAAACTGAGGTTTAAGAAAATATTCACAACCTACAGCACTACATATTCACAAGTATGCATAGTAACTCCGATTTGTGCATTTATCTTATTTGGTGATCAATTAGCACACAACACACAAATCAGAGTAACCAAGATAGCATCCGGGGCATGAGGAATTCATACCGTTCACCGTCATACTTGTATCCCAACTTTCCTTCGGTGTCACAAATCAAATCCTATGATATACATACAATTGAATGATTAATCTAACTATCATTAACTTAACTCATACTTACTATGTCCTTATACTTCTTACACCTACACATTACTTACTTATTTTTCATTACCTTAAGTTTTATTTTCTTACTTAAGATTGGCATGCTTACATACATGTACATATATAAATATGTGGGTATACATATATATATATATATATATATAATTATTTAATTTAAATAATTTTTTTTTTTGTATGACTCGACGACCTTACCCAGGGTCGGTCCCAAGGTCGGTCGAAGTCAGTAAGGAATTACGCTGGAAAATTACACGGCCGACCGACCTTGCAAGTCCGGTCCCAAGGTCGGTCCATTCCAATAATTTTGGTTTCGAAATTCTGGAGTCGACCGACCTTGCATGTCCGGTCCCAAGGTCGGTCCATTCCAGTAAGTTTCGTTACAGGTGAATTTTAGCCCGACCGACCTTGCAAGTCCCGGTCGCAAGGTCGGTCCATTCCAGTAGCTTACAAGACGGAAAATTTTGAGTCGACTGACCTTGCAAGTCCGGTCGCAAGGTCGGTCCATTCCAGTAGGTTATAGACGGGAGAATTTTTCTGGTCCGACCGTACTTGCAAGTCCGGTCGCAAGTTCAGTCCGTTCCAGAAGCTTTGCCGTCTTTGTAAATCTGGCTCGACCGACCTTGCAAGTCCGGTCCCAAGGTCGGTCCGGCCCAGTATTTGCATTTTTATTTCTGTTTTCAGTTCTCTCTTTCACCCATTACTTCCCCATTGTTCCTACACTTAATCCCACATGTTTTAACACTTATTAAACCTCCTAATACACCTTAGTTCATTCATTAACTCTCTACACATTTCTATAATAATTTACACACTTGTTTTCCAAGTTTCATTTTTGACACTTACACTAGTTTCTTCCCTTATTACATTATGCTACAGATTTTGACTCTAACACTCCTCTTCTATATCTCCCTCTTCTATTGACATTTCTAACACTCCTAATGCGTTTAGACTGCATTATCTACCTCTCTCAACTTACCCTCCATCTTCCTCAAACAAAATCTGTTACAATCATGTTATTCACCTAGTTTCTAACACACTAAGTGTTCTATTCCTAGGTAAATTTTGCCATAATCCCCCCTATATTTTTATACTCTCACCACATTTTTACTCTCACATAAATGATCATACCACCTGTTTATAACCAATATCAACATACCCATCTCTCATACATAAAACACCACACTAACAACATCAAATCCTGCACTCAAACATTAATTCTCATCCATGTTTCAACAAGTTTTAAATGTCTTTTAAAGGTTCAAAATACTTATATTCTCCTACACATTACATTACTACTACATTACCATTTTACAATACATATTTTCATTCTAAAAATCTGTTACATAATCATTTACAAAGCTCACAAATGAGCATCCTCACCTTGTTTCCCTTCTAAATTTTCTTTGCTCCTCTTGCTTCTTCCTCCTTCCTTCTCTCTACCGATTTTAGTTTTCTCAACCAATCTAACATTACAACCCATTCTTAAATACACCATTCAATACCAAACTAACCCTAAACATTATTTAAGCTTTAATGTAGGTTTTAGGGTTTAGAATTTTCATTACCTTGCAAGGGTGCAAGAGCTGTTTGGGATAGCTCAAGAACAAGTCTTCTCACTCTCCAAGGAAGCCAAAATCGGCTATAGCACAAAGAACCAAACAAGATTTTAGTCTACATTTTCGTTTTGCCTTTGAGGCTAGAAAAAGATGGAGTTTTTAAGAAAATTTTTACCTCAATAGAAGAAGAAAAGAAGAAGAAAAGAGGTGGTTCTAATGGTGGTCTTGAAGCTCCAAATGGGACATACCCATAAAAACGAAAATGTTGGTTTTCGAATTTTGAAAGGATGGAAATGTAGCTCTTGATGAGAGGATTCCAATGGTATACTTTTTTAATTTTTGGAAGAAGTTCAAAGGAGTTTCAAGAGGAGAGAAGATGGAATTTTGTGGGTTTGCTTCAAAACTCCATAGATGTCGCTGGGAAGGAGAAGGAAGAAAGAAAAGAGAGTGAGGGGGATGGGGTTTACGTGAGTGAGAGGAAAAAGAGGGTAGGAGAGAGAGTGGTAAAGTGAGATGGGGTTGTTTTATTATTTTGTCTTGTAGCATATTAGATAAGTGAGGAGAGTGAGAGAGAGGGCTCCAAAATCAGCCCACACTACCACTCACACACACACTCTACTTTTATTTTAAAAGTGTACACATAAGTTTGGTGTATTTATGTTTCTACCCCACAACTTCCCGTTTTTGACAGTTTTTACTAATTTCTCGTTTTATTGATTTTATTGGTTCTAAAGCTTCACTAATATTTATTAATGATTATTTAGTTGACCAAAATTGTTACGAGTCTATTGACCCGCTTAAAGTCACGTTTTCCTGGCTACCTCGAAAAACGCGCTTTAAGGTCGTTAGTGATTTTAATCCGCTTTAAGGATCCGTTTTCTTCGGGATTTGTTCCCTCATGATTATTTATACTTAATTAAGCTTCTAAATTATTCATTAGCCTAATTAATCACTATTTTTAATTACGGGGTATTTCACATTCACTCACACCTAGTCTCCAAGGTGATTAATTACTCAATCAAACTTCCAAACACACCTAGTCATCCTAGGTTCTTCCCTACCATTTCACACTTATGTCACCTAGTTCCCAAGGAAATTTTCAGAGTTTCCCCATAAATCTTAACATTCCAAAGCATCATTTTCATTCACTAGACTTACTCAACTACCATATCCACAAGAGGTGCTACAACACATAAATTTCCTGCACATTCTCAGCAATAATCGCATTGTGCATAAACTTTAATACTTGGCTCCAAGGCCCATAATCATTTCATAATTAATACCTAAATGCCTCCATCACTTGGTCACTATTGTAGCATTTTATACAATACTTAAGCAATGTAAATTTTTCTCATCCTACGACATTCAAAATCTGTTTCACATTACTTACACAACTAGCTCAGGGTTTGGTCATTACCTTGAATTTGCCAGCTCCCATTTCTTTCCTTTCTTTCTTTTTCTTCTTCTTTACTTGCTCTTTCCTTCTTCTCTCTTGTTCTTGGTTCACCAAGTCCACAATGCTACAGCCATCCATACCACCATACCAACTTAGAAACTAACTTAGAATACTCACCCTTAAGCTAGCCTAAATTTAATTCACATTAAGGTTTATAAGGAATCATTTACCTTAGGCTTCTTGGTGGGATTTTTGGAAAACAAGATGGCAAGGTTCTACTCTCCAAAGTGCAAACCAAACCGGCTGGAATGGAGGAAAATAACAGCTCACGTTGGTTTTGGTTTGGCAAGGAAAGAGTTAGAAAAATGATGGATTTAAAAACCCTTTCTTACCTTAAAACAAAGAGGAGGTGTTAGAGGTCAAAGTGGCCTTATTCAAGCTCTAAAATAAGCTACACCCATGGAGATGACAGTGGTGTTTTTCTGATTTTGAAAAGAGAGGAATACTCTACTAAGTGAGAGGAGTTCAAAGGTGTAATTTTTATTGGATTTGGACTAGATTAGGGCTTCCAACAATGGAGGAGAATGAAGCTTGTGAGAAGGGCTTCAAAATCGCCATTACTAGCTGGAGGAAGAAGAAAGAATTCATAGAGGGGGAGTGAGTATGGGTGAGATGAGAGAAATGGGGAGGAGAGAGAGTTAGGGAGTGTTTTTTACTTTTTCCTTTTGTTTCCTAGTGAGTGAGAGGGTGTGAGGGCTGGTAACAAAAACGTGGCACACATATACACACACAAGTTTCATATTTTAATTACCAATGGAGAGGTTATTTTTCTCTTATTACAATTTACACCCCCATAAGTTTCTAGTTTTTTACACTATTCACTCACCGGAACCCGTTTTTTCGGAATTTTCTCGTTAAATTAATTTTATTGGTGCTAGACCTTCATTAATGTCTAATTATAGACATTTGATTTACTAAAGTTATTACAGGTCTATTTAAACCCGCTTAAAGTCGCATTTTCCCGGTTTCCTCGAAAAACGCGCTTTAAGGTTCATTTGTTGTTTTAATCCATTTATGGATCCTTTTTCTTCGGGGATTGTTTGTACATATTATTTAGGTTTGATTAAGGCTTAGGAACCCACCTAGGATCCTAGTCAAGGTCACATAACTCCTACGGTTATGTAACGCTCGTTTTTACTTTTTTTTACCTTTTTAAGCGTTTTCTTCTTTTCTTTGGTTTTATTTTATTCACCAATATTCTCTAGGAACTATTAGGTTTAATCACTATATTTAAGTTCGGGGTATTTCATTTCAGATCTGGTACTTTCAATTAACGCTCATTAACTTATGAGTCAAAGGTCTTTTATTGGGTTATAACGGGGTTGAGGGGTATGATGTATGTCACATGGGACTGGAGGATTTGTTTAGGAATTGTGAAGCTTTTGTGCAATAGAGGACATGTTTTGCCTTTGCCATGGGTGGAATGATTAGACGGGCTTTGATAACCCCTATCGGTTTCTTCGGGACATCATTGGTCCTTTTGGTTTGGAAATCTCCTTCTTGCCTTCTGGTGTACGGTTTGAACCTTCTTCTCATTTTTGTTTTTTGAAATTGCATTTGGCTCATCAACTTTCTCAAGCATTCTTTACTTTGTGTTTTGGCTTTCAGCTTTGGAGTTACATTGACTCATCGATCTTCTTGAACATTTCGATGTTCTTTTTTGGTGTTTGGCTTTGGAGTTGCATTGACTCACTGATTACTTTATACATTTCATTTGTTGTTTTTGTGAAAGATGGTGGGGAAAGACCATGGCTCCAGATCCTTTGAGATCCTCTATTGCAAGGGCAAGTAAATATATGTACGTGGGTTGGCATGTTGTGGAGTTCACAGAAAAAGGTTTATCGTGAAAGGCTTAGCGGGGTTAACTAAGGGATTATGTACAGGGAAGTCAAAGCTTTTTGGTTTTGTGGAGATTTTTATTCCTAAGTGCCTCGTCATTCTCATTAGTCAATGATTGTTTTCTTACTATTCTTAGATCTTTGCATGAATCACAGTTCGTATCCTGTTTATCGACATTGATCTCTCTCTGAATTGTGCCTCTCCATGTGCTGTAGGAAAGCACAAGTCACTCGTGGTTTTACCTCCATTGGGTTCTCTTATCTTCCCTCAACGCTCGTAGGATTGTCCAGTACCTTCATTTGAAATTCAAGGAAAATACCGTTCTTCGCACACTACTCACTTTGTTTGTGGTGCTGATTTTGATTAGACCCTTGTATTCATTGACGGGTTGAGTGTTTAGTGATTCAAACATTAGATTCAACCAATCTCTCAAGATTTTTTTAAAGATGTCATTCCAATATGGAAGTATGCAAATGCAATATGTTGTGGTAATATGAATTACTATGTATAAGATGCATGAAGTATTGACAACAAAAATAACTCATCTTAGATTTTGATTGAATGTTTTTGTTTTTTTATTTTTTGATGCAATGAATGAGTGGTAAGGCTACACCAAATCTCGCTTGAGTCGGTTCCAGTGATGGTCCATGAAGCTCATCCCGTTATTGTAAACCCTGAAGATGGTCAAGTTGTTGGATATGATGTGAGAGACGCTGTTCTGGAACGATATTCAGTTGATGATTGGCTCCTGCAGTTTTGGACTTTTAGGGAGTGACCACTCCCGCATGGTGTTCCATGATTTGACAATGACTGCATCTTTGGGATTTTTGAAGGTATGATATTTTTGGATTTTTGGATGCATGATTTTTTTGATTTTCGACTGTATGGATTTTTTTTGGATTTTTGACTGTATGCATTTTTTTATTATGCTCTTTTGTTGGTGTTGGTTGATAAGTGAGAAATACATAGACATTTAAGGGTTTAATTTACCTTATACTTACTCACTTTCAGGATAATATTACTCACTTATCGCATGTTTTTCCTAAGATTATGTTTTGATATGAACTGATACATATTATGTATCAAATGCAGTAAAAAGTCTTGGAATCACATAGTTTATTTCACAAGCTTTCCAACGCAACAAACGGCGAGTGAAACGGACTTATAACGAAGAATCTGGAGCCGGTCGAAGTTTGCAGGACAAGACTACGAAAATACAAGCGTCCGCTCTGCGGACTCAAACTCGGACAGAACCAAAGGACACATCCGCTTTGCGGACTCAAACTCGGACGCAGCAGAAGAACGTGTCCGCTTTGCGGACTCAAATGCGGACGTCTCACGTCCTAATTTGTGTCCGTACGCGGACTCCCACGCGGACGCGTGTAAATGCAACCCAGATCCAGAAATTGACGCAACTGAATTCGTTCGGCGTTGTCTTCTCCATTTGCTTCTTCCTTTGCGGCGCCTACAGACACAATCCATCTACCCCTTCAACAATATCAGGCACCTCCCTTATCTTCTTAACCCACTAGCAAGCTCCAGCCTGTCTTCTTCCTCTTCCTCTCCTCTATATAAACCCTCTGCTTCTTCATCAGAAAAAGACCATCGTTCACCATCGTACACAACTCACGCTCACTTCCAAATCACACTTCCTCCATCCAAATTCCATTTCCCATCCATATATCCACATATCCACTTCATTTACATCATTTCCCATCACTAAATAAGCCTAACTCTTCCATTTTCCACAAATCCTAACGAAGAAGACGATCTGTGCAAACCAGGCTGTGTCCTAATTTGTGTCCGTGTTTGTGTCCGCGTGGCCCCACACGGACAGGACCAACTTTTGCCTGTTTGTTCGTTATTCTTTGTTCTACCTGTTTATTATTGTTTTAAGGTCGGCATAATCACGGAGATAAGTCCGGAAGTGAAATAACTCTCCCCAATAGAGTTCTTCCTCTCCTTAAACTCTACTCTGTTTTAATGTCTATCTTATTTATTATGTCTGTTTTTATAATTATGTGTGAGTAATAAACTTAGCTTCCCAGGTTGGGAAGCAAGCCTATTTTGTATAATTATGTTATGTAGACTTTCCACTATAATCTGTTCAAGCAATATTTTGATTCTCGTCCTTAATGCGCTTTAATCTTTAGGCCAATTATTAAAGTGATATTTGTAGTTTCTTGTTAAAATGCGGTGCTGAGACAAGATTCTAGACAAGAGAAGTCAAAACGGGTTAACGACTAGAAGTGAGATTCACCGATAGGTTAACCAGTCTCCAATAGGAATTGTTAATAATGCGATTAATTTATTAATAACTTGAGCAAGGTTTGCGCTTGTTATTTAAATTAATCAGGGTTTATTAGACAGGAAACGATCAATAAACTAATTAAGATTCTTGAGTTTATTGCTAAAGTGGGAAAGTTTATGGTAATATAATTGGATAAAATAAGTGAGCAGAACAACCCGGGTGCTTTCTTTAAAAACAAAAGAGTTTTATAACTGCTATTATTAATCTGTTTTAATTAATTGTTCTTTTTACTGTTTTGTTTACATTAAGTTCTAAACCACAATTTCTCTCAAAAAAATGATAAGTTTCTGTTCAGTAGTTTAATTAGAATTCTCAGTTAATTTACACTATCAGTTAAACCACAGCAAGGTCCCCAAGAGTTCGACACCCCACAATTCCACTATTCCACAAAACGATTAGGTACACTGCCTAAGTGGTAGAAGTTGTAACACACTTTTACTCCAACATTGGTCTCTATGTACATGGTATGCCGAATGGGAAGACGCTTGAATCCCTGGTATTTCTTGCTATCTCTTCGAGGGTCACGCTTTCACTCGTGGGCAAACGCGGTTAATCATCTACAAACACAGTCATTATAACAGAAAAAAGAGTATGACAAATGTGAATGTTAGCATCCTTTGAAAAAATGGGATGAATGCTTGTGTGTGATGTTTTGGGACTACAGCATGTGATTATGCAATTTTTCTGAGATGGGTGTGATTCATGCATGATTAATGAATACGAAATGACCAAAGATGGGAAGAAGCAATTCGTACATGCAATAAGAAATCAAGTTTTAGAAAAATTGTGTTGAAAATACGTGTTTTCGAAATGGTGGATTTCTCAATAGGATTTTGATGCTCGGTCATTCGTAAATAAAAATAGGGAGCGGGGAACCCTATACACATTGATCTAAATAAATTCAAAGGGAATGTGTAAACCTATACATGTAATCTATTCGGAAATGGACAAGAGAGAAAATGCTAGGGGAAAACCTATACATCAATTCTAAAAGTCATTAAAAGGGGGAGTTTGGAGTTGAAAACTTCTTCCGAGTTCTTCTACTTCGTCTTCAAGCTTTTGACTGACCACGAATTCATGTACTAGTTCCTGAGTGATGCTCGCTCATCTTCGGGTTCCTGATGACCACTCATTGTATTCGGGCTCCAACAGAAAGTGATACGATGATCAAGCAACTCAGGCTGGTGTGAAATACCCCAAACTTAGATATGGTGTTTAAATGATAAACTAAGATATAAGGAGGCTAAATAATGCCTTACAAACATTAAGAAACATTTCTAATCAAAGAAAATATAAGGAAACACCAAAAGAGCAGTTTAAGCAAAAACGTGCTCTAAGCTTGGAGAGACTTGGGAGAGTACCCAAATATTGTTCTAAGACCTTAGTAATATCCTAATGGTCATTTTAAATCAATTACCAAAGAAAACCAAGCTTGAAAACAAGTTAAAACACAAAATGTGCTTTAAGGAGTCTTAAAGCACATTTTGAACAATTGTCTTGTAAATGAGTTTTGAATGGCTAAATGTCCATCATTACTCTTTAATTAACATGTGTACTATATAGTATCACATTTGGAAGTCTATATCAATGGGAAATCAAAAATTTCACAACAATGTGCCTTGTTTTGTGAATAGTAAATTAATTAAGCTAGTTTATAACATAAGTCAATATAAGTGAGAGAATTGGTCAACAAAGACTTAAGTACCCTTATTATCAAAGGGGGGCCGGTTTCTTATAAGGTGAGTCACCACCTTTATGACTCATTAAGCAAATAAAGACTTATAAAGCAAAAGTACTATTCACCTTTTAACATAAATATCACACTTTACTCACCTCTCTCCTCACCTCTTCATTCTCTCTTGTTTCCCACGATTTTCTCAAGCTCTCTCCCTTCTCCATTAACGTGAAGCTCTTCTCCATGCTAGCCCCACCTTCTCTTGCACACAACTTACTCATTTTAGCTCCAAAACCAAAACAAATTACATATTCTTCTTAGTTAGCTCAAGCTCTTCCTTTCTATCTTTTCAAAACTTCAAGAGCTTCATTTTGGTGCCAAGTCAAACCACCCTTAGAGGAGGAAATTCAAGTTTGGAGACTCCATTGGCTTCTCCATTCTCTTAAGGTAAAGAAAGTGTAAGAAAATCTAGGTTTCCATCACTTTTCTTCCTTGTCCGAAAAATTGCACTCATGGGACTCCATGTTTATGCCTTGTTCTAGCTTGTTTTCTACTCTTCAAAGGATTGAGGAGGTCCTTCTTGCTTCATATCCAAGCTTGTCTTGAGAAACCAAGGTAAAACAATCACCTTAATACCTTAAAACACATTTGAACCTAGGGTTTGTTCCTTAGGGTTAATGTATTATCTAGTACTCATTGGAGTCATTGGATATTGGTTAGAACATTGGCAAGGAGATATATATTGGTGACCGAGATTGAGCAAGGAAAAACCTAAGGAAGAAAGCTTTTAAAGCTTGTAAAAGAACAAGGTAAATTACTTACCTTAAGGTGTTTTATTGTTTAAGGGAATGGGATTTAGATATGTGATGAGTTTAGTAGAGAGTTTACATTAGAAAGGGTTATATATAACCTAGGAGAAACAATGACTATACTTGTGAACTTGTGACTAAGGAGCAATGAGAAAAAGAGATAGTTTAAGGATGTTAAGGTGAATTACAAGAAGCATTTTGTTCCAATGGGAGCCTTGTTGTGTGTATTCGCAGGTTGAAGGCAAATATATGTGGAAATTCAGTGGTTAAGATTATTGTCATTTAGGGCCTAAGTGCCAAGCATTTTAAGTTTAAGCACTATATGATGATGTGGTGTAGTTTTGGTGTAAATTGTGTGCTAAGGTGTTGTGATGAGAATTTGTGCGATATTGGTTGTTTGATGGAGAAAACTCAAGTGTTAGGATGTGCTATGTACTAGAGAACCCATGGCAAAATTTAAAGGAGAACTTAAGTGTTTAAGATGTTCTAAGGAGATTTAATGACTAAGGAAGTACTAGGAAGTTCTAGAGGTTGTCTTGATGAAAAAGGGTGAGATTAAGGTATCTTAATGACTTATAATGGCTTAGACATCATTATGAAGGATTTTGAAATCAAAAGGGTGTACTCGGGTATTTAGGACTTAGGTAAGTGTTGATAAAAGAAGCTAGGAAACCTTGGTAAGTTTGATGTGATTGAGTGTGAAACCTTGAGATGATTTAGATAGAAACTAGAGTTTAGGATTTAAGGAAAACCTTGGAAAGTGTAAGAGAGATGCAAGTGGTGTATATGGTGTGGTCAAATTCATAAGCAGGGAATTTTGGTTAGTAGAAGTGCTAGGTGAAAGGAGTGTTGAAATGTAGGAAAGAAATAAGTGTTAAGTGTTAGTAGTTGTTGTAAGAATTGTGTAAAGGATTGGGAATGAATTTGGAGGATGGTTTAAGATGAGTTTAAGGGTCTAATGATGTTGTTAGAACACATTGGATGGCTTGAGGAAATGTTTGGTAAAGATTTGGCAATGTTTGGACATGTTCTGGAGGCGTCCGACCCAGGGGTCCGACCCAAGTTTGGGTCGGACGGCCTCTGTTTAACGCCAGGGAAAGGTTCTGGAATGGTCCGACCCAGAGGACTTGGGTCGGACGGGTGAGTTTTTGAGGGTAGTTAAATTCTGGAATGGTCCGACCCATAAGGTTGGGTCGGACATGGGTCGGACATGGAAGGTTTAGATGACGGAAAATTTTCTGGAATGGTCCGACCCAGATAGTTGGGTCGGACGTGGGTCGGACATGTAGAGTTTTTCAAACCCGGAAACTACTGGAAGGGTCCGACCCAGAGGGTGGGTCGGACGGTGGGTCGGACGACCCTTAACAAAAAAAAAGAAATTTTGAATTCTAAGAATGGTAATTGGTAATAAGGTATACTCTTGGTAGGGAGGTAGTGGTTAGTACCCTAAGAACTTAAGGAATTAAGTTAAGATAAGTAAGAACCTTAATGTCTAAAGTTAAGTTTGTAAGTTAAGTGGTAAGGACTTAAGAGGATATTCATCGGGAATTTTTAAGGGATTAAGTGAGTTAAGTAAGGTGCAAATAACTAATGACCTAAAATGAATGAATGTTTTAGGTTTGTGAATTGGGACCCCGAAGAAGGTTAATCAAACAACATCGACGACGGTGAACGGTACAATCCTTATTGTGACCTGCTTGCTAACGAGGTGTCCCTCGGCTTGTGTGCTATCTGTTTAATTGCTATGACTAAAACAAGATAAAGCATGCAACCGGTTATATTTGTTCTCGTTGTGTATGTGTTATCTTTACACTAACCCGCGAGACTTGAGATTGTTACTACCAAGTTTAGTACTTACTGAGCTAAGAATAAGAGTTAAGTTTGGTGGTTGTTGGTTAATGCCCGTTAAGGCTTAGCTAGCACATGGTGATTAAGATTTCTACTAACTAGAACTTGAGTGAGGAAACCCGGGACCGATCTCCGGTCATGCATGCTAAGGAAAAAGGGGGACGGTATCTGAATCAGATCCGCCCTCCGCTTAAGGACTTGTAGCCTAGGGCCGGTTGCCGGCTCAGCTACGCTGGACTCCCGTCCAGAGTAGGTGGCATTAAGATGGTGCGGTGGGATCACCTAAATCCCAGGTTCGAATTAAGCTACAACCATTCCCTTCCAGGAACGGTTTGTATACTGAGGTTAAGTTAAGATTAAGATTAAGGTAAGGGTAAGGAACTGAGATTAAGGAAATGAGGACTAAGGAGGGGGTTACTAACCCACTTGATAAGAGAACGCTTGAGTCGTTCATTGTTGTGAACTATACATGTTCATCTGTGGTTATTGTTATTGCACTTCATATTATGCTTGTGTATGTAATCAATTTCCATGCTATCGACAATTAGTCGTCGTAGCCCCGTTAGCTTGGGGGCCATGAGAGGGTGTACCAGCATTCGTGCTGACCCCCTTTGGGGGCTGTTTTTACACTTGCAGGTAAGAGACCCATGAGGACGCACTACGAGAGTAGGAGCGGTTAGACTTAGGATGGGCTGTTTATTTTGAGTACGGGTTGCGCCTGTGCACCCGTCTGTTTATATTTAAACTGATCTAAGGTTGTGATTATGTCTTAAATTTGTACTCGGTTGGTTGTGGTATTATGGATGGTGATGTTTTTGGTTGGTTAAGTATTTTGGATAAGTGTTGTAAATGTTAAGGCCGGTATATTCTAACGATCAGACCGTGGCAAGGTCCGGGTGTTTATTATTTCCGCTGCGACGTTTCGATTAAGGGTTCAGTTTTGCGATAACCACGATTGGCTTTGGATGGGGTGTTACAAAAAGTGGTATCAGAGCGTAGTTACGCTCTGATCAAGAAATACCGGACATGAGTAACCACCGAGTTAGGATATAAGTTAAGGAATGAGTGATGGGTTAAGGGTGTGAGAAGTTAGAGTGAGTAGAGTCAGATGACCACTAATAAGTGTGGATCGTCTTTACCGTCTACGGACGTTATAAATTCGTTAACCGAAACGGTGGTGAATACGAATCTAATGTGAGTTATGCTTGTTCAGATGGCAGGACGTCCTAGGGGAAGCCGAGGTCGCGGCCAGGGTGATGATGCTTCAGGAATACCTGGAGGGCAGACGATCGCAGAGATCGTAGCTGCCGCATTAGGGCATATGGGCTATCAGCCTGGTGTGGGTGCACCACCTCCACCGCCACAACCCCGGGAACCAAATGGGTGAAGAGTCTTGCAGATCTTCGACCCGCACACTTTAAGGGGGAGACTGATCCCGCCAAGCTTGAGGCGTACATCTCCGAGCTGGAGACCGCCTTCGAGACCCTTGATGTCCCTGCTGGGATCAAGGTGCGTCTAGCTGCTTTCTATCTGAAGGGGGCGGCAGGCGATTGGTGGAAGCTGGTGAGGGCCGAGCATGTGGCCAATCCAGAGTTCAGCTGGGAGCAGTACACCGCCTTGCTACGAGCAAAGTACTACCCCCGCCCATGTTCAGACGAAGAAGCGCTTACAGTTGGATGCGCTTAAGCAGACGGACAAGATGATAGTGGACGAGTATTACTCTGAGTTCACCGCCTTGCTCCGTCTTCTGCCAGGTCTTGGATACTCTGACCAGATCCTGGTGGCCGCTTTTATGGCGGGCTTAGCCATCGACTCCGCTACGGCATGGGGCCGACGAGTTACACTACCTTGCAGGAGTGCTATCATGCCGCTGCTAAGGTTGAGATAACCGTCCAGCTGAGGGACGAGGAGAATGCTAAGAAAAAGAATGCTGGTAAGAGCTCGAAGAGTCAAGGGCAAGGAGGGTACAAGAAACAGAAGTACCAGCCTCAGGCCCAGAAAAATCAGAACCCAAAGGGGAAGGAGAAAAAGAGAAGGCTCCGGAAGAGCCATTGAAGTTGACATATGCTTATGCAGCTACACCCCTGCGCTCTAGGGCGCCAAAGGGATCTGAGACTGAGAAGGGAGCCGGTGGTGGCTACCAGCGACGCTTCATCTGTAGGTGGTGTCACAAGGACCACCCCGGGCTCGATTGTAAAGGGAATAAGGTGGAATGCAACTTTTGTGGAGTGTACGGACACCAGCATATGATGTTACCGGAACCCTGCTAGCAGAGCCTATAGGCCCGACACCAGGGGCAAGGGCAAGACCGATCAGGGAGCTGGATCTAACGGTCAGAGGAAGGTGCAGCAGGCGGTGGACAAGAACCCAAGGGTGACCCAGAAGTCGGGACCCACACTACACATGGTGGACCGGGACGATGAGCCTGAACCCTCATCGAGGCCAGGTACCACTATAACCATTTAGTAATAAAACTACCTGCTTACCGCATTATCATGCATGTTTGGTGAATACTGAGTTAAGTGAGAATAAGATGAGATTAGAACTTAAGTAAGATATAACCTACTACCACTTTAGGAAGCTTCACATCTGCTATCCAATACCATCTACACCTAACCCGGAGCACACCGACATCGGAACCATAGACTTTCCAACCAACAATGTCAGGTTATCCGCCCAGGTATGATTTTATTAAGGGGATACCTGACACCCGAAGCACAAATAGCCATCATCAGAAGATGCAATCAACTAGGAATGGGACCGGGAGGTTTTTACACACCGGAGTACCCAGGGGAGCAAGGATGAAATTAAAAATGATGAGCTTGGCAAGGATTGGAATCCGTATGCCAAGAATTACCAAACCACGAGGATGCAAGATGGAGTCTCACCACCGGGAATACCCGAGAGTTCCATCCAGTTATTACACAAGTCGTGGAAATCGCTCAGCAGTTGGAAGCTGAACCGATTCCAGACATCCAGGCAGACATTTGCATTGTAAACTTCTACGAGAAGGATGGGAACTGGACTACACCAGGATAAGGACGAGACAACGGAGTCTCTCGAAAGAGGGATACCCGTAGTGTCTTGGTCCATTGGGGATGATGCAGAGTTTTTATACGGCGAGCAGAAGCGTGCGGACCGTGCGAATAAGTTGGTACTTAAGTCAGGAGATGTATTATTTATGGGAGGAGAATCCAGGATGTTATACCATGGGATTAGAGAATCAAGCTGAATACAGCACCGTCAGCAGTAATCAATGCGACACATGAGACCTGGGAGATTGAACCTAACCTTTAGACAATATTAGCCATGTAATGTTAGAATGAGATGAGAATGAGATGTAAGATTAAAGCTCATGTTGTAAAAAGGATGGTTATGAATAAAATAACAGTGTTGTTCATATAAATTGTTACGACTCTTGTTATACCATCAATACTCATGAGGCTTGTGAACACAATTAGGTTATGGACTCGGTACGGAAGGTGCACTAAGCATACTTACAGAGGCACAGGCCGACGCCAGCGGTACTATCCTCACCAGCACCTTTCCGATTAATGGGATTGAGGCATCAGTTCTCTTCGACTCAGGGCCTCGCATACCTTTGTCTCGGCATCATTCGCGAGCAGGTTGGGGCTAGACGCTGATGAGCTACCCGACTTCACGGTTACGCTCCCGTCTAAGGAGAAGGTTCGTTGCACTCGTTATTACCGAGGAGCCACTGTCAGAATTAAGGGAGAAGACTTTCCAGTCAGTTTTATTGAGTTCAGTAAGCTAGGATTTGATGTTATCTTCGGGATGAACTGGTTGGAGCGGCACAAGGGACGTATCCTCTGCGCCGAGCATAGATTGCTGCTCAGGAGTCCGTCTGGGGTACAATATCATACCGCCAGAGGCCCAGAGAGCCTTCGACTAAGATCATCACCGCCATGGCAATGTATAAAGAATTGAGGAGAAAGGAAGAAGTGTACCTCTGCTATGTACAGGACATAGAGAGAGACCCTGAGTTCGACCCCGACTTACCGGTAGTGTCGGAGTTCCCCGACTTATTTCCACGGGAACTGCCCGGCATGCCACCCACTCGGGAGGTAGAGTTCACCATCGAGCTGCTACCTGGTACCGGACCGATAGCCAAGGCACCATACCGTATGGCTCCGTAGAAATGACTGAATTAAAGGAACAATTGAAAGATTTATTGGATAAGGATTTATTAGACCAAGTGTGTCACCATGGGGAGCGCCAGTCCTCTTCGTGAAGAAGAAGGATGGTAGTCTCCGCCTCTGCATCGACTACAGAGAGCTGAATGCAGTGACAGTGAAGAATAAGTACCCACTACCCCGCATTGACGATCTGTTCGATCAGTTGAAGGAGCATCTGTGTTCTCCAAGATTGATCTCAGATCGGGGTATCATCAGATAGCCATTAAGGAGGGAGACATTGAGAAGACGGCATTCCGGACACGATACGGCCACTATGAGTTTACAGTGATGCCGTTCGGTTTGTCGAACGCACCGGCGAAGTTTATGGATCTGATGAACCGCTTGTTCCGGGAGCAGCTGGACAAGTCGGTTGTGGTGTTTATTGATGACATTTTGATATACTCGAAGTCTAAGGTTGAACATGAGGAACATCTGAGGAGAGTATTGAAATATTTGAGGGAGAACCAGCTATATGCTAAGTTCTCCAAGTGTGAGTTTTGGCTTGACCAGGTCTCTTTCCTAGGTCATGTCATCTCAGATGCTGGGATCTCAGTGGATCCAGCGAAGATTGATGCCGTACGTACTTGGCCAAGACCGAAGACTGTTACCGACATCCGGAGCTTTCTCGGTCTGGCAGGTTACTACAGGAGGTTTGTTAGGGATTTCAGCAAGGTCGCGAAACCGATGACCAGTCTGATGAAGAGGATGCACCGTTCTTGTGGACGTTGACTGTGAGAGATCATTTCAGAGCTTGAAGGACTCACTGACCACTGCACCGGTTCTGACCATTCCAGACGGTACAGAGGGCTTTGAGGTTTATTGTGATGCATCCGGCAGAGGGCTGGGTTGCGTGCTCATGCAACATGGCAAGGTGGTGGCATATGCCTCACGCCAGTTGAAGAAACATGAGGAGAACTACCCCCCACATGATTTGGAATTGGGAGCTGTAGTCTTCGCTTTGAAGATATGGCGCCACTACTTATACGGGGTTAGTGTGACGATCTACACCGATCATAAGAGTTTGAGATACATATTCACTCAGAAGGAGTTGAATCTTCGACAGAGGAGATGGTTAGAGTTCTGAAAGACTATGACATTGACCTCCAATACAAAGAGGGGAAGGCCAATGTTGTAGCAGACGCCCTGAGCCGTCGAGCACACTCACTCCATTCGCTAGTTTCTTTCTCCAGCTTGGTTGATGAGGTGCGAGAGGCTCAGAGGACAGATGAGTACATGAGAGAGGTCAGACAGAAGCTGACAGATGGTACCTTTGAGAGTCAGAAATACGACTTCAGACTTCATGATTGATCTGATCAGACTTAAGGGCCGTTTTGCATACCACGGGGCAACACGGATCTGAAAGACCGTATACTTTGAGAATCACACTGTTCTTCAGTTTCCATCCATCCGGGAGCCTCTAAAATGTATAAACATGAAGAGATACTTCTGGTGGTCGGGGATGAAGACAGATGTTACCGAGTTCGTCTTGAGGTGTCTCACATGCCAGAAGGTGAAATTCGAGCACCGACGACCGGGCGGAATGGTACAGTCGATGCCAGTTCCGGAGTGGAATTGTTCCATGATCTCCATGGACTTTGTAGTTGGGCTTCCACCTGCTAGGGGAGGTCTCAACATGATATGGGTGGTGGTGGATCGCCTTACCAAAGTAGCCCGATTCATACCGATGAAGGATACTTGGAAGGTGACCAAATTAGCTGAGTTTTATTAGAAGGAAATCATGAGACATCACGGGATACCAAAGACCATAGTGTCAGATAGAGATACCAGATTCCTTTCGAGGTACTGGAGAGCTACCAGAGAAGCGTTGGGTACAGAACTCAAGCTGAGTACCGCGTTCCATCCTCAGACAGATGGTCAGACTGAGCGTACTATTCAGACACTCGAGGACATGCTGAGAGCATGTGCCTTAGACTTCCAGGGCAGTTGGATTGACAGACTACATCTGATCGAGTTTTCATACAACAACAGCTATCACGCTTCGATCAAGATGGCACCTTTTCAAGCGTTGTACGGTAGACCATGTCGTACACCGCTCTGCTGGGATGAGTCGAGTGAGACGGTCATTATAGGACCAGAGTACTTAGAGCAAGTTAAGGCTGAAGTTCAGCAAATCAGGGAGAACATGAAAGCTGCTCAAGATAGGCAGAAGTCGTATGCTGATGTTCGACGACGGGACCTGGAGTTCGCAGTGGGCGACCAGGTATTTCTGCGAGTTTCACCGATGAAGGGTGTATTCAGGTTTTGGGCAGAAGGGCAAATTAAGCCCGAAATTTGTTGGTCCTTATGAGATTACGGAGCGGGTGGGCCCGTTGCTTACAGGTTGAATTTACCTGCTGAGCTGGGTAAAGTGCATGATGTTTTTCATGTTTCACAGCTAAAGAAATACATGCACCACCCCTCCCATGTGTTAGAACCTGAGAGGTTGACTTTAGAACCAATATGAGATCCATGGAGACTCCTCAGAGAATCTTGGACAGTAAGACTAGGGACACTCGCCACAAGTCAGTGCGACTGGTGAAGGTTCTCTGGTCTAACCAGGATGTCGAAGAGGCCACGTGGGAATTAGAGGATAGATGAGGGCGAAGTACCCTTCTTTGTTTACTGACTAGATCGTCTGTATAGGGTACGGGGCGTACCCCTTTTTAAGGGGGTAGAGCTTCCTCGCTTTTGAGTTAGGAAACGATCATGTTTGTCGTTTGTTTGGTTGTTTAAGATGTAATTTGTGTAAGTTGCTACACCTTGGTGTTAAGTTGAGTTATGTATAATACTTATGTATTGTATTTGAGATTGACCTTTGAGTTTGAGATGTGTGAATGTGAATATAAGATGTGGTGTTAAGATTAAGGGAATTGAGTACCGTGAATGGTTAAGCATATATGTGAACTTTGAGGACAAAGTTCTTTTAAGGGGGGTAGATGAAATACCCCAAACTTAGATATGGTGTTTAAATGATAAACTAAGATATAAGGAGGCTAAATAATGCCTTAGAAACATTAAGAAACATTTCTAATCAAAGAAAATATAAGGAAAACACCAAAAGAGCAGTTTAAGCAAAAACGTGCTCTAAGCTTGGAGAGACTTGGGAGAGTACCCAAATATTGTTCTAAGACCTTAGTAATATCCTAATGGTCATTTTAAATCAATTACCAAGAAAACCAAGCTTGAAAACAAGTTAAAACACAAAATGTGCTTTAAGGAGTCTTAAAGCACATTTTTGAAAATTGTCTTGTAAATGAGTTTTGAATGGCTAAATGTCCATCATTACTCTTTAATTAACATGTGTACTATATAGTATCACATTTGGAAGTCTATATCAATGGGAAATCAAAAATTTCACAACAATGTGCCTTGTTTTGTGAATAGTAAATTAATTAAGCTAGTTTATAACATAAGTCAATATAAGTGAGAGAATTGGTCAACAAAGACTTAAGTACCCTTATTATCAAAGGGGGGCCGGTTTCTTATAAGGTGAGTCACCACCTTTATGACTCATTAAGCAAATAAAGACTTATAAGCAAAAGTACTATTCACTTTTAACATAAATATCACACTTTACCTCACCTCTCTCTCTCACCTCTTCATTTTCTCTTGTTTCCCACGTTTTCTCATCTCTCTCCCTTCTCCATTAACGTGAAGCTCTCTCCATGCTAGCCCCACCTTCTCTTGCACACAACTTCCTCATTTTAGCTCCAAAACCAAACAAATTACATATTCTTCTTATTCGCTCATCTCTCCTTCCTTTCTATCTTTTTCAAAACTTTCAAGACTTCTTTTTGGTGCCAAGTCCAAACCACCATTAGAGGAGGAAATTCAATTTTGGAGACTCCATTGGCTTCTCCATTCTCTTAAGGTAAAGAAAGTGTAAGAAAATCTACGTTTCCATCACTTTTTCCTTGTCCGAAATTTTGCACTCATGGGACTCCATGTTTATGCCTTGTTCTAGCTTGTTTTCTACTCTTAAAAGGATTGAGGAGGTCCTTTTGCTTCATATCCAAGCTTGTCTTGAGAAACCAAGGTAAAACAATCACCTTAATACCTTAAAGCACATTTTGAACCTAGGGTTTGTTCCTTAGGGTTAATGTATTATCTAGTACTCATTGGAGTCATTGGATATTGGTTAGAACATTGGCAAGGAGATATATATTGGTGACCGAGATTGAGCAAGGAAAAACCTAAGGAAGAAAGCTTTTAAAGCTTGTAAAAGAACAAGGTAAATTACTTACCTTAAGGTGTTTTATTGTTTAAGGGAATGGGATTTAGATATGTGATGAGTTTAGTAGAGAGTTTACATTAGAAAAGGGTTATATATAACCTAGGAGAAACAATGACTATACTTGTGAACTTGTGACTAGAGGAGCAAATGAGAAAAAGAGATAGTTTAAGGATGTTAAGGTGAATTACAAGAAGCATTTTGTTCCAATGGGAGCCTTGTTGTGTGTATTCGCAGGTTGAAGGCAAATATATGTGGAAATTCAGTGGTTAAGATTATTGTCATTTAAGGGCCTAAGTGCCAAGCATTTTAAGTTTAAGCACTATATGATGATGTGGTGTAGTTTTGGTGTAAATGTGTGCTAAGGTGTTGTGATGAGAATTTGCGATATTGGTTGTTTGATGGAGAAAACTCAAGTGTTAGGATGTGCTATGTACTAGAGAACCCATGGCAAAATTTAAAGGAGAACTTAAGTGTTTAAGATGTTCTAAGGAGATTTAATGACTAAGGAAGTACTAGGAAGTTCTAGAGGTTGTCTTGATGAAAAAGGGTGAGATTAAGGTATCTTAATGACTTATAATGGCTTAGACATCATTATGAAGGATTTAGAAATCAAAAGGGTGTACTCGGGTATTTAGGACTTAGGTAAGTGTTGATAAAAGAAGCTAGGAAACCTTGGTAAGTTTGATGTGATTGAGTGTGAAACCTTGAGATGATTTAGATAGAAACTAGAGTTTAGGATTTAAGGAAAACCTTGGAAAGTGTAAGAGAGATGCAAGTGGTGTATATGGTGTGGTCAAATTCATAAGGAGGGAACTTTTGGTTAGTAGAAGTGCTAGGTGAAAGGAGTGTTGAAATGTAGGAAAGAAATAAGTGTTAAGTGTTAGTAGTTGTTGTAAGAATTGTGTAAAGGATTGGGAATGAATTTGGAGGATGGTTTAAGATGCGTTTAAGGGTTTAAATGATGTTAGAACACATTGGATGGCTTGAGGAAAGTTTGGTAAAGATTTGGCAATGTTTGGACATGTTCTGGAGGCGTCCGACCCAGGGGTCCGACCCAAGTTTGGGTCGGACGGCCTCTGTTTAACGCCAGGGAAAGGTTCTGGAATGGTCCGACCCAGAGGACTTGGGTCGGACGGGTGAGTTTTTGAGGGGTTAAATTTCTGGAATGGTCCGACCCATAAGTTGGGTCGGACATGGGTCGGACATGGAAGGTTTAGAGACGGAAAATTTCTGGAATGGTCCAACCCAGATAGTTGGGTCGGACGTGGGTCGGACATGTAGAGTTTTTCAAACCCGGAAAGTTACTGGAAGGGTCCGACCCAGAGGGTGGGTCGGACGGTGGGTCGGACGACCCTTAACAAAAAAAAAGAAATTTTGAATTCTAAGAATGGTAATTGGTAATAAGGTTACTCTTGGTAGGGAGGTAGTGGTTAGTACCCTAAGAACTTAAGGAATTAAGTTAAGATAAGTAAGAACCTTAATGTCTAAAGTTAAGTTTGTAAGTTAAGTGGTAAGGACTTAAGAGGATATTCATCGGGAATTTTAAGGGATTAAGTGAGTTAAGTAAGGTGCAAATAACTAATGACCAAAAATGAATGAATGTTTTAGGTTGTGAATTGGGACCCCGAAGAAGGTTAATCAAACAACAATCGACGGTGAACGGTACAATCCTTATTGTGACCTGCTTGCTAACGAGGTGTCCCTCGGCTTGTGTGCTATCTGTTTAATTGCTATGACTAAAACAAGATAAAGCATGCAACCGGTTATATTTGTTCTCGTTGTGTATGTGTTATCTTTACACTAACCCGCGAGACTTGAGATTGTTACTAACCAAGTTTAGTACTTACTGAGCTAAGAATAAGAGTTAAGTTTGGTGGTTGTTGGTTAATGCCCGTTAAGGCTTAGCTAGCACATGGTGATTAAGATTTCTACTAACTAGAACTTGAGTGAGGAAACCCGGGACCGATCTCCGGTCATGCATGCTAAGGAAAAAGGGGGACGGTATCTGAATCAGATCCGCCCTCCGCTTAAGGACTTGTAGCCTAGGGCCGGTTGCCGGCTCAGCTACGCTGGACTCCCGTCCAGAGTAGGTGGCATTAAGATGGTGCGGTGGGATCACCTAAATCCCAGGTTCGAATTAAGCTACAACCATTCCCTTCCAGGAACGGTTTGTATACTGAGGTTAAGTTAAGATTAAGATTAAGGTAAGGTAAGGTAAGGAACTGAGATTAAGGAAATGAGGACTAAGGAGGGGGTTACTAACCCACTTGATAAGGAACGCTTGAGTCGTTCATTGTTGTGAACTATACATGTTCATCTGTGGTTATTGTTATTGCACTTCATATTATGCTTGTGTATGTAATCAATTTCCATGCTATCGACAATTAGTCGTCGTAGCCCCGTTAGCTTGGGGGCCATGAGAGGGTGTACCAGCATTCGTGCTGACCCCTTTGGGGGCTGTTTTTACACTTGCAGGTAAGAGACCCATGACGACGCACTACGAGAGTAGGAGCGGAGCGGTTAGACTTAGGATGGGCTTTTTGAGTACGGGTTGCGCCTGTGCACCCGTCTGTTTATATTTAAACTGATCTAAGGTTGTGATTATGTCTTAACTATTTGTACTCGGTTGGTTGTGGTATTATGGATGGTGATGTTTTGGTTGGTTAAGTATTTTGGATAAGTGTTGTAAATGTTAAGGCCGGTATATTCTAACGATCAGACCGTGGCAAGGTCCGGGTGTTTATTATTTCCGCTGCGACGTATTCGATTAAGGGTTCAGTTTTGCGATAACCACGATTGGCTTTGGATGGGGTGTTACAAAAAGTGGTATCAGAGCGTAGTTACACTCTGATCAAGAAATACGGACATGAGTAACCACCGGTTAGGATATAAGTTAAGGAATGAGTGATGGGTTAAGGGTGTGAGAAGTTAGAGTGAGTAGAGTCAGATGACCACTAATAAGTGTGGATCGTCTTTACCGTCTACGGACGTTATAAATTCGTTAACCGAAACGGTGGTGAATACGAATCTAATGTGAGTTATGCTTGTTCAGATGGCAGGACGTCCTAGGGGAAGCCGAGGTCGCGGCCAGGGTGATGATGCTTCAGGAATACCTGGAGGGCAGACGATCGCAGAGATCGTAGCTGCCGCATTAGGGCATATGGGCTATCAGCCTGGTGTGGGTGCACCACCTCCACCGCCACAACCCCGGGAACCAAATTGGGTGAAGAGTCTTGCAGATCTTCGACCCGCACACTTTAAGGGGAGAACTGATCCCGCCAAGCTTGAGGCGTACATCTCCGAGCTGGAGACCGCCTTCGAGACCCTTGATGTCCCTGCTGGATCAAGGTGCGTCTAGCTGCTTTCTATCTGAAGGGGGGCGGCAGGCGATTGGTGGAAGCTGGTGAGGGCCGAGCATGTGGCCAATCCAGAGTTCAGCTGGGAGCAGTACACGCCTTGCTACGAGCAAAGTACTACCCCGCCCATGTTCAGACAAGAAGAAGCGCTTACAGTTGGATGCGCTTAAGCAGACGGACAAGATGATAGTGGACGAGTATTACTCTGAGTTCACCGCTTGCTCCGTCTTCTGCCAGTATTGGATACTCTGACCAGATCTTGGTGGTCGCTTTTAGGCGGGCTTAGCCATCGACTCCGCTACGGCATGGGGCCGACGAGTTACACTACCTTGCAGGAGTGCTATCATGCCGCTGCTAAGGTTGAGATAACCGTCCAGCTGAGGGACGAGGAGATGCTTAAGAAAAAATGCTGGTAAGAGCTCGAAGAGCAAGGGCAAGGAGGGTACAAGAAACAGAAGTACCAGCCTCAGGCCCAGAAAAATCAGATCCCAAGGGGAAGGAGGAAAAAAGAAGCTCCGGAAGAGCCATTGAAGTTGACATATGCTTATGCAGCAGCTACACCCCTGCGCTCTAGGGCGCCAAAGGGATCTGAGACTGGAAGGGAGCCGGTGGTGGCTACCAGCGACGCTTCATCTGTAGGTGGTGTCACAAGGACCACCCGGGCTCGATTGTAAAGGGAATAAGGTGGAATGCAACTTTTATGGAGTGTACGGACACCAGGCATAATGTTACCGGAACCCTGCTAGCAGAGCCTATAGGCCCGACACCAGGGGCAAGGGCAAGACCGATCAGAGAGCTGGATCTAACGGTCAGAGGAAGGTGCAGCAGGCGGTGGACAAGAACCCAAGGGTGACCCAGAAGTCGGGACCCACACTACACATGGTGGACCGGGACGATGAGCCTGAACCCTCATCGAGGCCAGGTACCACTATAACCATTTAGTAATAAAACTACCTGCTTACCGCATTATCATGCATGTTTGGTGAATAACTGAGTTAAGTGAGAATAACGAGATTAGAACTTAAGTAAGATATAACCTACTACCACTTTAGGAAGCTTCGGCATCTGCTATCCAATACCATCTACACCTAACCCGGAGCACACCGACATCGGAACCATAGACCTTCCAACCAAACAATGTCAGGTTATCCGCCCTGGTATGATTTTATTAAGGGGATACCTGACACCCGAAGCACAAATAGCCGTCATCAGAAGATGCAATCAACTAGGAATGGGACCGGGAGGTTTTTACACACCGGATACCCAGGGGGAGCAAGGATGAAATTAAAAATGATGAGCTTGGGCAAGGATTGGAATCCGTATGCCAAGAATTACCAAACCACGAGGATGCAAGATGGAGTCTCACCACCGGGAATACCCGAAGAGTTCCATCCAGTTATTACACAAGTCGTGGAAATCGCTCAGCAGTTGGAAGCTGAACCGATTCTAGACATCCAGGCAGACATTTGCATTGTAAACTTCTACGAGAAGGATGGGAAACTGGGACTACACCAGGATAAGGATGAGACAACGGAGTCTCTCGAAAGAGGGATACCCGTAGTGTCTTGGTCCATTGGGGATGATGCAGAGTTTTTATACGGCGAGCAGAAGCGTGCGGACCGTGCGAATAAGTTAGTACTTAAGTCAGGAGATGTATTAATTATGGGAGGAGAATCCAGGATGTTATACCATGGGATTAAGAGAATCAAGCTGAATACAGCACCGTCAGCAGTGATCAATGCGACACACATGAGGCCTGGGAGATTGAACCTAACCTTTAGACAATATTAGCCATGTAATGTTAGAATGAGATGAAGAATGAGATGTAAGATTAAAGCTCATGTTGTAAAAAGGATGGTTATAAATAAAATAACAGTGTTGTTCATATAAATTGCTACGACTCTTGTTATACCATCAATACTCATGAGGCTTGTGAACACAATTAGGTTATGGACTCGGTACGGAAGGTGCACTAAGCATACTTACAGAGGCACAGGCCGACGCCAGCGGTACTATCCTCACCAGCACCTTTCTGATTAATGGGATTGAGGCATCAGTTCTCTTCGACCAGGGGCCTCGCATACCTTTGTCTCGGCATCATTCGTGAGCAGGTTGGGGCTAGACGCTGATGAGCTACCCGACTTCACGGTTACGCTCCTGTCTAAGGAGAAGGTTCGTTGCACTCGCTATTACCGAGGAGCCACTGTCAGAATTAAGGGAGAAGACTTTCCAGTCAGTTTTATGAGTTCAGTAAGCTAGGATTTGATGTTATCTTCGGGATGAACTGGTTGGAGCGGCACAAGGGACATATCCTCTACGCCGAGCATAGATTGCTACTCAGGAGTCCGTCTGGGGTAACAATATCATACCGCCAGAGGCCCAGAGAGCCTTCGACTAAGATCATCACCGCTATGGCAATGTATAAGGAATTGAGGAGAAAGGAAGAAGTGTACCTCTGCTATGTACAGGACATAGAGAGAGACCCTGAGTTCGACCCCGACTAACCGGTAGTGTCGGAGTTCACCGACTTATTTCCACGGGAACTGCCCGGCATGCCACCCACTCGGGAGGTAGAGTTCACCATCGAGCTGCTACCTGGTACCGGACCGATAGCCAAGGCACCATACCGTATGGCTCCGGTAGAAATGACTGAATTAAAGGAACAATTGAAAGATTTATTGGATAAGGGATTTATTAGACCAAGTGTGTCACCATGGGGAGCACCAGTCCTCTTTGAAAAGAAGAAGGATGGTAGTCTCCGCCTCTGCATCGACTATAGAGAGCTGAATGCAGTGACAATGAAGAATAAGTACCCACTACCCCGCATTGACGATCTGTTCGATCAGTTGAAGGGAGCATCTGTGTTCTCCAAGATTGATCTCAGATCGGGGTATCATCAGATAGCCATTAAGGAGGGAGACATTGAGAAGACGGCATTCCAGACACGATACGGCCACTATGAGTTTACAGTGATGCCGTTCGGTTTGTCGAACGCACCGGTGAAGTTTATGGATCTGATGAACCGCTTGTTCCGGGAGCAGCTGGACAAGTCGGTTGTGGTGTTTATTGATGACATTTTGATATACTCGAACTCTAAGGTTGAACATGAGGAACATCTGAGGAGAGTATTAAAAATATTGAGGGAGAACCAGCTATATGCTAAGTTCTCCAAGTGTGAGTTTTGGCTTGACCAGGTCTCTTTCCTAGGTCATGTCATCTCAGATGCTGGGATCTCAGTGGATCCAACGAAGATTGATGCCGTACGTACTTGGCCAAGACCGGAGACTGTTACCGACATCCAGAGCTTTCTCGGTCTGGCAGGTTACTACAGGAGGTTTGTTAGGGATTTCAGCAAGGTCGCGAAACCGATGACCAGTCTGATGAAGAAGGATGCACCGTTCTTGTGGACAGTTGACTGTGAGAGATCATTTCAGAGCTTGAAGGACTCACTGACCACTGCACCGGTTCTGACCATTCCAGACGGTACAGAGGGCTTTGAGGTTTAGTGTGATGCATCCGGCAGAGGGCTGGGTTGCGTGCTCATGCAACATGGCAAGGTGGTGGCATATGCCTCACGCCAGTTGAAGAAACATGAAGAGAACTACCCCACACATGATTTGGAATTGGGAGCTGTAGTTTTCGATCTGAAGATATGGCGCCACTACTTATACGGGGTTAGTGTGACGATCTACACCGATCATAAGAGTTTGAGATACATATTAACTCAGAAGGAGTTGAATCTTCGACAGAGGAGATGGTTAGAGTTTCTGAAAGACTATGACATTGACCTCCAATACAAAGAGGGGAAGGCCAATGTTGTAGCAGACGCCCTGAGCCGTCGAGCACACTCACTCCATTCGCTAGTTTCTTTCTCCAGCTTGGTTGATGAGGTGCGAGAGGCTCAGAGGACAGATGAGTACATGAGAGAGGTCAGACAGAAGCTGACAGATGGTACCTTTGAGAGTCAAAAATACGACTTCAGACTTCATGATGATGATCTGATCAGACTTAAGGGCCGGTTATGCATACCACGGGGCAACACGGATCTGAAAGACCGTGTACTTTGAGAATCACACTGTTCTACAGTTTCCATCCATCCGGGAGCCTCTAAAATGTATAAAGACATGAAGAGATACTTCTGGTGGTCGGGGATGAAGACAGATGTTACCGAGTTCGTCTTGAGGTGTCTCACATGCCAGAAGGTGAAGTTCGAGCACCAACGACCGGGCGGAATGGTACAGTCGATGCTAGTTCCGGAGTGGAAATTCCATGATATCTCCATGGACTTTGTAGTTGGGCTTCCACCTGCTAGGGGAGGTCTCAACATGATATGGTGGTGGTGGATCGCCTTACCAAAGTAGCCCGATTCATACCGATGAAGGATACTTGGAAGGTGACCAAATTAGCTGAGTTATTTCAGAAGGAAATTATGAGACATCACGGGATACCAAAGACCATAATGTCAGATAGAGACACCAGATTCTTTTTCGAGGTACTAGAGAGCTACCAGAGAAGCGTTGGGTACAAAACTCAAGCTGAGTACCGCGTTCCATCCTCAGACAGATGGTCAGACTGAGCGTACTATTTAGACACTCGAGGACATGCTGAGAGCATGTGCCTTAGACTTCCAGGGCAGTTGGATTGACAGACTACATCTGATCGAGTTTTCATACAACAACAACTATCACGCTTCGATCAAGATGGCACCTTTTCAAGCGCTGTACGGTAGACCATGTCATACACCGCTCTGCTGGGATGAGTCGAGTGAGACGGTCATTATAGGACCAGAGTACTTAGAGCAAGTTAAGGCTGAAGTTCAGCAAATCAGGGAGAACATGAAAGCTGCTCAAGATAGGCAGAAGTCGTATGCTGATGTTCGACGACGGGACCTGGAGTTCGCAGTGGGCGACCAGGTATTTCTGCGAGTTTCACCGATGAAGGGTGTATTCAGGTTTGGGCAGAAGGGCAAATTAAGCCCGAAATTTGTTTGTCCTTATGAGATTACGGAGCGGGTGGGCCCGGTTGCTTACAGGTTGAATTTACCTGCTGAGCTGGGTAAAGTGCATGATGTTTTTCATGTTTCACAGCTAAAGAAATACATGCACCACCCCTCCCATGTGTTAGAACCTGAGAGGTTGACTTTGGAACCAAATATGAGATCCATGGAGACTCCTCAGAGAATCTTGGACAGTAAGACTAGGGACACTCGCCACAAGTCAGTGCGACTGGTGAAGGTTCTCTGGTCTAACCAGGATGTCGAAGAGGCCACGTGGGAATTAGAGGATAAGATGAGGGCGAAGTACCCTTCTTTGTTTACTGACTAGATCATCTGTATAGGGTACGGGGCGTACCCCTTTTTAAGGGGGGTAGAGCTTCCTTGCTTTTGAGTTTGGAAACGATCATGTTTGTCGTTTGTTTGGTTGTTTAAGATGTAAGTTTGTGTAAGTTGCTACACCTTGGTGTTAAGTTGAGTTATGTATAATACTTATGTATTGTATTTGAGATTGACCTTTGAGTTTTGAGATGTGCGAATGTGAAAATAAGATGTGGTGTTAAGATTAAGGGAATTGAGTACCGTGAATGGTTAAGCATATATGTGAACTTTGAGGACAAAGTTCTTTTAAGGGGGGTAGATTGAAATACCCCAAACTTATATATGGTGTTTAAATGATAAACTAAGATATAAGGAGGCTAAATAATGCCTTACAAACATTAAGAAACATTTCTAATCAAAGAAAATAAAGGAAACACCAAAAGAGCAGTTTAAGCAAAAACGTGCTCTAAGCTTGGAGAGACTTGGGAGAGTACCCAAATATTGTTCTAAGACCTTAGTAATATCCTAATGGTCATTTTAAATCAATTACCAAAGAAAACCAAGCTTGAAAACAAGTTAAAACACAAAATGTGCTTTAAGGAGTCTTAAAGCACATTTTTGAAAAATTGTCTTGTAAATGAGTTTTGAATGGCTAAATGTCCATCATTACTCTTTAATTAACATGTGTACTATATAGTATCACATTTGGAAGTCTATATCAATGGGAAATCAAAAATTTCACAACAATGTGCCTTGTTTTGTGAATAGTAAATTAATTAAGCTAGTTTATAACATAAGTCAATATAAGTGAGAGAATTGGTCAACAAAGACATAAGTACCCTTATTATCAAGGGGGGCCGGTTTCTTATAAGGTGAGTCACCACCTTTATGACTCATTAAGCAAATAAAGACTTATAAAGCAAAAGTACTATTCACCTTTTAACATAAATCACACTTTACTCACCTCTCTCCTCACCTCTTCATTTTCTCTTGTTTCCCACGATTTTCTCAAGCTCTCTCCCTTCTCCATTAACGTGAAGCTCTTCTCCATGCTAGCCCCACCTTCTCTTGCACACAACTTACTCATTTTAGCTCCAAAACCAAAACAAATTACATATTCTTCTTAGTTAGCTCAAGCTCTTCCTTTCTATCTTTTCAAAACTTCAAGAGCTTCATTTTGGTGCCAAGTCAAACCACCATTAGAGGAGGAAATTCAAGTTTGGAGACTCCATTGGCTTCTCCATTCTCTTAAGGTAAAGAAAGTGTAAGAAAATCTACGTTTCCATCACTTTTCTTCCTTGTCCGAAATTTTGCACTCATGGGACTCCATGTTTATGCCTTGTTCTAGCTTGTTTTCTACTCTTAAAAGGATTGAGGAGGTCCTTCTTGCTTCATATCCAAGCTTGTCTTGAGAAACCAAGGTAAAACAATCACCTTAATACCTTAAAGCAAATTTTGAACCTAGGGTTTGTTCCTTAGGGTTAATGTATTATCTAGTACTCATTGGAGTCATTGGATATTGGTTAGAACATTGGCAAGGAGATATATATTGGTGACCGAGATTGAGCAAGGAAAAACCTAAGGAAGAAAGCTTTTAAAGCTTGTAAAAGAACAAGGTAAATTACTTACCTTAAGGTGTTTTATTGTTTAAGGGAATGGGATTTAGATATGTGATGAGTTTAGTAGAGAGTTTACATTAGAAAAGGGTTATATATAACCTAGGAGAAACAATGACTATACTTGTGAACTTGTGACTAAGGAGCAAATGAGAAAAAGAGATAGTTTAAGGATCACTAGTAGAAAAAGGGCCTATTTCGGCAGTTCCAATGGGCCTGTTTCGGCAGTTGTAAACCGCCGAAATGAGCACCGCCGAAATAGATGTGAGCACCTATTTCGGCGGTTTACAACCGCTGAAATAGGTACCGACCTATCTCGGGCGGTTCTTAGAGCACAACCGCCGAGATAGACCCATGGGATTGACCGATGCTGAGTTTGACCATGAGTCTATCTCGGCGGTTCTTATATAACAACCCCGAGATAGACTCATGGTCAAACTCAGCATCGGTCAATCCCATGGGTCTATCTCGGCGGTTGTGCTCTAAGAACCGCCGAGATAGGGGTATTTTTTTTTGTTTTTTTCCATCCTAGCTTATATATATATATTCACCGCATTTGTTTCAATGAGACCTGTAATAAAGCTTCATCCATACAGGGAGCTCCAGCACACATTTAAAAGTTATAAAAGCTCCCAATTAATACCAACGACGCACCACAATTTGAGAGTTAACAAAACCAATGCAATTACACTTATTTACACACTTTCATTACAAATAAAAAACAACATTACAATTCAAATCTACCATTACACCATCCACAAGTGTACAGAGTTACAATTACATACTCCAAAAAGTTCACAAAACATCTTCATGATCATCAATTCATTAAACTTGTGCAGACGAACTCCGACCATTCCTCAAGCATCTCAACAATTTGAGCATCATCATACTGACCACTTTGAACACTTGTTCGTAAGCCTTGAAAAAAAATGAACATTAATCTAAAACGTACAAGTCTAACAACATGTAAAGATCATAATGAAACTTTCAAAGAATGTTACCATGTCTAACGAGTGCTCTGGTAAAAGGTTTGCCGCTCCTACTATGTCACTCATGAATCTCATGACATAGTATCCACATTCTGAACCCCCAGGCTGCACCGGACACTATACAAACGCACATATTGACAGTTATAAACAAGTTTAAACATTATAACACAAATTTATCAATTAATAGAGTACCTTGACTAGGTTCCAAGGGATGTCACGCTTCGTTGTTTTATTCTGGAGAGATAATGCAGCTCTCATGGAACTATATACATCAGCAATACATATAGTTTTAAGCATCAGTAGCAAGTTATGAAACAGTTAATGTTAAGTAATAAAATTGTTGTTTACGATAACAAACTAATTACCCCAGTATTGCGGTGGAGATCTTCGGTCTCTTGGCAGCCTTACCAAGTGAGTCAAATTGCAAGATTCGTGGGTGCTTCAACATCACCAGCACAATCAATGACCAATGTCGACTGTCCACAAATTACACAATGTGTTGTAATCATTAAGCAACTAACACAAACTATATGTTTTAGATAATACTAAGAGAAATAGTCAAATATCATACCCTGAATGATATGGCAGCATAATAAATGACTTGTTAGAACATTCAAAGAGGGCATTCGTCATATACTGCATAAGGCCTTCCATATCACTTGTCATCTGGACTTCACTGCACATAGCAGGACACAGGAATCCGAATCTGTGATCTTCATAGACATTGATCGCCTTATCATGCACCCACCTATGAGGCAATATCATTAGTCGATCATTAACTTTTTATTCAAACATCTAATTCATCATCAATCAATGAATTCAAAATACAAAAGGTAGAAGTCACTCACATGGCGGCTGACTTGATAATCGACACATTCAACCAATCCCTCCTGAAGCACTCCTCGAAGTCGGACATATACATCCCAAATCGATGTATATCTTCTCCTTGAACTCTAAAGTGAAATATCCGCTCGGGATCTTCCACAGTGAGGGAATCACAATCAGGTGGTAGCAGCAACAAGGATGAATGCAGAATCTGCATATTAGTCGGCAGGCCGGCCAATATTCTTTTCTCCACCAAAGCAGGTCTAAGCACGAAATTTGTGGATGCCTTTGATTGCACAGGTGCAGCAATTCTTTTTCCTTTGCCCTTATCAGTCTTCGGTCGGCTCATATCCTATGATATTAGTATAATTAAGTATATGGATGCAAGGTGGTACACCAATAGTTTTATAGCAAAGGTTAAGAGTAAATACCTGCCCAGGGAGTCTGACCAATCGTACAGGCCACTGCACTGTCGCAGTTTGTGCGGAACGCAAGGTAGGTCTTTGTGACCGGCACCGGTAAACCGACGTCAGCATGCTCTGCAACAAATTCGTCCAGAAGCACTCGTGCATGGTAATGTCGGAGTGGTTCACCGTGCACAATATCACTTGGAAGAGAGGGGAAAAGTTTTCCCCATGCAACCATGACCTCTTCTACTCCAATTTGTAAAAACAGATGGCACTCAGTGCCTGAGTGTTATGTGGAACTTGTTTAGATAAAAATTGAGAATTCTTCTATGATGATTAGTGATCAAGTGAAAAATCTTAATCGTCATGTACTCAATTGAAATGTTAGTCTAACCTTTAGAGATGCATAGGGAAACGGATCAGCCGAGTGGACACTACTTCTCACTACCGGTGCACTCTGCTGCTGAATGGGTGACTGATCAACTGGTGGTCGAGAAACCTCTTGGCTGTCATGCTGCTGTGGCTGAAGCCTTGACATAGCGTGAGCGATCCTCTCGTCGACGTTCTGAGTAATCCTCTGCTCCATCTCAGCCAACGCTCTCAGGTGCTCCTCGTAGCTAATCGACTTTCCCTGTGCACTTCTGGACCCGGGTACGCCAAATGCCTGGCGGATACCAACGTGCCCACCAAACCCAATGGCACGACCTGGATGATCCTTCTTACCAAGAGCGCGTGTAAGAGGATCATCATTCCTCTGTGAGGTCCAGGTGCCCTGGGTGAGCTGAGAGCTTAATTCACCCTAATACAAACACAAATACAGTTATTAGTTTAACATAAGTTCATATACAAATGAAATGAACAGTTTGACTAAAAATGAAATGATATCACTTACCATTTGAGCAATAACTGCTCTCGTGGCTTCATCGTATTGAGGATTTTCGGGAGTAGAGTTCTTCGGAATGTGGCTTAACTCCCACACTTTCATTCTTCTGCCACTGGCATCCAATGAGCCATCCGTGGGCAGATATCCCTTTTGCTCCCATTCTGGTACCCTTTGAGCAATACTTTTTCCACCTAAGTGGTGAGGGTACAGATTCTTCTTAGCATTTGCTTGTTGTTGCGCACGGAGAGCCTGCATAAATTAATGGGATCATGTTAAGTGAAATTGAACACAAAAAAACATAAGAAATTAAGATTAATTTATGTATGTATGACAATAAAGTGCACCTGGAACTCCGGTGTGTGACGCCTCTCAACAAATTGTAGCCATTGCTCTTCTGTTATGCCCTCGTAAACCTCCCATGGTGGTCTCTCACCGTCTCCACCATGATCTGGCTCATCTGGATCTTCTGGAGTAGGCATCTTGTAGATGAACTTGTCAGCCAACTTATTCTTGTGGTCCCGGAACTGTTTCGACATCGCTGATAGCACATCCTTTTTAAGTGCGGGATCCACGGAGAAACGAGACTACGTACATGATCATTCAGTTAGTAAAGTAAACATAAATGTTCTATTATTTCACAAAAGATCATAGTAATAATGTAGAGATTTACCTGAAGACGCTGAAACATAGTATCCTTCAATGATTGAGGCACTTGCTTCCAGTTGTGGTTTATGTTGCAATATGACTTCACCAAATGGCTACCGTAAGCGGTGAAGTCATTCTTCCAATTACCATGGGGTTGGTTGAACTGATTGAAGTCCACCGGTTTTGTAGGAGGGCCCTTGTTAGCCTTCAGCCCACGTGTTGCACCTCTCTTCTTTTGCTTCTTCGCCTCTGGTGGGACAACTGACTCCTCTTCGGTCTGCTGTGAAGGGCCAGCCTCAGTCTCCTGTACTGCTAACTGGTCCTTCTTCTTTCCTCCTCTTGTGACCCGCTTACTTGGTCTATTCTGCTGTGGCTCAGGTTCTCCAGTCATGAGAAGCCGTCCAATGGGGTCATCCATAGGGTGATCATCCACTGCAAAAAAATAACAAGCATTTTCATCAGATAAAGTCATAACATAAATACTATGATGCATAACAATAACAGTTAAGATGACATTACAGTCTACATTCTACTAACAACATTACCTTTCACGTACAAAAACATAAATCATTTCATATTTTCTACCCAAACACCCTCATCATGGTCAGATCGTGCGTAGAGCAAATCGTTTTCGGTATCATCAATCGAATCTGGTAATCCAGTAGGAAACAAGGATGTTTCCTCTACAGTCCCATTTTCATCGTTATCCTCATTTTCATTTTCGATTACAACCGGCCTTCTTCCTGGAAGAACAACAGACCATCTGCAGTCTTTCGGATCCTCAACATACCACACTTGTTCGCAATCCTTTCCCAGAACAAATTGATCATCATTATAACCGTGTAACCGTGAAAGATCAACCAAGGTAAGCCCTCCATCATTTTGGTACCCGCGTCGGTTATCCACCCACTTGCACCGGAACAACAGAAAGGAATCAATGTCATAGTCTAGTTCCCAGATGTCCTCGATGACACCATAATACCAATTACTAACTGGTTGAGATCGGTTACCGCTGTGGTACTCAGTGGCAGCAGCTTCAATTTTTACCCCACTATTCTGGTTTATCGATTTGGCATCTTGACGTGCAGTGTAGTATGTATACCCACTAATATCATACCCCTCAAATGATAATATTAGTTTCAGGTCCGATTGCCAAACATCTGATCTCTTCGCTTACAGCTTCTGGATCTGATGATGCTAATGTCAACACATGATCTTTGAACCATTGGATAAAAACTCGGTTTTGTTCCTTTGTCAGCCAAATGTGGCCTTTCAAAGGATTTTGATGCCTTAACTCAACCATATGGGTTTCCAAATAAGGTTCAACAACCTCAAGATGTTGTAAGACAAACAAATGTGCTTGATTAAGTAGACGCGAAACTTGCACGATCTTTCTACCAATAACACCTTTACCCTTAAACCTGCCATAGTGTCGTGGTTTTGGGATACCAATAGACTCTGCCTCACTCAAATAATCGGTCACAAATTCCGTGACTTCCTCAGTCACTGTTGCTTCAACAATGCTCCCCTCTGGTCGATACCTATTCTTCATTCTACTTTTCAGAATACCCATGTACCGTTCAAAAGGGTACATGTACCGTAAGTATACCGGACCACAGAACTGTATCTCTCGAACGATGTGCACAATTAGATGTACCATTATATCAAAGAAAGATGGTGGGAAATACATCTCTAGTTGACATAATGTGATAACAATTTCACGTTGTAGATCATCTAGAGACGTTACGTCAATTGCCTTGGAGCAAACAGCGTTGAAAAAGAAACATAACCGAGTTAAAGCATTTCTGACATCAGATGGCAATATCCCTCGAATTGCGACCGGAAGAAGATGTAACATCAGTACATGATAATCGTGAGATTTCATGCCTAAAAGTTTTAAATCCTTCATCGATACAATGTTCTTCCAGTTTGAAGAGTACCCAGACGGTACTTTTACCGAGTGCAGACATTTGCAGAAACTAATCTTTTCAGCCTTTGAGAGCGTGTAGCATGCAGGAGGTAGGTAGATTCGTTTCCCGTTCTCTTGTGGGTGTAACTCCTTTCGTATACCCATGGTTTGCATGTCCTTTCTGATTTTCAATCCGTCTTTTGTTTTGCCGGGTATATTGAGTAAAGTCCCACTCACTGCCTCACCAACGTTCTTCACAATGTGCATGATGTCTAAGCAGTGTCTCACAGAAATATGACGCCAATAAGGTAGTTCCCAAAAGATAGAACACTTTTTCCAAATGTTTTTCGCCGGTTTTGATGTGTTTCCAAATACATTTGCAATGTCCTTAACCTTTTCGTACACTTCCTCAGAGCTCAGAGGTAGACGGGCCACACGAGTTTCGGCTTGACCATTGAACTTTCTCTTCGTTACTCGATAAGGGTGATCTTCGGGGAGAAGACGTCGATGACACATATAAACATTCTTCCCACAATGTTTTAAACGGTCCGAACAAGTGTCTTCCTCGCAAATGGGACATGCAAATGCTCCTTTAACCGTGTAACCGGACAAGTTCCCATACGCAGGGAAGTCATTGACGGTACAGAACAACAAAGCCTTGAGCGTGAAATTCTCTCTTGCATAAGCATCATATACCACGGTCCCCTCATTCCACAATAGCTTCAGATCGTCGATCAGAGGGGCAAGGTACACATCAATGCTATTACCTGGCTGCTTGGGACCAGATATCAGGAGAGATAACATGATGTACTTTCGTTTCATACACAACCATGAGGGCAAATTGTAGATCACTAGCAGAACAGGCCATGTACTGTGTTGACTACTCAATGTGCCGTACGGGTTCATTCCATCAGTACATAACCCAAGCCTCAGATTCCTATCTTCATGTCCGAAATGTTCTTTGTACCGTCTATTGATGTTTCTCCACTGAGGCCCATCTGCTGGATGTCTTAGTTTCTCATCACTCTTTCTACCCTCCGCATGCCATCGTATGTTCTTTGCATCTTTCAGATTCGCAAACAACCGTTTGAATCTGGGTATAATCGGCAAATACCAAACAAGTTTTGCTGGAGGGCTTTTTTTTTAACGGAGGAGTACTCACCATCTTTATGCTTATACCGGGACAACGAACATTTCGGGCAATTGTCCAGATGTTCGTATTCACCCCTGTACAACACACAGTTGTTTGGACACGCGTGAATTTTTTTGTACTCTACTCCCATTGGACACACCCATTTCTTTGCCTCATACGTGGTCGTAGGGAGACCGTTCTCATCCGGTAGCATATCATGAATCAGCTCGAGGAATGCCGTGAAACCTTTGTCACTCAATCCATATCTTCCCTTCAGGTTGAACAAATTCAATATAGCTGTCAATTTCGTGTACTTAGTGCAAGTAGGATACAACGCCGTTTTGGATGCGTCCAACAACCTTTGATACTCATCCGGCCGGTCGACAAAGTTATCCTCAACGTTATCAAGCATCTCGTCAATTTGTTCATCATGATAAGTCGACTCACTGTCAACATTGACTCCGGAAGCGCTTGGGAGTTCTGACTCGTTAGTAGTATCGAATGTCTGCTCGGTTCTTGAGTTACACCGATCGTGACTGTAGGAAGATGAAGCATTATCTTCAACACGTTCTCCATGAAAAATCCATTTTGTATAATGTGGCATGAAACCACGGGTCTTCACATGGAGTTGTACGAGGTTGATGCTTGAATAATGTCTAACCACACCACAATCAACACAAGGACATGGAATTTTCTCCGCCTTTGTCCTGTCCTTGTGTTGCACTGCAGCTTTGCAAAACTCTTTCAGCATTTTGTCAAAATGTTCGCCTCTATCACCATACATCCAGTCACGCTCCATACTACATGTGCAACAGATCACAGGTGTGAGTTAGAGCCTTTGTAGAATATGGCCTGTATTAAGTTGCACATGTTTATTTCTTAATGGAGCATGACTGGGATGATTGTCAATTAGTCTAGCCTAACTCTAAGGTTGCAAACACAAAATAAACTAGCATTTTAAATTTAAGAAATTGTTGCACTTCTAAAACAGAAACCGGTGTTTAAAAAAATTATACGAATACTTTTTCTACAAAAAATTCGGCATGACCTTTGCATAATTGTACACATCCCGTGCTTATTATTCAGCACTCACCAAAGTCATCACAACCACAAACATTCCAACAATGGCAGCAACCAACAATTAAAATAAATCAATTCTTTACTAGCTAACTGAAAACCAATTGCAAATTCAGATCATCAAATCAACGCTTTCAATTCTCCACTGTATAAGTTCAAACCGGTTTAGAGATTAACAAAGAATCGAGAGTTAAAATACGTACTTGTTTTTTAAGGATTTATGGACAGGGGAGACTGGTGCCTGAGAGGTAGCTTCTGTGTGAGAGATGCAGCAATACCACTTCTGATATGTCTCTGCAAGGGAGCAACAAAAAATAAATTACAAAAGAAATGCATCAACAAATAGGGAATGAAGCTAAATTATGTACTAGCACTTATATTTAAATACATAATTGCATTTATTAAACAAAAAATAAGGTTTAGTTACTTACTTGTGCACAGAGGAGGAAAGTGCAACAGTAATGGAAGAAGGCGGGAAACAAGAGAGGTGATTCACGGACTTGAATGTAGTGAGACCTGATAAAAAAATTAGATATTGTTAGACATATACACATACATCAAACAATATTAATTACGAAGAGATTTAAAAAAAAAAAACGGCATGACTTTTGCATAATTTTACCTATCCCATGCTTATTATTAAGCATTCACCAACCATTCATCAACACAAATTTCCATCACAAATCAAACTAATACCAACTTTATCCATCAAACCAAATTTTAATAATTTGTGGAAATCAAATACAAAGTAAAAAAAAGACACAACCATGCCTATTATTAAGCATTCACCAATTATTCAACAACACAATTTCAATCATAAACCAAACTAATATATACCAAATTTATTCATCAAACGAAATTCCAATAATTTGTGGAAATCAAATACAAAGTACAAAAGAGAAAAATGATAAGTTAGATTATATTACCGGTTCGAAAATGAATTGTTCTCCGCTCCGCTTTCAATATACCATCAAATGGTAAAGAAGCTTCTTAAGTATTTATCTGTAGAGACACAAATACGTATAGACACAAGAGAAACTCAGTAGTTGTGTTTGTTCCTTATATGCAGTTAGGTTGCAAATTTACAGTGAGTGAACAGAATGAAGAGAATGAAGAGTTAAATTAAAAAAAATTACCGGTTTCTAAATGAATTGTTTTCAGCCCCTCTTCTCAATCGGGCGTGCGAGACGCGTGTAGCCAATCTCTACAGAGGCAACGCATAAAGATTGAACAACATTCAGATCAATTAGAATAATTTTATATTAAACTTAACGACTATACAATACTCATATATATATATATATATACATATATATATATACCGAATGTTATTAGTATTTTTACCAATGAATGAAGTTGTTCATAACAACTCATAAATGACAAGATCAAACTATAACTTACATAACAACCTAAATTGTATTTTTCATGTTTAACATGTTATCCATAATTTTCAATATACCACTTATGCATCACACTCTTGTATTAACGATAATATAATATCATAATCAAATATGTAAATTATAAACATTATCGTTAGCTCATTCAAACAAGCACAATAAGAATTTTTTTTAGTATAACGCTAATACAATCTACAGAGAGTGGGGAACTTAGTGTCAAAGATGATAACTCATCAACTCGACTACATTGTTTATGAAGACAAGGAGAAACTCTTAATTGCTTAACTTATATTACTTGTTCGAACAAGTAAACTTACATTTGTGATTAGTACAAATTTTGCTTAACTTATATAACTAGCAGAGATCTCACTCACCAATGTATATTTACAATGTATATTTACTTATGAAATGTGAATTAACAAGTAATTTTAAGTGGACAAATAAGCTAACCTAACTATACTTAAACAAATAATGCTCAAACATTGTTCCACCCCATATATAAGCATAATAAATCTAGCCCAAATAAGCTAACCTAACTATACTTAAAAGAAGGGCCAAAAACAGCACAAAAATTCACTCGGACATTTTGTCGATGTAACACCCCAACTCAATCCAAATGTGGTCTCGCAACTTAACAGCATATATATATACCTGTCACAGCGGAATTCTTTACACTCCAGGACCTTGCCACGGTCTAACTACAGAATATACCGAACATTAGCACATAACAACCTTAACCAAATACATATTCTTCTTACAATCCTCTCACATCCTATACATCTTACTAACTCGATTGCCATACGAGTGTACATGCACAACTCGTAGGCCACACTTAATCCTTAACACTTGCATCCTCTTCTTACTCCCGCAACGGCCGCCTCCTGATGTACACCTGTGTAGTAAAAACAGCCCCCAAAGGGGGTCAGCACGAATGCTGGTACGATCCTCTCATGGCCCCCAAGCTAACGTGGCTACGACTACTAATTGTCGATACCATGGAGTTGATTAGATGCACAACATAATAGTAAGTGCAGTAAACAACAAACCAACAATGAACAATCAAAGTTCACACACAATGAACGACTTAAATGTGTTCCCTTAATTAGAGAGTTTTCATTTAACTCCTTAGGTTATGTCCTCTTAATCTTAGTCCATCCTATCTCACCTCAATCTTAATCTATCTTAATCTTAGAAACAACCACCCTTAATAAGGAGTGGATGTAGCTTCTTAGTCTTAATAATACAAACCATCCTTTAAAGAGGAAAGGTTGCAACTCATCTAACCTTACCTAATCTTAATCTCACTTAATCCAGAATACAAACCGTTCCTGGAAGGGAATGGTTGTAGCTTAATTCGAACCTGGGATTTAGGTGATCCCACAGCACCATCTTAATGCCACCTACTCTGGACGGGAGTCCAGCGTAGCTGAGCCGGCAACCGCCCTAGGCTACAAGTCCGAAGACAAGTCCTTAAGCGGGGGCAGATCTGATTCAGATACCGTCCCCCTTTTTCCTTAGCATGCATGACCGGAGATCGGTCCCGGGTTTCCTCACTCAAGTTCCAGTTAGTAATAGTCTCAAGACCATGTTTTGTTGGTTAACCTCTTTCGGTTTATATTAACCCATATTAGGGAGCATTCCTTAATCTCATCAATTCCTTACTAAACGTTGGTTAGTAAGTTCTCACGTATGTTGTGTTAGTTTCTCAAACATCACACAACATACAATAAATATAATATATTCCAGTTGCATGCTTTATCTTGTTTAGTGAGCACACAAAAACAAATAGCACACAAGCCGAGGGACACCTCGTTAGCAAGCAGGTCACAAGAAGACTGTACCGTTCACCGCTGGTCGTTCGGTTGCTTACTCTCCTCTGGAGTCCAAATTCCAAACCCTAAAACATTCATCAAATTTGGTGGTTAATTACTTTTAATTAACCTAGCTTACTTAATCACTAATGATTTCCAACTAAATACCACTTAAGTTCTTATAAACTTAATCTTAAGTGAATCACTTCTCCTCATTCCTTATACCTATTCACCCAGTTAATTATCATTGTCACTCACCAAACATGTCTTAAACAACCTTAATTATCATTACATATCAATCTCCATCTAGCTCTTCATAAATTCTTACCAACTTAACCTTAAACACTTAATATCATTTACTTACCCTAATCTCTTAAGTCATTATATGCTTATCTTTCTAATCATCATCACTCCCTAATGTTGGACCACTAAGTCATTGTAATTTAAACTTAATCATATAAGTTAATCACTTCTCATTACACCTCATACTTGTTTACACCTCTTAAGGCCTTTACATGTCACCAAACAAGACCTAAACATCATCTACTACCATTACCATTCAATCCCCCATCATTAGAAGCCAAAAACAAAAAATTTTCTTTTTCTCTGCACTGGACCGCCCCTCTGGGGCGGTCCCCAGGGGCGGTCCCAACCAGAAGCTAATTTCCTGCACGATTTGCCTGGACCTCCCCACAGGGGCGGACCCTAGGGGCGGTCCACAGCAGAACCTATTTTCCAAAGTGCTTTTCTCCTCATTTTGAACTCCAAATTCACCCCAATCTTTTCCCACTCATTCCACAATCTTTCCACATGTTTCCTACATGTTTAAACACCTTAAAACATGTACTAAACCTTCCTCAAAAATCACCAAACTTGACACTCAATTTCTTACAAAATTCTTACACTTAACACTTGATTCCTTACACTTCCCTCTTGTGACTTTGCCTAAGACCTCAACTAATCATTATGTTTCTTCACCACCATCTTAACTACTCCTCAAGCATCATTTTGCACACCCATTTGCTTTACTCAAACTTCTCAAAGCCATATATAATCTAGCACATGCTTACATCCTTATAAGTCATTATACCTTACTTTTCCTTCAAACTTTGTACAAGTTTCCTAGCTTCCTTAACCATGGTTTTTGGTGCATAAAACTCACCATTATAACCCCTAGTCCCTCTTAGACATCCCTAGGTCTTCCTAGTACTCAAGAACTCCATAGTTTATCCATTTTCACCAATACAACCCTTAGTGATTACTAGAACATTCCTTAGTCATAAAATCTCCTTAGAACATCTTAAACACTTAGTTTTCTCTCCAAATTTTGACATGGCTTTCTTAGTATATTACTACACCCAACATTTAGTTTTCCACCCTTAATACAATCAAGAACACTCAAGTCCTTAGTACACAATCTTAGCACACAAATTACACCCTCCTAACCTCTAATTCCTCTTAATCAATTCTAAGTCATTCTAATCCTCAAGAACACCGTTGTTAGCTTATTTTCATTCAAATTTTGCCATAGCTCCTCTAGTATATTATCATGCCCATATGCATGGTTTTTCTCATTCAATCATCTCACGCACATCAAACCTTTTTCTCATCATAATTCTTACCCAAATTAACTCATTCATAATAAACTCAATATAGTGCAATAATCTTAAATTGCATAGCACTAAGGCTCTTAAATGACATGGCTCTTAGGCCCTAAATGACATGGCTCTTAGGCCCTTAAATGGCATGAATTTAAACACTGAAATTCCGACATATAAAAGCTTTCAACCTGCAAATACACCCATCAATCTCATAGTAGTTATAATGCTCTTAAAATCCATCTTAAACTTATATTACTATCTCATTCCCATTGGCTCCTTTGTCACAAGTTCACAAGCTTATTTAAGTTCTTTTTCTTAGGTTATATAACCCAATACACAATGTAAGCTCTAAGCCACATTGGTATCCACCTAAACTCATCCCTTAAAACTTAAACCACCATTAGGTAAGCATTTTACCTTGTTTTCTCAAGCTTATCTTAACTTCCTCCTTAGACCTTCTTCTTGCATGAATCTCGGCCACCACTTAAATTCCCCTTGCCAATGTTCTAATCAATATTCAATGACTCATATGAGTACTAAACAGTACACTAACCTCAAGGAATAAAAACCTAGGTTAGGAATGTGTTCTAAGGCATAAAAGTGGATGATTACCTTTGAAGTCTCAAGATAGACTTTGGCATTGAATGAAATAGGACCTCCACTAGTCCTTCGTGAATAAATCAAGCTAGAACAAGGCATAAAAAAATAGCCCCATGAGAAGAAATTTTTGGCCATGTAGAAGAAATGATGGAAACATGGTTTTTCTTACATTTTCTTTACCTTAAGAGAATGGAGAAGCTAATGAGCTCTTCAAACTTGATTTTCCTCCATCAATGGAGTTTCCTCTTGGCACCAAAATGGATCTTTGAAGGATTTGAAAAGATAGAAAGATAGGTCTTGGCCTAACTAGGAGAAATCTATGCTTACTTTTCGATTTGGAGCTAAAATGAGTGTTTGGTGAGCAATTGAAGATGAGGGTGCCATGGCTGTAGCTTGGAACGGTTTTCCACTGGGAGAGAGCAGAATAATACGATGGAGGAAGAGGGAAATGAAGAGAAGGGAGGAGAGAGGTAGCTAAAGTAAGATATTTTGCTTTATAAAAGGTGAATAGTGAATTTACTCACTTTCCCACCTCTTACCTTACTTACTAGCACATGTGGTGTGTTACCACTTCAAAAACCGTTCCCCCCTTTAATAATAAGAGACTTTTGGTCTTTGTTGACCAATTTATTGACTTATGTTGACCAAAGGCTTAAACTAGGTACTATTTGGCACTATTCACAAATTAGTGCACAAATTTGTGAAATTTTTTATTTCCCATTGATTTAGACTTCCTAATGTGATACTAATTAGTACACATGTTGATTAAAGAGTAATGATGGACATCTAGCCACTCAAAACTCAATTCTAAGACAATTTCTCAAAAATGTGCTTTAAGACTTCTTAAAGCACATTTTGTGTTTTAACTTGTTTTCAAGCTTGGTTTTCTTTGGTAATTGGTTTAAAATGACCATTAGAATATTACTAAGGTCTCGTCATGATATTTGGGTACTCACCCAAGTCTCTCCAAGCTTAGAGCACATTTTTGCCCTAATTGCCCTTAAGACACTTTTTGTGTTTTCCTTGGTTTAAATTGTCTACCAATATTTCTAAGGCATATTCTAGCCTTACTACATCATAATTTGATGTTTACTTAGCATACTTGGGTTTGGGGTATTTCAATCTACCCCCCTTAAAAGAACTTTGTCCCCAAAGTTCCCATGCATCTTATCTCATTAGAATACATGCATTACCTCATTCCTTCGATCATATAGATCATACTTATGTATACCTAAACTCATTGAATCCTTAGGTCCACCATATGCTTATTCTTAAATATCACACAACATGCTTACGCATGTATAGCACTCAAAATTCCCTTTGTTCCTTTTGACGATTAAAAACATTCACATAACTTCCAACGTATTCTCCCATGTCACCGGTCCGTAGACAATGGCTCATTCGTCCTCGTCACCATGGGCCAGAATACAAAACACTCTGCTCTCCCCATGTCACCGGTCCGAAGACAAAGGCTCGTGCGTCCTCGACTTCATGGGCGAGACTCAGTAAAAAGGTAATCCTTTTTACGAGGTCATGTGAGGAATAATTCCTCTAATTAAAAATACAAGCAACTCCAATTTCGTTTTATACTAACACCTCTATCCTTAGCGTGATTTAATTGTGACCACTGATAGGGAGTTTCAGGAGTCATCCTACCCTGACGTGATCAGCATCAGTGTAGAACCATCCTTCCACCCCAATTTGTGTTTGGTTTCCCTTGATCCCTAGAAAATCAAGTTCCACCTCCCACGTCATTTTCAAACATCCAAATAATTCACTCATGTCCAATTTTCTATCTTTTTAGTTCTTCTAATCATACTCAATACATCTCCAAGGTGTGGACTCAGTCCATTAGACATTCCCAATTCATCTCTTAGTAATTACCTCAAGGCACCCATTCTTACTAAGTTCTATATCAGCCTCATACCAATTCTCACCATCTTATATATCATAGCATTACTATCTTCTCCCTTATACTCATGTCAAATTGTATCTCATAATGTTATCTTATTCTTATCTCACACCTAGTCTCATATCGACTCATACCTCATATATTCCTTATTTCACACCTAGTCTCATATCGACTCATACCTCATATATTCCTTATTTCTTAAGTCTCCTTAATCCTTTTTCCTTAATTCTCTTAACTTGTACTCACACCGGAGTTAACAAGACAGGTACTTAATATGTATGGCATTCACATCTTCTGTGTGCAATAACCATGATTTATCTCAAATGTTTGTGTAAAACATATTCTCATATTCTTTTGTGTGCTATGCACACCGTATTTTGTACTAAGTACTCAAATATACGATAAGCGGTTTTCGCTCTACCCCCCTTAAAATGGATTACGCCCACGTAATCAACATCATCACATTCTTGGACATAAGTTCAAGATGTCTAATTCTCACCAAGCATTCTAGCTTCCACGTCATCTATCTTACTTATAATTCGATCAGAAATGACTTAGTCTCTGTATAGTGGATTCTTAACGGTACTTATACCGTTTCCTTAACTTAGTTTGGTCTAATCTCAAAGGTAGTGATCTGCTAGCTTCCGCTGCACCACTCTGATATTTTTAGGCTTAACTACCTCGCTTATCTTTTACAGTATTGTATATCCTTCAGCCTCCTTACAGTTTAGGAATATTGGTCTCTCAATGGACACGTGTTATCTTATATATACACGGCCTTAATGAGTTGTAACTCGTCTATCTATTCTCCTTGAAGATCTTATGCTCATACTCTTAGTATTTTCTCGAATGTCTAAATTGTTCTCCCCAACTGACCTTTGGTCTGAGGATGATTCTTAGTGTGAAACTACTGTTTAGTGCATATCGCGCTTACAGTCTTAATTCCTTACATCTTAAGACATATCCAATGTCTGTACTTAACAATCTGCTTTTCGCACTTCATAGTCCTTAATTATCTGTTCTCTGGTTCCTCTGTGTTGCTGGTTCAACTGAATTCTTCTCTTCGACTGTCTGTGGTAGTAGCTGCTCTTGTGTGATCTTGCGTCATTGTCCGTGGTACGGAGTCGACTACCTCCCGTGTTCCTTACACTACTCGTCTACATGCATGGGGTACCTTACTGGTACATTACTACTTACCCAACTAACTCATAAATGAGCGTGTCAGGCCTGCAAGCCCCTGTGGGGTGCAGTCGTCCCACGTCTCGTTTTAGTAAACTCATAGTGTCCGTCACACGTTTAGCTATTGCTAATTATGAAGTATTCTGTTGTCGATCTCCTCTTCATCGTTCCATAATAACATTTATTGTTCTTCTTGAAGTTAATCAAGGGAAATCCATTATTGTGTTCTTGGTATTGTATGCTCTAGCTCTTTCTGTATCCCGTACTGATTCGGTCTCTTAATAATTGAGGTCTCTTTCCGTTGAGCCTCTTATGTTGTTTCTCATATTTATGCTACTAGGAATGCACTTCCAGTTCCTTAAGGAATGGGTAGTGTGCTTCCTGTGAAATCTTACCTAACCAGGTCCAGACTACTGGCATCAATGCTCAGTTCGTCTACCATCTTATTTCCTTACTTATACTGGTCTTAACTCATAAATCTAATTGCCTCAGTGTCAACATTTGACGGCTCATACCTAACGGTCGCTTTTACCGCGCACCATGACTTAATCCACTTATCTAACTATTGTACTTACGACCACCAGTACCGTGGTAGTTGGCCCTTACCATGTTGCCCATTAATGGTGCAACCTCTTATTCACTTATTCTAATGTCTTACCTTATACTCAATCCCTTCTTGGTGTAAACACACTGGGAGTTCTCTCATTCCGGTGTATAGCGGTTGTGTTACCGTGCTGTAAAATAGTTCACTCTTAATACGAAGGTGTTCTGCTTCAATCTCAGATTCGTAAGTAGGCCGATTTCCCTCACATTCTTTCTTCCTTATGACGTTATCTACCATGTAATTCTACCGATTACTGAAGAAGTCATCCACTGAATCACAAGCTCTTCGGAGCATTGGTCATTTGACGTGCCATGTTGTGCACTCAATATTTATCTCTGACCATTACTAATTCTTACATCCTGGGTGTTGGATATGGGGTCTATCTGTGCAACCTTCCTTATTACTCAAGTGTATCTGATATGTTCTAAAGAAATCTCAATTTTACAGTTTCCATTCTCTAGCAAAAGCGTATTGCATCTCTAATAAGTGAAAGCCTTTTTGAGGGGTTCATTTCCACTCATGGCCTCAGCATTATTTCAATATTCTCATTGGTGCTTTTTCCCTGGCAATATTTTCCACACTTTAAGTTATAGGTTTGGTAGCCGTTCCTATCTACGAATTGTAGTTCCTTCGTGGCTTAAACAAGCTTTCTTATAACTTACTGCGCCTCGGGCTCTGATGTGGTTAACATCCTTGGCTCGTAGGCTCTTAATGCTTAATGTCTTAGCTCATTATTTGCACTCTTATTTATCTGTAGGTCATTCTTATAGGTTCTGGTCCTTTGAACACTATCCACAGTTAGGTTACATATTAAATGTAGTGTCGGGTTTCATGGTAAGTTGCTGCATCCTGCTTCCTGCTATGGAAGTCTATTCAGGAGATCTGAGGTTACTTAGTGTCCTCGAATATACCGTCATTTTACTAGACTTACGTCTTTTAACAATCAAGGTTAGGTTCGTCTTAGGCATTTGCCTTACGGTGTCCAAGTTGGATATCATCCTGTCGTCTTATACTTCCATCTCAACGCTTCGTTCAACTTCCGTTGACTACGCCACCCGTTGATGATCAATCATTCTTGGGTGTTAATGAGTTAGACAAACAGTATTAACTGTCATTCATCAGTTTGCTTGGCTCGACTATGCCCGCTCTGTGGGGGTAGTCCTCCGGGCTTTCCTTTTCCAGGGTTGTACGTCTTTAATCCTCAGCAGGTTATAGCTTACGTTTATTCTCTTTTACCCTTGTCTATTGGGTTTTCCAACATCTTCATTGAAGAATGCTTATTATTGGTATTCTTAATGGTCACTTTGGGAGTCTTATCCCGTTTTCGTTGGAAGTCGTTGCGTCAACCGTCTCAATCGTATCTTATAATACATACCTTGTATATTATTGCTTATACAGTGTTTTGCTCGCATTACAGAGCGATCTCTTAGGTTTTTCCCCTCGGAGTTCGGGATTGGTGTTCTTACCGTACTATCGGTTGTCGTCGTAGGAGGTTATACCGTTGCTAATATTTATATGGTTTGATATTTTGTCCAAGTTCCGCTCCCGCTGACTGGTGTGTTACCTCATCTCATCTTGGTCAGGCCGTCGGGCCTTTCCAAGGTCTTATTTTTTTCTGTTCTTATGGATCTACAACCTGGTATTAGTATGTGTTACAACTGTAGCGTTCTCCTATCTTGCCATGATGGCTTTCCGTGTAGCTTAACCGTGGTAGCACTTGCTATGGCAAGTGCGCCATGCAGGATGGGCTATTGGTGCAAGGTACATTGGAAGTGATACTTCCTTCTAATTTCCATGTACTTGGTAGTCCTCGGGACTCCTTTGATAATCTCTTATTTTGGATAACCGACCATCTGGCAGTTTCCTTGTTGTTTGACAGTACTGTCATTTATCAGGCGTTCCTCTTTCTGAGGGAACCCCTTAATATTTTCTTATGTCTTAATCCTCGCTCCTGTCTCCACACATTTTGTTGTGGTTATTAAGTAATAATTCTCCTTTAGGCACTACATCGTAGTCCTATTTTGGTATACAATTTATATGAGTTCCTATCGTCGTCCGCATTATGTTGGCCAGGTTTTATAGCCTTCCTCATTGTATGGGGTTTGGAGTTCCCGTTTCTAATTGGACTTTCCAGTAATCTCAATCCTCATGCTTTGTATTATCCCACTGTTATGCTCACTCGGACCGCTGTCCGGTACTCATGTCTCTTATCATTTCCTTATCCATTGCACGCGTAGTGCTTTCCTTACCATTGGTATCGCGGGTTATTTCGACTGCGTAGCATGTCGACCCTTGCTGCCGGTAATTTCCGTTCCCTTACTGATAGTATTCCATAGGTAGTGCCTGTTTCTCTGTTGTGCTCCATTGAAAATCTCCAAGTTCTCCGTAACTGTTGTGCAACAAGATGTTTCTCGTATTGCTTACTGTTAGCTAACTGCCAGATCGGGTTCCCCCGAGTAAGAGAAGGCTTTCTTCTCTCTGGCGTCTGTTCCACATATTCAGGGTTAGGGATGTGGAGGGCGGGTCTAGGTACTATGGATATCCGGTAAACACCGGGAAGTCCTGACTAACGCACCTCTCACTCTATCACTCAACCCTTAACCCATAACTCAAACTCAACCTCTGTATTCTCCTAAGTTCGGTAATTCTTGTCTTCAGAGCGTAACTACGCTCTGATACCACTTTTTGTAACACCCCAACTCAATCCAAATGTGGTCTCGCAACTTAACAGCATATATATTACATGTCACAGCGGAATTCTTTACACTCCAGGACCTTGCCACGGTCTGACTACAGAATATACCGAACATTAGCACATAACAACCTTAACCAAATACATATTCTTCTTACAATCCTCTCACATCCTATACATCTTACTAACTCGATTGCCATACGAGTGTACATGCACAACTCGTAGGCCACACTTAATCCTTAACACTTGTATCCTCTTCTTACTCCCGCGACGGCCGCCTCCTGATGTACACCTGTGTAGTAAAAACAGCCCCCAAAGGGGGTCAGCACGAATGCTGGTACGATCCTCTCATGGCCCCCAAGCTAACGTGGCTACGACGACTAATTGTCGATAGCATGGAGGTTGATTAGATGCACAACATAATAGTAAGTGCAGTAAACAACAAACCAACAATGAACAATCAAAGTTCACACACAATGAACGACTTAAATGCGTTCCCTTAATTAGAGAGTTATTCATTTAACTCCTTAGGTTATGTTTCCTCTTAATCTTAGTCCATCCTTATCTCACCTCAATCTTAATCTTATCTTAATCTTAGAAACAACCACCCTTTAATAAGGAGTGGATGTAGCTTATCTTAGTCTTAATAATACAAACCATCCTTTAAAGAGGAATGGTTGCAACTCATCTTAACCTTACCTTAATCTTAATCTCAACTTAATCTCAGAATACAAACCGTTCCTGGAAGGGAATGGTTGTAGCTTAATTCGAACCTGGGATTTAGGTGATCCCACCGCACCATCTTAATGCCACCTACTCTGGACGGGAGTCCAGCGTAGCTGAGCCGGCAACCGGCCCTAGGCTACAAGTCCGAAGACAAGTCCTTAAGCGGAGGGCAGATCTGATTCAGATACCGTCCCCCTTTTTCCTTAGCATGCATGACCGGAGATCGGTCCCGGGTTTCCTCACTCAAGTTCCAGTTAGTAATAGTCTCAAGACCATGTTTGTTGGTTAACCTCTTTCGGTTTATATCAACCCATATTAGGGAGCATTCCTTAATCTCACTCAATTCCTTACTAAACGTTGGTTAGTAAGTTCTCACGGTATGTTGTGTTAGTTCTCAAACATCACACAACAATACAATAAATATAATATATTCCGGTTGCATGCTTTATCTTGTTTAGTGAGCACACAAAAACAAATAGCACACAAGCCGAGGGACACCTCGTTAGCAAGCAGGTCACAAGAAGAACTGTACCGTTCACCGCTGGTCGTTCGGTTGCTTACTCTCCTCTGGAGTCCAAATTCTCAAACCCTAAAACATTCATCGAATTTGGTGGTTAATTACTTTTAATTAACCTAGCTTACTTAATCACTAATGATTTCCAACTAAATACCACTTAAGTTCTTATAAACTTAATCTTAAGTGAATCACTTCTCCTCATTCCTTATACCTATTCACCCACTTAATTATCATTGTCACTCACCAAACATGTCTTAAACAACCTTATATTATCATTACATATCAATCTCCATCTAGCTCTTCTTAAATTCTTACCAACTTAACCTTAAACACTTAATATCATTTACTTACCCTAATCTCTTAAGTCATTATATGCTTATCTTTCTAATCATCATCACTCCCTAATGTTGGACCACTAAGTCATTGTAATTTAAACTTAATCATATAAGTTAATCACTTCTCATTACACCTCATACTTGTTTACACCTCTTAAGGCCTTTACATGTCACCAAACAAGGCCTAAACATCATCTACAACCATTACCATTCAATCCCCCAACCAGAAGCTAATTTCCTGCACGATTTGCCTGGACCTCCCCACAGGGGCGGTCCCTAGGGGCGGTCCACAGCAGAACCTATTTTCCAAAGTGCTTTTCTCCTCATTTTGAACTCCAAATTCACCCCAATCTTTCCCACTCATTCCACAATCTTTCCACATGTTTCCTACATGTTTAAACACCTTAAAACATGTACTAAACCTTCCTCAAAAATCACCAAACTTGACACTCAATTTCTTACAAAATTCTTACACTTAACACTTGATTCCTTACACTTCCCTCTTGTAACTTTGCCTAAGACCTCAACTAATCATTATGTTTCTTCACCACCATCTTAACTACTCCTCAAGCATCATTTTGCACACCCATTTGCTTTACTCAAACTTCTCAAAGCCATATATAATCTAGCACATGCTTACATCCTTATAAGTCATTATACCTTACTTTTCCTTCAAACTTTGTACAAGTTTCCTAGCTTCCTTAACCATGATTTTTGGTGCATAAAACTCACCATTATAACCCCTAGTCCCTCTTAGACATCCCTAGGTCTTCCTAGTACTCAAGAACTCCATAGTTTATCCATTTTCACCAATACAACCCTTAGTGATTACTAGAACATTCCTTAGTCATAAAATCTCCTTAGAACATCTTAAACACTTAGTTTTCTCTCCAAATTTTGACATGGCTTTCTTAGTATTACTACACCCAACATTTAGTTTTCCACCCTTAATACAATCAAGAACACTCAAGTCCTTAGTACACAATCTTAGCACACAAATTACACCCTCCTAACCTCTAATTCCTCTTAAACAATTCTAAGTCATTCTAATCCTCAAGAACACCGTTGTTAGCTTATTTTCATTCAAATTTTGCCATAGCTCCTCTAGTATATTATCATGCCCATATGCATGGTTTTTCTCATTCAATCATCTCACGCACATCAAACCTTTTTCTCATCATAATTCTTACCCAAATCAACTCATTCATAATAAACTCAATATAGTGCAATAATCTTAAATTGCATAGCACTAAGGCTCTTAAATGACATGGCTCTTAGGCCCTTAAATGACATGGCTCTTAGGCCCTTAAATGACATGAATTTAAACACTGAATTTCCCACATATAAAAGCTTTCAACCTGCAAATACACCCATCAATCTCATAGTAGTTATAATGCTCTTAAAATCCATCTTAAACTTATATTACTAACTCATTCCCATTGGCTCCTTAGTCACAAGTTCACAAGCTTATTTAAGTTCTTTTTCTTAGGTTATATAACCCAATACACAATGTAAGCTCTAAGCCACATTGGTATCCACCTAAACTCATCCCTTAAAACTTAAACCACCATTAGGTAAGCATTTTACCTTGTTTTCTCAAGCTTATCTTAACTTCCTCCTTAGACCTTCTTCTTGCATGAATCTCGGCCACCACTTAAATTCCCCTTGCCAATGTTCTAATCAATATTCAATGACTCATATGAGTACTAAACAGTACACTAACCTCAAGGAATAAAAACCTAGGTTAGGAATGTGTTCTAAGGCAAAAGTGGATGATTACCTTTGAAGTCTCAAGATAGACTTTGGCATTGAATGAAATAGGACCTCCACTAGTCCTTGGTGAATAAATCAAGCTAGAACAAGGCATAAAAACATAGCCCCATGAGAAGAAATTTTCGGCCATGTAGAAGAAATGATGGAAACATGGTTTTTCTTACATTTTCTTTACCTTAAGAGAATGGAGAAGCTAATGAGCTCTTCAAACTTGATTTTCCTCCATCAATGGAGTTTCCTCTTGGCACCAAAATGGAGCTTTGAAGGATTTGAAAAGATAGAAAGATAGGTCTTGGCCTAACTAGGAGGAAATCTATGCTTACTTTTCGATTTGGAGCTAAAATGAGTGTTTGGTGAGCAATTGAAGATGAGGGTGACATGGCTGTAGCTTGGAACGGTTTTCCACTGGGAGAGAGCAGAATAATACGATGGAGGAAGAGGGAAATGAGAGAAGGGAGGAGAGAGGTAGCTAAAGTAAGATATTTTGCTTTATAAAAGGTGAATAGTGAATTTACTCACTTTCCCACCTCTTTCCTTACTTACTAGCACATGTGGTGTGTTACCACTTCAAAAACCGTTCCCCCCCTTTAATTATAAGAGACTTTTGGTCTTTTTTGACCAATTTATTGACTTATGTTGACCAAAGGCTTAAACTAGGTAGTATTTGGCACTATTCACAAATTAGTGCACAAATTTGTGAAATTTTTTATTTCCCATTGATTTAGACTTCCTAATGTGATACTAATTAGTACACATGTTGATTAAAGAGTAATGATGGACATCTAGCCACTCAAAACTCAATTCTAAGACAATTTCTCAAAAATGTGCTTTAAGACTTCTTAAAGCACATTTTGTGTTTTAACTTGTTTTCAAGCTTGGTTTTCTTTGTAATTGGTTTAAAATGACCATTAGAATATTACTAAGGTCTTGTCATGAAATACCCCAAACCTTGGTATGTTGTGTAAATGTTAAACTATGGTATTTAAAGGCTAAAAAGTGCCTTAGAAACATAATCGAACCATTTAAACCATGGTAAAACACAATAAAACACTAAGACACGGTTTGAGCAAAAACATGCTCTAAGCTTGGAGTGAACTTGGCTAGGACCCAAAGAGCCTACCAAGACTTGATAATGCTTAATTATGACTTATAAGGCTAATTAAGTCCTTAGGAAACTTTGGTAGACAATGAAACCAAACAAAACACAAATAAATACCTTAAGGTCAATATGGGCTAAATGTGCTCTAAGCTTGGGACAAATGTATAAGACCTAATGGTCATACCTATGCCTTATTTATATGTTAATGAACATATTAAATCAATTACTAAAGAAAACCAAGCTTGAAAACAAGTTAAAACACAAAATGTGCTTTAAGGAGTCTTAAAGCACGTTTTTGAAAAATTGTCTTGTAAATGAGTTTTGAATGGCTAAATATCCATCATTACACTTTAATTAACATGTGTACTATATAGTATCACATTTGGGTGGCTATATCAATGGGAAATCAAAAATTTCACTTCTATGTGCCTTGTTTTGTGAATAGTGATTTTTATAAGCTAGTTTGTAACATATGATGTTATAAGTAATTAAGTTGGTCAACAAAGACTATTATACCCTACTAAGTATATGGGGGCCGGTTTTTCATGGTGTGAGTCACCAATATGTAAAAGAAATCAAATAAGTAAGTAAAGCTTAAAGTAAAGTACTATTTTGCTTTAAACATAAATATCTCCAAAAGCAAACTTACTTTCTCATTTCCTTCTCTTCTCTCATTTCACACGGTTTCTTCATCTCCTCCCTTCCTCCATTTACGACTTGCTACAGCTCCTCTCTTCTCCATCTTCATTTCCATGCCAAATCCAACTCCATGCTCCAAATCAAATTCTAAGACCATATTTGTCTTAGTTAGGTCAAGCTCTACACTTCTACCTTTTCAAATCTTCAAGAGCTCAATTTTGGCGCCATGGAGAATCACCATTGATGGAGCTTGAGCTTGTCTTTCCACATATTATTGATCTCCTTCACTCCTAGGTAAGGAATCTCAAAGAAAAATCAAGTTTCCTCCATGTTTTGTGTGTGACCGAAAATATTCATTGATGGAGCTCCTTGTGTTGCTTTGTTCTAGCTCCATTTGAATCTTTCAAGGACTAGGTGGAGTCCTCTCTTCATAGATATTCAAACACCCTTCAGAGATTAAGGTAAAACCACTACATTAATGTTTTGAAATAATGTAAACCTAGGGTTTACAATGAGATGGAGCTTAATGCTTGAATACTCATTCTATTATTTGTACATTGTTTAGAAGTTGACAAAAACCAAACACCCCACCGGTTTTACAAGGAAACAAGAAAGAAATTTGAGAGGAAAAGAGGTAAATATGCTATCTTAATGTGGTTTAATGCCTTAGGAGAAATAAGCTTATAATGCTTGTTAAGACTACCTAAAGAGCAAATGGTGAACGACCTAGTAAAGTGTTCTCAAGGAGACTAGTAAAAGAACATATGTATTGGTGTATGTATTTGCAGGTCAAAGGCATTACTTATGTGGGAAATTCAGTGTTTAAGGTTTATGCAATTTAAGGGCCTAAGAGCCATGTTATTTAAGGGCCTAAGTGCCAAGCAATTTAAGTTATGCACTATTGTGATGTAGTGCTTAATATGTGAAGTTTGTGTGTAAAAATGTTCTTGATGGATTTTAGGTGTTCTTGAGTGCTTAATGGTGAAAACTATGAGTTTTGGAATATGATGTGCTAAGAGAACCCATGGCAAAATTTGTAAAATGTATAAGGAGTTTTAAGTGCTTGAATGAACTTGGGTGAATTAGGAATTGGTAGGACTGAGTAAATGTCTCACTAAGGAAGAAAATGTGCATTAAGGTGTTCTAAGGTGCTATAAGGATTAGGCATGTCTTGGAAGTTCTAGAAACCCAATGAGTGTTATTAGGATGTATTTGAGTCTTGGAGAAGTTTGTTTAAGGTTTGGGTAATGTTGATGAATAAGGAGAGTGAGGTTTAAGTAAGGTTTTGAGAAAAGAATTCAGAGGTTGTAAAAGGAGATTTAGTTAGTAAGAAAAGAAGTTAAGAGATGATGTTAAGGTGTAGAGGAAACACCTTGGTGTAGTGGTCATTATTGGTGAAGTACCACTTAGAAATCTTAAGGAGAAAACATCCCAAGTGCTAGGAATTTGGTAAGAAATTTGTGAATGATAAGATGGTTTGGTGAGTGATTTAAAGAGTTTAGCACATGGCTAAAGGTGTGTTTGATGTGCCAAATGATGTTAGGAAACATTATGAGGCTTTAGGAGAAGTTTGGTGAATTGGTTAAGTGTTAAAGACTTGGAAATTGAATGTTTTGCCGTGTCCGAACTTCCGTCCGGACATGGAAGTTCGGACAGGCTCTGTTGGGGAAAGGATTTTCTCATTATCGAACTGTGTCCGAACTTGGGAAGTCCGGACACAAGTTCGGACGAGACTGTTTCTATCTGGGATTTACTCTCGAACTGTGTCCGAACTTGGGAAGTCCGGACACAAGTTCGGACGTGTGTATGGTTTCAGTATTGGGTCGCGGCTTGTGTCCGAACTTGGGAAGTCCGGACACAAGTTCGGACAAGGTGTAGTATGGACCAAAAACATTGTTTAAGGTTATGAAATGATAAGTAATGATGGGGATTGATAGGTAATGATGTTATAAGGTTGTTAAGGACTTGTTAGGTGAGTTTTAATGACAATTAAGTGGGTTAAAAGTTGTATTAGAATGTGAAAGTAAAACAAGTTAAAAATGTAAAGTTATGTAACTAAGTTAACGGGGAAAGTTAAGCATTAGACATTAAATAATCAAGCAAACCCCGATGTTAATAAAAACACATGTGATGTTAACAGTTGTTCGAGAATCGCTCGAGGAACATAAGTGGACGTGGTAAAGTGGACTCCGGTGACAGGTATGGTTTTCTTGCAACCTGTGTCCTACCGGATTACACCGGCTTGTATGCCAATATGTTTTCTTGAGTGTTTGCCACCTTGTAATAATAAAACATGTATGAGTTTATAGTAATTCATTTATGTGGCGAATTTGGCCTCCGATACCATTTAACCTCAAATATGTGTTAAACCTTAGCTACCCAAATCTAGGAACACATGAGTGATCGGTATTCGGAGTTGACGGCCCAAACCTTGGGAACGTGCTAACCACGGCTATGTGTGAGTTAGTTGGACATTGTTGTTGTATGCAAGTGTGTGAACCTCCCTTGTGTGCTTAACTCGGTTATGATACCGTATGGTGTGTGGATGTGGTAGGCTCCATAATGGATCTCTAACTACTTATTTATAAGTGTATATGTACTAATGGGGGGTGAGGAGTCCGGTTGTTCCGGCCACGCGTGTGATGGACGGGAGTCGATATCATATCCGGTTTGGCTCTCTTGGTGTATGTATAGGTGGTATTCCAATTTGGTTTCTACCTTCCCTTAGCTTATCCAAAGCTAGTTACTGACTCACGTCGGGCCACAGGGGCATACGTTGTTATTCGGTGTGCTTGGGATTACTATATCCGACACACCTTGGTATAAGTTAACCGTTCTAATAACCGGACGGTAACGAGGTTGGACGAGCTTAACATGGGATTGGTAATAATCTCTAGGCTCACTGGTATACTAACTATGGTGGAAGGTTTCTTGTGAGAACCGATTTTATGGTGTATGTAATGTTATGGTGCTATGCAAATTCCCTTGCTATGTATGGTATATATATATATATGGATGTTTAAAATGATTGTGATGTTATCATGGTACGTCGAAACAAGAAAGGTTTGTTTGTTTGGTTATGTGAGGAATGAGATATGTTGTAGGATATGGAGTGTGTGGATCATGGAAATGAATCCCAGTTTGTGACAAGAGGCGTTTAAGGATAACCCGATTAATGGGTACATGTCGTTCGTTAAGGAAGTAGCTCCGTTTTAGAGGAGAGCCACTCTAGGGTTTAAGGAATCATTGGATGGTTGGTTAAGTGCGGATGTGTGGTTATAGGTTGAGCCATTGAGGCGAATGTTATGTGTTGTATGACTATGGCTTTTATGCATGATTTAAATATAATCAACTGCATGCTAAGACGACAATTAGTTTGTGTGGCCCGGTGCATGTGGGCTGCGGGATTACCATACCAGCAAAGGTGCTGAGCCCCTTGGGGGCCACCCTTTTCTACCTTTTCTATTTCAGGTACAGGAGCTGGAAGCCGTTCGAGAGTAGGACGGGGTAGCTGACTGTGCATGGGTAGCCATTTAATTGAGTATGTACTGTAGGCGTAGTAGACCGAAACTGTTATCGGCATTAGTTTGTAAATACTCGGTACAGTGGGAATGTATGTATATAATGAATGTTAGAAATGGAATAAGGGTTGTTTTGTGTAGTTGCTCGGGAATCTAGTCCATCAGACCGATACAAATGTATATGTATTAGCCTTGTTAGCCACGTGGGTGGTTAACGGCGTGTAACACATTGAATTGAGTAATGTGATGAGTTAAGATTTCCGCTGCAGTTTGATGTTAAGTGTATGGTGGTGGTTGGGTGTTACATGTCATGATATTGGGTACTCACCAAGTCTCTCCAAGCTTAGAGCACATTTTGCCCTAATTGCCCTTAAGACTTTTTGTGTTTCCTTGGTTTAAATTGTCTACCATCTTTCTAAGGCATATTCTAGCCTTACTACATCATAATTTGATGTTTACTTAGCATACTTGGGTTTGGGGTATTTCAAGGGCCCTTGTTAGCCTTCAGCCACGTGTTGCACCTTCTTCTTTTGCTTCTTCGCCTCTGGTGGGACAACTGACTCTCTCTTCGGTCTACTGTGAAGGGCCAGCCTCAGTCTCGTGTACTGCTAACTGTTCCTTCTTCTTCTTTCCTCCTCTTGTGACCCGCTTACTTGGTCTATTCTGCTATGGCTCAGGTTTCCAGTCAAGAGAAGCTGTCCAATGGGTCATCCATGGGTGATCATCCACTGCAAAAAAAAAATAAAGCATTTTCATCAGATAAAGTCATAACATAAATACTATGATGCATAACAATAACAGTTAGATGACATTACAGTCTACATTCTACTAACAACATTACCTGACACGTACAAAAACATAAATCATTTCATATTTTCTACCCAAACACCCTCATCATGGTCCATCGTGCGTCGAGAGCAAATCGTTTTCGGTATCATCAATCGAATCCGGTAATCCAGTAGGAAACAAGGATGTTTCCTCTACAGTCCCATTTTCATCGTTATCCTCATTTTCATTTTCGATTACAACCGGCCTTCTTCTGGAAGAACAACGACCATCTGCAGTCTTTCGGATCCTCAACATCCACACTTGTTCGCAATCCTTTCCCAGAACAAATTGATCATCATTATAACCGTGTAACCGTGAAAGATCAACTAAGGTAGCCCTCCAGCATTTTTGGTACCCGCGTCGGTTGTCCACCCACTTGCACCGGAACAACATAAAGGAATCAATGTCATAGTCTAGTTTCCCGGATGTCTCGATGACACCATAATACCAACTAGAGTTACTAATTGGTTGAGATCGGTTACCGTTGTGTACTCAGTGGCAGCAGCTTCAATTTTTCCCCCACTATTCTGGTTTATCGATTTGGCATCTTGGCGTGCAGTAGTATGTATACCCACTATATCATACCCCTCAAATGACGTAATATTAGTTTCAGGTCCGATGCCAACATCTAATCTCTTCGCTTACAGCTTCTGGATCATGATGCTAATGTCAAACATGATCTTTGAACCATTGGATAAAAACTCGGTTTTGTTCCTTTGTCAGCCAAATGTGGCCTTTCAAAGGATTTTGATGCCTTAACTCAACCATATGGTTTCCAAATAAGGTTCAACAACCTCAAGATGTTGTAAGACAAAACAAATGTGCTTGATGAATAAGTAGACGCGAAACTAGCATGATCTTTCTACCAATAACACCTTTACCCTTAAACCTGCCATAGTGTCGTGGTTTTGGGATGCCAATAGACTCTGCCTCACTCAAATAATCGTCCAAATTCCGTGACTTCCTCAGTCACTGTTGCTTCAACAATGCTCCCCTCTGGTCGATACCTATTCTTCATTCTACTTTTCAGAATACCCATGTACGTTCAAAAGGGTACATGTACCGTAAGTATATCGGACCACAGAACTGTATCTCTCGAACGATGTGCACAATTAGATGCACCATTATATCAAAGAAAGATGGTAGGAAATACATCTCAAGTTGACATATTGTGACCACAATTTCACGTTGTAGATCATCTAGAGAGGTTACGTCAATTGCCTGGAGCACAACAGCGTTGAAAAAGAAAACATAACCGAGTTAAAGCATTTCTGACATCAGATGGCAATATCCCTCGAATTGCGACCGGAGAAGATGTACATCAGTACATGATAATCATGAGATTTCATGCCTAAAAGTTTTAAATCCTTCATCGATACAATGTTCTTCCAGTTTGAAGAGTACCAGACGGTACTTTACCGAGTGCAGACATTTGCAGAAACTATCTTTTCAGCCTTTGAGAGCGTGTAGCATGCAGGAGGTAGGTAGATTCGTTTCCCGTTCTCTTGTGGGTGTAACTCTTTCGTATACCCATGGTTTGCATGTCCTTTCTGATTTCAATCCGTTTTTGTTTTACGGGTATATTGAGTAAAGTCCCCTCACTGCCTCACCAACGTTCTTCACAATGTGCATGATGTCTAAGCAGTGTCTCACAGAAAGATGACGCCAATAAGGTAGTTCCCAAAAGATAGAACAATTTTTCCAAATGTTTTTCGCCGGTTTTGATGTGTTTCCAAAACATTTGCAATGTCCTTAACCTTTTCGTACACTTCTCAGAGCTCAGAGGTAGACGGGCCACACGAGTTTCGGCTTGACCATTGAACAACTTTCTCTTCGTTACTCGATAAGGGTGATCTTCGGGGAGAAGACGTCGATGACACATAAACATTCTTCCCACATGTTTTAAACGGTCCGAACAAGTGTCTTCCTCGCATATGGGACATGCAAATGTTCCTTTAACCGTGTAACCGGACAAGTTTCCCATACGCAGGGAAGTCATTGACGGTACAGAACAACAAAGCCTTGAGCGTGAAATTCTCTCTTGCATAAGATCATACCACGGTCCCCTCATTCCACAAAGCTTCAGATCGTCGATCAGAGGGGAAAGGTACACATCAATGCTATTACCTGGCTGCTTGGGACCGATATCAGGAGAGAAACATGATGTACTTTCGTTTCATACACAACCATGAGGGAAAATTGTAGATCACTAGCAGAACAGGCCATGTACTGTGTTGATTACTCAATGTGCCGTACGGGTTCATTCCATCAGACATAACCCAAGCCTCAGATTCCTATCTTCATGTCCGAAATGTTCTTTGTACCGTCTATTGAGTTTCTTCACTGAGGCCCATCTGCTGGATGTCTTAGTTTCTCATCACTCTTTCTACCCTCGTATGCCATCGTAAGTTCTTTGCATCTTTTGGATTCGCAAACACCGTTTGAATCTGGGTATAATCGGCAAATACCAAACTAGTTTTGCTGGAGGGCTTTTTTTCTGAATGGAGGAGTATTCACCATCTTTATGCTTATACCGGGACAACGAACAATTCGGGCAATTGTCAAGATGTTCATATTCACCCCTGTACAACACAGTTGTTTGGACATGCGTGAATTTTTTGTACTCTATCCCATTGGACACACCCATTTCTTTGCCTCATATGTGGTGGTAGGGAGAAACATTCTCATCCGGTAGCATATCATGATCAGCTCGAGGATGCCGTGAAACCTTTGTCACTCATCCATATCTTCCCTTCAGGTTGAACAAATTCAATATAGCTGTCATTTTCGTGTACTTAGTGCAAGTATGATACAACGCCGTTTTGGATGCGTCCAACAACCTTTGATACTCATCCGGCCGGTCGACAAAATTATCCTCAACGTTATTAAGCATCTCGTCCATTTGTCATCATGATAAGTCGACTCACTGTCAACATTGACTCGGAAGCGCTTGGGAGTTCTGACTCGTTAATAGTATCGAATGTCTGCTCGGTTCTTGAGTTACACCGATCGTGACTGTAGGAAGATGAAGCATTATCTTCAACAGTTCTCCATGAAAAATCCATTTTGTATAATGCGGCATGAAACCACGGGTCTTCACATGCAATTGTACGACGTTGATGCTTGAATAATGTCTAACCACACCACAATCAACACAAGGACATGGAATTTTCTCCGCCTTTGTCCTGTCCTTGTGTTGCACTGCAGCTTTGCAAAACTCTTTCAGCATTTTGTCAAAATGTTCCCCTCTATCACCATACATCCAGTCACGCTCCATACTATATGTGCAACAGATCAAAGGTGTGAGTTAGAGCCTTTGTAGAATATGGTCTGTATTAAGTTGCACATAGGGGTGAGCATTCAGTTTGGATAATTCGGATTTATCCGAAATCCAAATTAACCAATTTTTTTTTGGATTTTTAACCAAATTTTTAAACTGAATTTAAAATTTTGGTATCCGAATATCCGAATTATAATTCAGTTCGGATTTCGGTTTTGACTTTCAAAAATTCGGTTAACCGAATTATCCAAAATTTTTTTAAAAAAAAACACCTTTACATTTTTACTGTACTACTTACTAAAAACTTAAACAAGCAAACCCTAATCTATCCCCATCCACCATGCACGACGACACTCGTCACACTCTACCCTCATCACTCTGCGTTCACGACTCGTCGACTTCACGCTTCACTGGTCTTCTCCAATCTGGCAATCTCCATCTCCAGTTCTCCAATCTCCACTCTCCAGTTCACCTTCCATATCCTTTCTCCTTCCCCATCTCTGATTCTCTGGGAGAGGGCATCTGCATCTCTAATGCGGAAGCACTGGTCTTACCGAACCCCTTTGAAGATAATTACCGGTAACTTAACTAGTGAAGGAAAACGAAGACGCAATCACTGACAGACGCATCTCAAGAGTGAAGACAGAATGCGTGCATAATTTGGGTCAAGAACGGGGTTGCTTAAGCCACACACTGTTGACTGGAAACTGAAGACTGAAGTCGACATCTTTGATTCTCTGAAGCCGGTGTTGTTGGTCGTGGTCAAATTTGCTAGGTTTGTAGTTTGTTTGTTATGAGATTCTGATTTATTTGTCTACTGAAAACTGATTAGATGTTGTATATGCTCTCGCTGGAATTTTTCCCATTGAATGAAACAGAATGATGAAGTGCAAATGTGCAATAGTGTAGACATAGCTGAGCGTAGTATAATAATCTGGAGGATTGTGAGAGATGAAAGAACCGTTACTGATTGAATGAAACAGAATGATGAAGTGCATTGTTGTAGCATCACGTCGATCTAAGTATATATACTGCAGTTAAATTAATTGCTGCCAAGAACAGGGAATTGAACTTTATCCACTACTACTACTACTGCTCTTATTTATGTATCAGTCTGTTATACAAATGTTAGGCGTTTTCTGTGAAAAGATTGTCCTTTACTGTATGAACCAGCCAAGTACTACTTGCTCATAACTGACATTCAATACGGATGAGTTATATTATATAGTATTTTAAGAAAAAAGTAGAGCTGCCAGCTGTTCAGATTTGTCGTGTAACAATATAGAGTATCTAGCTCACTCACCACTATACCTTATCTTCTACGTGAACATTAGTCATCTGTATACAACATACATTCTATGAATAAACTGTTTTCTTTTTAGTTTTTTTGGAAATAGCTTGGCTGTTTGAGTGCTAAGATTCTTCTCTGCCTTAAGTTTTGAGGGTTTATGTATTGAGTTATTGGGTTAGCATTTGTTATTCATTTGAAGATACTGCAGCTACAAAACTGGCATAAACTGATTCTTTGTTTTGGTATCACGTATTAGTCTTTTTAGTTTTTTTGGAAATAGCTTGGCTGTTTGAGTGCTAAGATTCTTCTCTGCCCTAAGTTTTGAGGGTTTATGTATTGAGTTATTGGGTTAGCATTTGTTATTCATTTGAAGATACTGCAGCTACTAAACTGGCATAAACTGATTCTTTGTTTTGGTATCACGTATCAGTAGTTTTGAAAATACTGCAGCTACAACATTGATTCTTTGCACAACACTGCACTCTATTAATGATTGTTGTTTTGTTACCTCATAAATTGTTTCTAATCAGTTTACCTATTATGTATAATGATTTATTTGATGCGTATGTGTATCCTGTTAATCTCACCTCAGGTAGAGATGGCTTCTAATAATACAACAACTAGGACACCTGAGATGTACATGAATCATAATTTGGTATTATATTTCTTTTTAAGGAATGGACAAGTGCTCAATCAACATAACACCCTTGAGTGATATATGGAGTATTAAACTCTTGGTAAGTGTCTTCATTGCTCTTTCTTGATGTTTAAGAGCTAAGATAATAGCGATCAAAATTGATTATCCTAACTGCTTTAGTTTTTGTACTGCTGTTGCAACTTTTGAATCTTTAGTTTTTATATTACGGACAAAATAATAAACTGAACTATCGTTGCAATTTTCTAAATGTTCTAAGCATATAGTCAGGAAATAAAAATCCAAAACAGATGTGTTATTGTTTTTTTCTGATAAGCAATTATGCTTTCTACAGCATAAGCTGTGCAATGATATTCAAAAGCTGACAAGCTCATTTTGCTGCTACTTTTTCCTTTGTCATTGTAAGGATTTTGAACTTTGTTACTGAGTTTTTAATATGAAAACGGTAAATCATTTCAGCAGCTTAGAGTTTCTAAAATCATGACCCGTTTATGACTTCTCCTTACAAGTGGTCGCAGTAAACCAAGGAAAGGAATGTTGCACATGCTCTCTGATTTTGCTGTTTCTTATCTAAATTCACCTAAGTTTCTACACGATTATGCTACTGTTTGCCTCTCTACATCTAAATGTTGTTGTTGCTGCGTTTATTAAACCATTATACATCAGTATTGAACCCCCATTTTTGCCCCTGATTGTGGTCAGTTTTGAACTGAAAAGTTGGTACAAGTACAATGCATACTTTTATTGCTGTTGTTTCTTTCTAATTGCTATTGCTCCCTTACTCTGTGTGGGACTATTCAAATCTGTTTTTTGCCGAGCATATATGCAACTTTTAAATCAAGTCAGAAACCATCCGTCTGGTAATGGAATTTTTTTAATCATACTGCCTCTGTTAATTAGTTGGTGGCCGCAGGTTCACATGTTAGTGCCCCCTCCCCAACTTGAGCATCGATGAATGCCACTATCGATGTAACATGTTGCATGGCTGAAATAGCTGACTTATAGAATTAAATTGACTATTCATTCTTTTGCAACAGACCGGTAATAACTAATGTCAGAATAAAAGTGTTCGTTCCCGACTTCTCTTCAGCCACCAGAATCTTTCAACTCTCTTGGACTCTTTCCATCTTTTGCTTTGCTTCCACTTGAACAACTGACTAGTCTGGATATTATGTGCCATATATGTTTTTCTTGGAATTGCCGTGGTTGAACCGCTACCTTTTGTTAGGCCAAAGGCATTTTAAACATGAGTTGATTGTTAATCCAGATCGTGCTAATATTATTATATTGTCAGCTTGCGGAACGAAAAGGAAAGATACTCGATCATTTTGTAGCAGCAAGTCCCCACTTTCGGTAATAGTTCAATGAGGTTGCTGCACATATGATTGTATTCAGTATACTGCAACTAAACTATTGCCTATTGTTGATTTGTTTCTGTTTGTGAATCAGGCAATGAACAAAATTGAAGTTGTTTGTGCCAATTGTGGCTGCAGCTTTTGAAGAAGAAATTCCATAACTCTTTCTAGTTGATCTTTCCATTTTTTTGATATTTTTTTGGGTTAAACTTGGTTGTTTCATGTTTGTGCTAGCCATTTTGGCAATGGTTGATACTTGAGATAACTATAATGTTCTTTGGTAATTAAAGATCTGTCCTTTGTTTGGATTTTTTTTACTGTTATGTTTTTGTTTGTTTTTATTTTGGTTAATGAAAAACCAAATAAATTTCAATTTTCGGTTTTTTTTTAATTTCGGTTAACCGAAATCCGAACTGATGGAAATTCGGTTTCAGTTCGGTTTTTTGGTTTTTAATCTAAAAAAATTCGGTTTATGGATAATATGGATTTCGGTTATTTCGGTTTTGACCATAATTCGGTTAATTCGGTTTTTAACCGAATTAACCGAAATCCAATTTTTTTCCAACAATTTGGATTTCGGTTAACCGAATTATCCAAATGCTCACCCCTAGTTGCACATGTTTATTTCTTAATGGAGCATGACTGGGATGATTGTCAATTAGTCTAGCCTAACTCTAAGGTTGCAAACACAAAATAAACTAGCATTTTAAATTTAAGAAATTGTTGCACTTCTAAAACAGAAACCGGTGTTTAAAACAATATTATGATTACTTTTTCTACAAAAAATTCGGCATGACCTTTGCATAATTGTACACATCCCTGCTTATTATTCAGCCCTCACCAAAGTCATCACAACCACAAGCATTCCAACAATGGCAGCAACCAACAATTAAATAAATCAATTCTTTACTAGCTAACAGAAAACCAATTGCAAATTCAGATCATCAAATCAACATTTTCAATTCTCCACTGTATAAGTTCAAACCGGTTTAGAGATTAACAAAGAATCGAGAGTTAAAATATGTACTTGTTTTGTAAGGATTTATGGACAGGGGAGACTGGTGCCTGAGAGGTAGGCTTTTGTGCGAGAGATGCAGCAATACCACTTCTGATATGTCTCTGCAAGGGAGCACAAAAAATAAATTACAAAAGAAATGCATCAACAAATATGGAATGAAGCTAATTATGTACTAGCACTTATATTTAAATACATAATTGCATTTATTAACAAAAATAAGGTTTAGTTACTTACTTGTGCACAGAGGAGGAAAGTGCAACAATAATGGAAGAAGGCGGGAAACAAGAGAGGTGATTCACGGACTTGAATGTAGTGAGACCTGATAAAAAAATTAGATATTGTTAGACATATACACATACATCAAACAATATTAATTACGAAGAGATTTTTAAAAAAAAATCGGCATGACTTTTGCATAATTTTACCTATCCCATGCTTATTAAGCATTCACCAACCATTCATCAACACAAATTTCCATCACAAATCAAACTAATACCAACTTTATCCATCAAACCAAATTTTAATAATTTGTGGAAATCAAATACAAAAAAAAAGACACAACCATGCTTATTATTAAGCATTCACCAATTATTCAACAACACAAATTTCTATCATAAACCAAACTAATATATACCAAATTTATTCATCAAACGAAATTCCAATAATTTTGCAAATCAATACAAAGTACAAAAGAGAAAAATGATAAGTTAGATTATATTACCGGTTCGAAAATGAATTGTTCTCCGCTCCGCTTTCAATCTACCATCAAATGGTAAAGAAGCTTCTTAAGTATTTATCTGTAGAGACACAAATACGTATAGACATAAGAGAAACTCAGTAGTTGTGTTTGTTCCTTATATGCAGTTGGTTGCAAATTTACAGTGAGTGAAGAGAATGAAGAGTTAATTAAAAAAAATTTACCGGTTCCTAAATGAATTTTTTCAGCCCCTCTTCTCAATCGGGCGTGCGAGACGCGTGTAGCAATACCAATCTCTACAGAGGCAACGCAGACACAAAATAAATATGAATTGAGGGCGCAACACTATATTGCTTACAATCAGGGGCGCAACATAGTACATAAATCAACAAATAATTTTCACACTCAATCTAAACGACTCATAAAGATTGAACAATATTCACATCAATTAGAATAATTTTATATTAAACTTAACGACTATACAATACTCATATATATTATATATATAATATATACACTACCGAATGTTATAGTATTTTTACCAATGAATGAAGTTATTCATAACAACTCATAAATGATAAGATCAAACTATAACTTACATAACAACCTAAATTGTATTTTTCATGTTTAACATGTTATCCATAATTTTCAATATACCTCTTATGCATCACACTCTTGTATTAACGATAATATAATATCATAATCAAATATGTAAATTATAAACATTATCGTTCGCTCATTCAAACAAGCACAATAAGAATTTTTTTTAGTATAACTCTAATACAATCTACAGAGTGGGGAACTTAGTGTCAAAGATGATAACTCATCAACTCGACTACATTGTTTATGAAGAGGAGAAACTCTTAATTGCTTAACTTATATTACTTGTTCGAACAAGTAAACTTACATTTGTGATTAGTACAAATTTTGTGCAATTAGATAAACAAAATATACATGCCATTTTCATTGAAAAAGGAAAAAAGAATTAAAAAATCCCCACCGCACTTTTACTATTAAAAACAATACAATATTTAAAATCCTTTTTGAAAACAAATTTTGTTATGAAATTTTTTGATTATGTTGTGCTTTTTATGAAAAAATAACTAGCAAGATCTCACTCACCAATGTAATTTACAATGTATATTTACTTATGAAATGTGAATTAACAAGTAATTTTAAGTGGACAAATAAGCTAACCTACCTATACTTAAACACATAATGCTCAACATTGTTCCACCCCATATATAAGCATAATAAATCTAGCCCAAATAAGCTAACATAACTATACTTAAAAAGAAGGGCCAAAACAGCAAAAAATTCACTCGGACATTTCGTCAAACACCTTGTGTGCATACATAAATTTATTAGTTAACAACCAAATCTTGCAAAGATTTCACACACACAATAAATATCATCCACAATCACAATGTGACAACAATCTATCAATTTTACACACATTAACAATTAATTAATCAAAACTGAAATACCCCAAACCTAAGTATGCTAAGTAAACATCAAATCATGATGTATTAAGGCTAAAATATGCCTTAGAAAGATTGGTAGACAATTTAACCAAGGAAAACATAAGAAAGTGCCTTAAAGGCAATCAGGGCAAAAACGTGCTCTAAGCTTGGAGAGACTTGGGTGAGTACCCAAATATCATATAAGACCTTAGTAATATCCTAATGGTCATTTTAAAATCAATTAGCAAAGAAAACCAAGCTTGAAAACAAGTTAAAACACAAATGTGCTTTAAGATTCTTAAAGCACATTTTTGAGAAATTGTCTTAGAATTGAGTTTTGAGTGGCTAAATGTCCATCATTACTCTTTAATCAACATGTGTACTAATTAGTATCACATTAGGAGGTCTAAATCAATGGGAAATCAAAAATTTCCCGATTATGTGCCTTGCTTAGTGAATAAATTATTTAGTGACTAGTTTAAGTTTTAATCAATATAAGCTAATTAGTTGGTCAACAAAGACCATGACTAGCCTCATTTAAGGAAGGGGGCCGGTTTTTCTAAGAAGGGTGAGTCACCATAAGTAGTCAAATAAGGAAGAAAAGAAGAGATAAGTAAAAGAGTACTATTTGCTTTATTAAAGCAAATACCTCTTATAAGCCACCTTTTCCTCCTCTCTCTCTTCATTTCTCTTCTTCCCACGGTTTCTTCTTCCCTTCTCTTGCTCCAAACCGAGAGAGCTTCTTCCATGGGTGCTCCACCTTCAAATGCTCACCAAGTGTTCATCTTTGCTCCAAATCAAAAACTAAGTGTAGATTTCTCTTAGTTAGGCCAAGACCTACCTTCCTATCTTTTCAAATCTTTCAAAGCTCCATTTTGGTGCCATGAGAAAACTCCATTGATGGGGGAAAATCAAGTTTGAAGAGCTCATTAGCTTCTCCATTCTCTTAAGGTAAAGAATATGTAAGAAAAATCAAGTTCCCACCATTTCTTATACATGGCCGAAAATTCCTTCTCATGGGGCTATGTTTTTATGCCTTGTTCTAGCTTGATTTATTCACCAAGTACTAGTGGAGGTCCTATTTCATTCAATGCCAAAGTCTACCTTGAGACTTCAAAGGTAATCATCCACTTTTATGCCTTAGAACACATTTCTAACCTAGGTTTTATTCCTTGAGGTTAGTGCATTGTTTAGTACTCATATGAGTTCTTAAATATTGATTAGAACATTGGCAAAAGGAATTTAAGTGGTGGCCGAGATCTATGCAAGAAGAAGGCCTAAGGAGGAGATTAAGATAAGCTTGAGAACACAAGGTAAAATGCTTACCTAATGGTGGTTTAAGATTAAGGAATGAGTTTTAGATAAATACCAATGTGGCTTAGAGCTTACATTGTGTATTGGGTTATATAACCTAAGGAAAAAGAACTTAAACAAGCTTATGAACTTGTGATTAAGGAGCTAATGAGAATGAGTTAGCAATATAAGTTTAAGGTGGATTTTAAGAGCATTATAACTACTATGAGATTGATGAGTGTATTTGCAGGTTGAAAGCTTATATATGTGGGAAATTCAGTGTTTAAGTTTAAGTCATTTAAGGGCCTAAGAGCCATGTCATTTAAGAGCCTTGGTGCTATGCAATTTAAGATATTGCAATATAATGAGTTGTTGTGAATGAGTTGGTTTGGGTGATGAGATATGATGAGAAGAACTTGAGTGTGTGAGATGGTCAAATGAGGAAAATAATGTGTTTGGGAATGATAAGATACTAGAGGAGCTATGGCGAAATTGAGTAGAAAACAAGGTGTTTAAGTGTGGTAGTGGTGAGCTAATATGCCCTAGGGTTATAGGGAGCATGAAAAGGAAATTGGGTGGAAATGAGTTAACTAAGAAATTCTTGAGGTTTAGAATGACCTAGAGATGTCTAGGAGGAATTGGAGAATGGTGAGTGTTTTGAACACACCAAATCATGAGATGAGGAATGTAAGACTTGTGTATAGTTTAAGGAGAAGGTGTAATGCTTAAGGTGATTAAGATATGTCCTAAGGGAATTTAATGACTAAGGAAGTACTAGGAAGTCTTAGTGGTTATCTTGGTGAAAATGGGTGAGATAAAGTGTTATAATGAGTTATAATGACTTAGGCATACCTTGAAGGATTTAGGAATCAAGAGGATGTAATTGAGTATTTAGGACTTAGGTAAATGTTGATAAAAGAGGCTAGAAAACTTGGGTAAATTAGATGTAAGTGAGGGTGAAACTTTGAAATGGTTAGGTGAGAACTAGAGTATAGAGTCTAAGGAAGGCTTGATAAATGCAATAAGGCTGAGAAGTGGTGTACATGGTGTGATCAAGTTCTTAAGAAGGGAGCATTGGTTAATTGAAACTTTGGTGGAATGCATGTGAGAAATGTAAGAAAATAAGTGCTAATAGTTGGGAGCTTTGTAAGAATTGAGTAAATGTTTGAGAAGATCTTTGGAGGTTGTTTTAATGAGTTTGGTGGAGGTTATAAGGTGGATTTAAGGTGCCAAGAGGGTGTTAAACCTATTAGGACACTGTGGAAAAGTTTGGAATTGAAAGAGGCAATTTAAGAGTAAGGTCTGTAGAGGACCGACCCAGGGTCCGACCCAGTGTGGGTCGGTCGGGCCAAGTTAAGCCAGCCAGAATGCCTCTGGACTGGACCGACCCAGAGGGTTTGGGTCGGTCGGCTTAGCCTTGGGTCGGTCGGGCAAGGTTTAAGTAGGAAAATGGGTTCTGTAAGGGACCGACCCAGAGGGTTTGGGTCGGTCGGTCTAGCTCTGGGTCGGTCGGATGAGTTGCAAGAGACGAAGAGTTTCTGTAATGGACCGACCCAGGGGGGGTCGGTCGGGGGTCGGTCGACCCTTAACACTTAGAAAAAAAAAAAGAAATTTTGAATTCTAAGAATGGTAATGGGTAATGAGGAATACCTTGGTAGGGTGGTAATGATTAGGACCCTAAGAACTTAAGGGATTAAGTTAAGTTAAATATAACTTAAAAGTGTAAGGTTAAGTTGTAGATTAAGTGGTAAGACTTAAGAAGTGTTAGGTTGGGATCATTAAGAGTTAAGTAAGGTAAGTAAATAAGTAAGTTGAATTAAGTTAAGTGATTAACAACCTAAAACTGAATGAATGTTTTAGGACTTGGAATTTGGACTCCGGAAGAGAGTAAGCAACCAACGGCCAACGGTGAACGGTACAGTTGTTCTTCTTGTGACCTGCTTGCTAACGAGGTGTCCCTCGCTTGTGTGCTATTGTTTTGTGTGCTCACTAAACAAGATAAAGCATGCAACCGGAACATATTATATATATATATTGTGTTGTTGTGTGATGTTTGAAAACTAACACAACATACCGTGAGAACTTACTAACCAATGTTTAGTAAGAAATTGAGTGAGAATAAGGAACGCCCCCTAATGAGGGACGATATGAACCGAAAGAGGTTAACCAACAAACATGGTCTTGAGACTATTACTAACTGAACTTGAGTGAGGAATCCGGAATGGTACCGGCACATGTGTATTGGGGGAAGTCGGTATCCTTATCAAATACCGTCTTCCAAAGATGACTTGTCCTTGGACTCGTCGCCTAGAGTCGACAAATAGACTCGACCTCCTCGGACTTCTTGTTTTAGGAGGGAGGCATACTGAGATGGTGTAGTGGGATCTACCTAAATGCCCAACTAATTCTAATAAATATTGTTTATGTAAACCAATGGAGCTGATAACTCATTGGCTAGGGTTGCGTGACCCGACAGATAAACAATGGATTAAGGTACAACCATTCTAATTAAAGAACGGTTGACTTAATTGAGATAAGAACTGAGATAAGATTGAGATAAGTTACAACCATTTCTACTTAAAGAATGGTTTGTATCCTAAGACTGAGATAAGTTACAACCAATCCCTTCCAGGAACGGTTTGTATATTGAGATTAAGTTAAGATTAAGATTAAGGTAAGTTGCAACCATTCCTCATTAAAGGATGGTTTGTAATATTAAGATTAAGATAAGCTACATCCACTCCTCTTTAAAGGATGGTTGTTTCTAAGATTAAGATAAGACTAAGATTGAGGTGAGATAAGGATGGACTAAGTTTAAGAGGGAACATTACTTAAAGAGTTAAATAACTAACTCTCTAATTAAGGGAACGCATTTAAGTCGTTCATTGTGTGTGAACTTTGATTGTTCATATCTGAGTTGTTGTTTACTGCACTTTCTATTATGTTGTGCATCTAATCAACCTCCATGCTATCGACAATTAGTCGTCGTAGCCACGTTAGCTTGGGGGCCATGAGAGGATCGTACCAGCATTCGTGCTGACCCCCTCGGGGGCTTCTTTTTACTACACAGGTGAACATCAGGAGGCGGCCGTCGCGAGAGTAAGAAGGAATGCAAGTGTTAAGGATTAAGTATGACCTACGAGTTGTGCCTGTACACTCGTATGGCAATTGAGTTAGTAAGATGTATAGGTTGTGAGTGGATTGTAAGAAGGTTATGTAAATGGTTAAGGTTGTTAGACTAATGTTCGGTATATTCTGTAGTCAGACCGTGGCAAGGTCCTGGATTGTAAAGAATTCCGCTGTGACATGTATGTATATGCTGTTAAGTTGCGAGACCACAATTGGATTGAGTTGGGGTGTTACAAAAAGTGGTATCAGAGCGTAGTTACGCTCTGAAGACAAGAATTACCGAACTTAGGAGATACTGAGGTTGAGTTTGAGTTATGGGTTAAGGGTTGAGAGATAGAGTGTGAGGTGTTTAGCCAGGACTCCCCGGTGCTTACCGGATATCCATAGTACCTAGGCCCGCCCTCCACATCCCTAACCCTAAATGTGTGGGACAAACGCCAGAGAGAAGAAAGCCTTCTCTTACTCGGGGAAACCCGATCTGGCAGTTAGCTAACAGTAAGCAATACGAGAAACGACTTGTTGTACAACAGTTATGGAGAATTGGGAGATTTTCAATGGAGCGCAACAGAGAGACAAGCGCTACCTATGGGATACTATCAGTAAAAGAACGGTAATTACCGGCAACATGGGTCGACATGCTACGCAGTCGAAATAACCCGCGATACCAATGGTAAGGAAAGCACTACGCGTGCAATGGATAAGGAAATGATAAGAGACATGAGTACCGGACAGCGATCCGAGTGAGCATAACAGTGGGATAATACAAAGCATGAGGATTGAGATTACTGGAAAGTCCAGATAGAAACGGGAACTCCAAACCCCATACAATGAAAGGTTTAAAACCTGGCCAACATAATGCGGACGACGATAGGAACTCATACAAGTTGTATACCGAAATAGGGCTACGAAGTAGTGCCTAAAGGAGAATCATTACTTAATAACCACAACAAACTGTGTGGAGAGGAGCGAGATTAAGACATAAGAAATATTAAGGGGTTCTCTCAGAAAGAGGAACGCCCTGGTAGATGACAGTACTGTCAAACACAAGGAAACTGCCGGATGGTCGGTTATCTAAAATAAGAGATTATAGGAGTCCGAGGACTACCAATTACATGGAAATTAGAAGGAGTATCACTACAGATGCCCTTGTACCAATGACCCATCCTGCATGGCGCACTTGCTATGGCAAGTGCCACCACGGTTAAGCCACACGGAAAGCCATCATGGCAAATAGGAGAACGCTACAGCTGTAACACATATTAACACCGGATTGTAAAACCATAAGAACAGAAAATAAGACCTTGGAAAGGCCCGATGGCCTGATCATGATGAGATGATGTGACACACCAGTCAGCCGGGAGCAGAACTTGGACAAAGTATTAAATCGTATAAATATTAGCAACGGTATAACCCACTACAACAACAACCGACAGTACGGTAAGACACAATCCCGAACTCCAAGGGGAAAACCTAAGAGATCGCTCGGTAATGCGACCAAAAACACTATATAAGCAATGATATACAAGGGATGTATTATAAGATACTAATGAGACTGTTGAAGCATCGACTTACAATGGAAACGGGATAAGACTCCCAGAGTGACCATTAAGGATACCAATAACAACATTCCTCAATGAAGAGGTTGGAAAACCCAGAAAATAAGGGTAAAAGAAATAACATAAGCTATGACCTACTAAGGATTAAAATGTATAATCCCGACAGAGGGAAGCTCAGCGGACTACCCACACAAAGCGGGTATAGTCGAGCCAAACAACTGATGAATGACAGCTAATACTGTTTGTTTAACTCATTAACACCCAAGTATGATTGATCATCAACGGGTGGCGTAGTCAACGGAAGTTGAACGAAGCGTTGGGATGGAGGTATAAAATGACAGGATGATATCCAACTTGGACACCGCAAGGCAAACGCCTAATACGAACCTAACCTTGATCATTAAGAGACATAAGTCTAGTAAAATGACAGCATTGTCAAAGACACTAAATAACCTCAGATCACCTGAACAACTTCCATAGCAGAAAGCGGGATGCAGCAACTTACCATGAAACCCGATACTATATTTAGTATGTAACCTAACGGAGGATAGTGCTCAAAGGACCAGAACCTGTAAGAATGACCTACAGATAAATAAGAGTGCAAATAATGGACTGAGACATTAAGCACTAAGAGCCTACGAGCCAAGGATGTTAACCACATCAGAGCCCGAGGCGCAGTAAGTTATAAGAGACTTGTCAATTAAGCCACGAAGGGACTACAATTTGTAGATATGAACGGTTACCAAACCTATAACTTAGAATGGGAAGAACATTACCAAGAAAGGGTACCAATGAGAATATTGAGATAATGCTAAGGACGGGAGCGGAGAACGAACCACGCCTTTTAGGGTGGGGATACCTCTCCTTGTTGTGAGGCCAAGAGTGGGAATGAACCCCTCACAAAAAGGGCTTTCACTTGTTAGAGATGAAGTAAACTTTATTTAGAAAATGGAAACTATGAATCTTGAGATTACCTTAGAACATACCAGATACACTTGAGTAATAAGGAAGGTTGCACAGATAGACCCCATATCCAACACCCAGGATGTAAGAATTAGTAATGGTCAGAGATAACATTGTGACTGCACATTGTGGCACGTCAATTGATCGATGCTCAGGAGAACCTGTGATTCAGTGATAATTTCTTCAGTAACCAATTAAATCACATGGTAGATAACATCATTAAGGATGAAAGAAAGCGAAAGAGATTTGCCTACTTACGAATCTGAGATTGGAGCAGATCATCTTCATATCAAGAGTCAACTATTTTACAACACGGTACGACAACCGCCTATGCCGGAATGAAAGAACTCCCAGTGTGTTTACACCAAGAAGGGATTGAGTATAAGGTAAGACATTAGAATAAGTGAATAAGAGGTTGCACCATCAATGGGCAACATGGTAAGGGCCAACTACCACGGTAGTAGTGGTCGTGAGTACAATAGTTAGAAAGGTGGATTAAGTCATGGTGCGCGGTAAGGCGACCATTATGAATGAGCCGTCAAATATTGACACTGAGGCAATTAGATTTATGAGTTAAGACCAGTATAAGTAAGAAAATAAGATGGTAGACGAACTGTGCATTGATGCCAGTAGTCTGGACCTAGTTAGGTAAGATTTTACAGGAAGCACACTACCCATTCCTTAAGGAACTGGAAGTGCATTCCTAGTAGCATAAGTATGAGGAAAGATAAGAGGCTCTACGGAAGAGACCTCAGATATTAAGAGACCGCAATCAGTACGGATACATAAAGAACTAGAGCATACAATACCCAAGAACACAGTAAATGGACTTCCCTTGATTAACTTCAAGAAGAACAATAATGTTATTATGGAACGATGAGAGAGGAGATCGACAACAGAATACTTCATAATTAGCAATAGCTAAACGTGTGACGGACACCATGAGTTTACTAAAACGAGACGTGGGACGACTGCACCCCACAGGGGCTTGCAGGCCTGACACGCTCATTTATGAGTTAGTTGGGTAAGTAGTAATGTACCAGTAAGGTACCCCATGCATGTGAACGAGTGGTGTAAGGAACACGGGAAGTAGTCGACTCCGTACCACGGACAACGACGCAAGATCAGACAAGAGCTGCTATTACCACAAACAGTCGAAGAGAAGAATTCAGTTGAACCAGTAACGCAAGGGAACCAAAGAACAGATAATTAAGGACTATGAAGTGCGAGAAGCACGGATTGTTAAGTATAGACATAGGACATGTCTTAAGATGAGTAAGATTAGACTGTAAAGTGCAATGAGCACTAAACAGTAGTTTGAGATTAAGAATCATCCCGAGACCAAAGATCAGTCGAGGGGAAACAATTTATACAGTTCGCGAAATACTAAGAGTATGAGCATAAAATCTCCAAGGAGAATAGATAGACGAGTTACAACTCATCAAGGCCGTGTATATATAAAGATAACACGTGTCCATTGAGAGACTAATATTCCTAAACAATAAGGATGCAGAACGATATACAATGCTATCAAAAGCTAAGTGAGGCAGTTAAGCCTAAGAACATCAGAGTGGCGCAGCGAAAGCTAGCAGATCACTACCTTTGAGATTAGACCAAACTAAGTTAAGGAAACGGTATAAGTACCGTTAAGAATCCTCGATACAAACTAAGTCATTTCTGATTGAATTATAAGTAAGATAGATGACGTGGAAGCTAGAATGCTTGGTGAGAATTAGACATCTTGAACTTATGTTCAAGGATGATATAATGTTGATTACGTGGGCGTAATCCATTTTAAGGGGGGTAGAGCGAAAACCGCTTAGCGTATGTTTGTGTACTGAGTACATAAACTACGGTGTGCATAGCACAAAAATTTGAGAATATGTTTTACATAAACATTTTAAGATAAATCATGGTTATTGCACACAGAAGATGTGAATACCATACATATTAAGTACCTATCTTGTTAACTCCGGTGTGAGTACAAGTTAAGAGAATTAAGGAAGAGGATTAAGGAGACTTAAGGAATAAGAATATATGAGGTATAAGTCGATATGAGACTATGTGTGAGATAAGAATAAGATAACACTATGAGATATTATTTGATATGAGCATGAGGAAGGATATAGTAATGCTATGTGGTATGTAATGCTATGTGGTATGAGACTGATATGGAACTTAGTAGGAATTTAAGTCTTGAGGTAATTACTAAGAGATGAATGGGGAATGTTTGATGGACTGAGTCCACACTTTGGAGATGTATTGATTATGATTAGAAGAACTAAAAAGATAGAAAATTGGACATGAGTGAATTATTGGATGTTTGAAAATGACGTGGGAGGTGGAACTTGATTTTCTAGGGATCAAGGGAAACCGAACACAAATTGGGGTGGAAGGATAGTCCTACACTGATGCTGATCACGTCAGGGTTGGATGATTCCTGAAACTCCCTACCAGTGGTCACAATTAAATCACACTAAGGGTAGAGACCTTGGGGATAAAAATGAAATTGGAGTTGCTTGTATTTTAATTAGAGGAATTATTCCTCACATGACCTCGTAAAAAGGATTACCTTTTTACTGAGTCTCGCCCATGAAGTCGAGGACGCACGAGCCTTTGTCTTCGGACCGGTGACATGGGGAGAGCGTGTTTTGTATTCTGGCCCATGGTGACGAGGACGAATGAGCCATTGTCTACGGACCGGTGACATGGGAGAATACGTTGGAAGTTATGTGAATGTTTTAATCATCAAAAGGAACAAAGGAATTTTGAGTGCTACACATGCTTAAGCATGTTGTGTGATATTTAAGAATAAGCATATGGTGGACTTAAGGATTCAATGAGATTAAGTATACATAAGTATGATCTATATGATCTAAGGAATGAGGTAGGACATGTATTCTAATGAGATAAGATGCATGGGAACTTTGAGGACAAAGTTCTTTTAAGGGGGGTAGATTGAAATACCCCAAACCTAAGTATGCTAAGTAAACATCAAATCATGATGTATTAAGGCTAAAATATGCCTTAGAAAGATTGGTAGACAATTTAAACCAAGGAAAACATAAGAAAGTGCCTTAAAGGCAATCAGGGCAAAAACGTGCTCTAAGCTTGGAGAGACTTGGGTGAGTACCCAAATCATGATAAGACCTTAGTAATATCCTAATGGTCATTTTAAATCAATTAGCAAAGAAAACCAAGCTTGAAAACAAGTTAAAACACAAAATGTGCTTTAAGAATTCTTAAAGCACATTTTTGAGAAATTGTCTTAGAATTGAGTTTTGAGTGGCTAAATGTCCATCATTACTCTTTAATCAACATGTGTACTAATTAGTATCACATTAGGAGGTCTAAATCAATGGGAAATCAAAAATTTCCCGATTATGTGCCTTGATTAGTGAATAGTAACTATTTAGTGACTAGTTTAAGTTTTAATCAATATAAGCTAATTAGTTGGTCAACAAAGACCATGACTAGCCTCATTTAAGGAAGGGGGCCGGTTTTTCTAAGAAGGGTGAGTCACCATAAGTAGTCAAATAAGGAAGAAAAGAAGAGATAAGTAAAAGTACTATTTGCTTTATTAAAGCAAATACCTCTTATAAGCCACCTTTTCCTCCTCTCTCTCTTCATTTCTCTTCTTCCCACGGTTTCTTCTTCCCTTCTCTTGCTCCAAACCGAGAGAGCTTCTTCCATGGGTGCTCCACCTTCAAATGCTCACCAAGTGTTCATCTTTGCTCCAAATCAAAAACTAAGTGTAGATTTCTCTTAGTTAGGCCAAGACCTACCTTCCTATCTTTTCAAATCTTTCAAAGCTCCATTTTGGTGCCATGATAAAACTCCATTGATGGGGGAAAATCAAGTTTGAAGAGCTCATTAGCTTCTCCATTCTCTTAAGGTAAAGAAATGTAAGAAAAATCAAGTTTCCACCATTGCTTATACATGGCCGAAAATTCCTTCTCATGGGGCTATGTTTTTATGCCTTGTTCTAGCTTGATTTATTCACCAAGTACTAGTGGAGGTCCTATTTCATTCAATGCCAAAGTCTACCTTGAGACTTCAAAGGTAATCATCCACTTTTATGCCTTAGAACACATTTCTAACCTAGGTTTTTATTCCTTGAGGTTAGTGCATTGTTTAGTACTCATATGAGTTCTTAATATTGATTAGAACATTGGCAAAAGGAATTTAAGTGGTGGCCGAGATCTATGCAAGAAGAAGGCCTAAGGAGGAGATTAAGATAAGCTTGAGAACACAAGGTAAAATGCTTACCTAATGGTGGTTTAAGATTAAGGAATGAGTTTTAGATAAATACCAATGTGGCTTAGAGCTTACATTGTGTATTGGGTTATATAACCTAAGGAAAAAGAACTTAACAAGCTTATGAACTTGTGATTAAGGAGCTAATGAGAATGAGTTAGCAATATAAGTTTAAGGTGGATTTTAAGAGCATTATAACTACTATGAGATTGATGAGTGTATTTGCAGGTTGAAAGCTTAATATGTGGGAAATTCAGTGTTTAAGTTTAAGTCATTTAAGGGCCTAAGAGCCATGTCATTTAAGAGCCTTGGTGCTATGCAATTTAAGATTATTGCAATATAATGAGTTGTTGTGAATGAGTTGGTTTGGGTGATGAGATATGATGAGAAGAACTTGATGTGTGTGAGATGGTCAAATGAGGAAAAAATGTGTTTGGGAATGATAAGATACTAGAGGAGCTATGGCGAAATTTGAGTAGAAAACAAGGTGTTTAAGTGGTAGTGGTGAGCTAATATGCCCTAGGGTTTACTAGGGAGCATGAAAGGAAATTGGGTGGAAATGAGTTAACTAAGAAATTCTTGAGGTTTAGAATGACCTAGAGATGTCTAGGAGGAATTGGAGGAATGGTGAGTGTTTTGAACACACCAAAATCATGAGATGAGGAATGTAAGACTTGTGTATAAGTTTGGAGAAGGTGTAATGCTTAAGGTGATTAAGATATGTCCTAAGGGAATTTAATGACTAAGGAAGTACTAGGAAGTCTTAGTGGTTATCTTGGTGAAAATGGGTGAGATAAAGTGTTATAATGAGTTATAATGACTTAGGCATTACCTTGAAGGATTTAGGAATCAAGAGGATGTAATTGAGTATTTAGGACTTAGGTAAATGTTGATAAAAGAGGCTAGAAAACTTGGGTAAATTAGATGTAAGTGAGGGTGAAACTTTGAAATGGTTAGGTGAGAACTAGAGTATAGAGTCTAAGGAAGGCTTGATAAATGCAATAAGGCTGAGAAGTGGTGTACATGGTGTGATCAAGTTCTTAAGAAGGGAGCATTGGTTAATTGAAACTTTTGGTGGAATGCATGTGAGAAATGTAAGAAAATAAGTGCTAAGTGTTGGGAGCTTTGTAAGAATTGAGTAAATGTTTGAGAAGATCTTTGGAGGTTGTTTTAATGAGTTTGGTGGAGGTTATAAGGTGGATTTAAGGTGCCAAGAGGGTGTTAAACCTATTAGGACACTTGTGGAAAAGTTTGGAATTGAAAGAGGCAATTTAAGAGTAAGGTCTGTAGAGGACCGACCCAGGGTCCGACCCAGTGTTGGGTCGGTCGGGCCAAGTTAAGCCAGCCGGAATGCCTCTGGACTGGACCGACCCAGAGGGTTTGGGTCGGTCGGCTTAGCCTTGGGTCGGTCGGGCAAGGTTTAAGTAGGAAAATGGGTTCTGTAAGGGACCGACCCAGAGGGTTTGGGTCGGTCGGTCTAGCTCTGGGTCGGTCGGATGAGTTTCAAGAGACGGAAGAGTTTCTGTAATGGACCGACCCAGGGGTTGGGTCGGTCGGTGGGTCGGTCGACCCTTAACACTTAGAAAAAAAAAAAAAGAAATTTTGAATTCTAAGAATGGTAATGGGTAATGAGGAATACCTTTGGTAGGGTGGTAATGATTAGGACCCTAAGAACTTAAGGGATTAAGTTAAGTTAAATATAAACTTAAAAGTGTAAGGTTAAGTTGTAAGATTAAGTGGTAAGACTTAAGAAGTGTTAGGTTGGGATCATTAAGAGTTAAGTAAGGTAAGTAAATTAAGTAAGTTGAATTAAGTTAAGTGATTAACAACCTAAAACTGAATGAATGTTTTAGGACTTGGAATTTGGACTCCGGAAGAGAGTAAGCAACCAAACGGCCAACGGTGAACGGTACAGTTGTTTCTTCTTGTGACCTGCTTGCTAACGAGGTGTCCCTCGGCTTGTGTGCTATTTGTTTTGTGTGCTCACTAAACAAGATAAAGCATGCAACCGGAACATATTATATATATATTGTGTTGTTGTGATGTTTGAAAACTAACACAACATACCGTGAGAACTTACTAACCAATGTTTAGTAAGAAATTGAGTGAGAATAAGGAACGCCCCCTAATGAGGGACGATATGAACCGAAAGAGGTTAACCAACAAACATGGTCTTGAGACTATTACTAACTGAACTTGAGTGAGGAATCCGGAATGGTACCGGCACATGTGTATTGGGGGAAGTCGGTATCCTTATCAAATACCGTCTTCCAAAGATGACTTGTCCTTGGACTCGTCGCCTAGAGTCGACAAATAGACTCGACCTCCTCGGACTTCTTGTTTTAGGAGGGAGGCATACTGAGATGGTGTAGTGGGATCTACCTAAATGCCCAACTAATTCTAATAAATATTGTTTATGTAAACCAATGGAGCTGATAACTCATTGGCTAGGGTTACGTGACCCGACAGATAAACAATGGATTAAGGTACAACCATTCTAATTAAAGAACGGTTGACTTAATTGAGATAAGAACTGAGATAAGATTGAGATAAGGTTTGAGATAAGTTACAACCATTTCTACTTAAAGAATGGTTTGTATTCTAAGACTGAGATAAGTTACAACCAATCCCTTCCAGGAACGGTTTGTATATTGAGATTAAGTTAAGATTAAGATTAAGGTAAGTTGCAACCATTCCTCATTAAAGGATGGTTTGTAATATTAAGATTAAGATAAGCTACATCCACTCCTCTTTAAAGGATGGTTGTTTCTAAGATTAAGATAAGACTAAGATTGAGGTGAGATAAGGATGGACTAAGTTTAAGAGGGAACATTACTTAAAGAGTTAAATAACTAACTCTCTAATTAAGGGAACGCATTTAAGTCGTTCATTGTGTGTGAACTTTGATTGTTCATATCTGAGTTGTTGTTTACTGCACTTTCTATTATGTTGTGCATCTAATCAACCTCCATGCTATCGACAATTAGTCGTCGTAGCCACGTTAGCTTGGGGGCCATGAGAGGATCGTACCAGCATTCGTGCTGACCCCCTCGGGGGCTTCTTTTTACTACACAGGTGAACATCAGGAGGCGGCCGTCGCGAGAGTAAGAAGGAATGCAAGTGTTAAGGATTAAGTATGACCTACGAGTTGTGCCTGTACACTCGTATGGCAATTGAGTTAGTAAGATGTATAGGTTGTGAGTGGATTGTAAGAAGGTTATGTAAATGGTTAAGGTTGTTAGACTAATGTTCGGTATATTCTGTAGTCAGACCGTGGCAAGGTCCTGGATTGTAAAGAATTCCGCTGTGACATGTATGTATAATGCTGTTAAGTTGCGAGACCACAATTGGATTGAGTTGGGGTGTTACAAAAACCGAAACGAAACAACAATTCACTCACCGATGTCGTGACTGGTACTGGGCGGAGGAGGGCGGCGACGACCACCGACGCGACGACCACCGACGGCGCGACGTCCGGCGAAGGCGGGAGGAGGCGAGGGCGGGCGACGGTAGTGTGGTGGTGGTGGCGTCGGGTATCAAATCGCCGTTGAACATAGAGAGAAGATGGGGTTAATTAGGGTTAATGAATTCGTAATTGTGTCGGGGCGGGCTGGGGGGTTAATTAAAACAACCTATTTCGGCGGTTCTTTGTTAGGAACCGCCGAAATAGGTCCTCTGTAATAATAAAAAAATAAAAAGACCTATTTCGGCGGTTCCTAATAAAGAACCGCCGAAATAGGTCGTTTTAATTAAAAAGAAAAAAAAATAGAAACACCTATTTCCGCGGTTTCGTGTAAGGAACCGCCAAAATAGGTCTCTTCTATTTTTTTTATTATTAAATAGGGCCTATTTCGGCGGTTCATATCTAGGAACCGCCGAAATAGACCCCTTCTTTACATACCGCATACATCTCGGGCCCCTATTTCGGCGGTTTTATCTACAACCGCTGAAATAGGGGCACCGAAATAGACGTTTTTTGTACTAGTTAGTTGTATTAGTTTTCTCTTAGGCCTTGAGGGTTTCTACCTCACTAAGCCTTGGTTACTCATTCAATAACTGACCCACTCTCTCGGGTTACTTATTCTTATACACACCCATTCTCATGGGCTACTCATTCTTATACTTACCCATTCTCTTGGGCTACTCATTCTTATACTTACCCATTCTCTCGGGTTACTTATACTCATTATCTCACCCACACTCTTGGGTTATTAATACTCAAGCTCTTGTAGAATCTCGAGACACTACAGGTCTCCTACGTCACGCTTGTTTCTCTTAATACTTTCTTAAGCCAAAACACATGGCTCTCGAGCATAATTCGACTATCTCTCGGAACTCTCTCTTAGTTCCTACTACCTTCACATAGTTCCGACTACTCTCGGACTTCTCACATTCCCATACACTCCTCTCTCGGAGTTATAACATAATTAGGTATATTAGTCTAGAAGCATCACTCTCGATGTTTCTAATGACTTGGGAAAAACATTACTTAAGTTCGGGTAATCTTAGGTTTAAGGGTTACCCTTACAGTTCTTGAACTCATACTTTCGATCGTTTTCTTATACCGGGTAAAATCCTCATATAGTAGGTCCACCATGTCTCAAGGGAGTTACATAGTCCCTTAGGTCTCTTTTACCTTTCTTATAAGTTCACATCATTGGACTAACTTCAATCGTCACGATGGAGGTTCATTTATCTCTCCACTCTTATTTATTTCGTGGGTTGTTTCAATATGGTGTTCTAACCGTTATCGGGTATTTACTCAACCCGTACATCTCCTCACATTCTAGGGAGTTCATATGTTTGCGTTATCATTATACTTTAATCGATAGCTTGTGTGTGTTTGCATATTTCCATTGTCTATGAGACTACCCGATCTACGGGATTCTAGTCAATCAGTACTCACTATGAGTCGGTCTATGCACTATGTTAGACCACACCGGCATACAAGTATGTTAGCTCATGCAACATACAATGAGGCAAACATAATCAAACAATGGATTATTTTTATGCTTTAATGTTGATAAAGCCGGCACACAAACACACAAATCAACGTAACTCGGTTAGTACACGGGGTATGAGAAAATCATACCTTTCACCGGGGTTTTTACTTTTACCATGTCATCTCACCATGCTCGGGTCACGCACAATTCTCTGATAATGTTTCAAACATTATTATTAATACTAAGCTCATACGGAACATAATTAAATGTTACTCTCGTACTTACCCCGTTATCCCGTTATCTCGGTTTTACTCTTGTTAATTTGAGTTCTCACTTCTCAATCACTTCCAACACTTTCTTACACTTCTTAGGGCCTTTACATGTCACCAAACAAGGCCTTAACATCATCTAACATCATTAACATTCAAACCCCCATCATTTACAACCTTTAAAATGCTCTCTATAGGTTTCTGGGGGTGGTCCGGGACTTGGTCCTTACCCTAAGTCCCAGACCAATTGAAAACGTAACTCTCGGGTGATTTTCTACTATGGTCCGGGACCTTGTCCCTATCTCAAGTCCCCGACCAGGCATGGTTGTTCATTCTCGGCACAAAATTAAGGGTGGTCTAGGACTTTGTCCAAGGACCAAGTCCCGGACCCTGCTAAAACCTGCAACATACATTATTTTTCAGCCCCTAATCAATCCTTAAACCACCCTTAATCTTTCCCTAATCTTTACACAAGTTTTCCACATGTTTAACCACCTTTAAACATGCTCTAAACCTCTTCAAATCATGGGTTAAACCCTTACTCAAATTCCCACTCAAAATCACAATTTTCCATTCTCATTTCAACCCTTGCACACTAAGCATTTCTAGCTCCTCCTATGTGACATATTTGAGCTCCCTCCTTGCCATTCAAATAATGCCATTTCCAGCACTTCAAGTGGCATTATTTCTACTCCTCATACACTCTTCTCCATAGTTTGGTTTTTCAAATCATTAACTACTCACTTAAATCTCTTTAACACACCTAGCTTCTTCCTTTAATAAAACACTTAAGGCCATACTCTCCTAAACAAATTTTGACAGCACTTGGCTACTTTCTATGCATTCTCACCACAATAAATCAGCTCATAGACTCACTTCTCCACCCCTATTTAATCAAGCACCAACAACTACATTAAATTCCCACTTGTTCACACATATGTAATAGTTTAGACTCAAGCTTATTTCCCACACTTAAGCAACATTAAAACATCCTCATTAGTCATTCAAATTGTAGTATCTTAACTACACTAAAATAAGATCTTTAATTCAACATTAAAAATCTGTTTTGCAAGCCAAACAAACCAACTCAAGGTGAGCTTATTACCTTGTTTGTTTCCGGTTTTCTTTCTCTTCTTCCTCTTTCTCTTGTTCCATCTTCCTCTTCTTGTTTTCACAACACACAAGGGAGTCTAGATTTCTATCTACAATCATTTTCCCCACACCACACACAACAATTCAATCAATTCAACTTTCCTCACAAAACTAACATTTTAAGAGTTAGTTTTTAGGCTTTAACTTAGGTATTACCTTAGAATGTCCAAAAGGAGAGCTTGGCAATCAAATGATGGAATTTCCAACACTCCACAAAAGCATGGAGAAGCCGACTGAAATGGAAGAAAATTTTCAACGTGGGGAAAATTTTCCAAATTGTAAGAACTAGCTAGAAATGAGTAAAGCTCTTGCTTATAATTACCTTAAGGCATCAAGGAGGTGAAGGAGAGTCAAAATCACCCCTTCAAGCTTAAAAAGGCCCAAAAACCATGGAAGTGAAGATGGAGATATCAAGCTTTTGTTGGGTGGAAAATGAAGCTCTCATCGAGAGGAATCTAGCGGTACAATTTTTGTGTGATTTGGTGAAGAAATGAGCAAGTTAGAGGAGGAACAAGATGGAGGTTGTGTGTTCTTTCTCAAATCGATATTGGTTGCAGAGGAGGAAGAAGAAGATAGACAGAGGCTGGGAAATCGTAAGATAAGGAAAGAAAGAAATGTGAGAGGGTAAGTAAATCACTTTTTACTATTCCCCCTTTTTGCTTTACTTATTTTTTTTGTCATCTTATTACTAATTAACTAGCAAGCTTATTAATGTGTGTGTACACACTAATTAAAACCGACACATATATATTAATAGCCCAGGTCGTTTTTCGTCTTTTCGAATTAAACACGTTTCGTCTCCCGGTTTCGACACTATTCACTTACCGGGTCCGTTTTCCGGAATTTTCTCGTTCATTTATTTTTAATGGTTATTAAGCTCCCATTAATACTTAATTATAGTTATAAAATCAATTATAATTTTTACGGGTCCGTTTGACCACTTAAAGTCACGTTTTCGGGTTTTCTCGAAAAACGTGCTTTAAAACTCCGTTAACGTTTTAATCCATTATTTGGATCCGTTTTCTTCGGGAATCATTCCCGTATACTAATTAGGCCTAACTAAGCCTTAGGAATCCATCTCGGACCCTAACGAGATCATATATCTCCTTTACTCGTAAAATGCACATTTTAGCGTTTTTCGCGTTTTACGCGTTTTCTCTTTTCTTTTGGTTTTATTCTCTTTACCAATACTCTCTAGGAACCATTAGGCCTTTAGAAATAATATTAGTATAATTAAATCACCATTATTAGGTCCGGGGTATTAAAATCTACCCCCCTTAAGGAACTTTACCCTCAAAGTTGGTGAATCTAATATGGTTAGTCTCACGAGCATACTATGCCAAGGTTATAATACATATATAACCTTACAGACTCCACAAGTCAGTCTCATTTCACACTACACATACACACACATATCACAGCATGTATAGCAATAGAAAATACTCTTTGCACTCTCTCCATGGAATCGGTCCGAAGACAAGAAGGCACTACAGTCCTCGAATCCATGTTGAGTAATATACTACTGATCCCTCAGGTACTGGTCACGTTGGACACTTACACTCTCTGGTCCACGGCCGTATCATGACAAATGGGCACTTACTCTCTCTGGCCCACGGTCTCTTCGGTTCTGATCAAAACGTTACACATATACATATCCTCAGGCACTCGGGTTGACTCACTCAACACAGGATCGTCTCAGGGTACTCTCCCCGTCCCGCTGCCTTTGGAAAAAATCACACACTGTCACCGCCCCAACCGGTCACTTAGGGCCACCGCACGTACGGTGCAATGGTTTCAAAACTAATACACGCCCACCGTTCTACCAGTCATCAAGACTTAAGGCCACAGCCATCGGCGGGTGATAGCGGTTTCAAAACCAGTTTTCATTTCCATCTTCATACTTGAAGAAAATTCTTTTGTAAATTCCATTTGAAAATTCTTTTTTTTAAAACATCACACAACTCCAAATCCAATTTATGGTAGTTGCCTCTTTTCTTAGCGTGATTACTTGTGACCACTTATAGGGAGCTTCAAGAATCATCCAACCCGGATATGATCAGCATCAGTGTTGAACTATCCTTCCACCCCAATTTGTGTTCGGTTTCCCTTGATCGCTAGCAGATCAAGTTCCACCTCCCACGTCAGTTTCAAACAATTAGATAGTCAAACATTTTCGTTTTCTATCTCTTTCTCTTTCTAGTCATAATCATAAAACAATTCATTTTAATTGATCTCTAATTCCTAGATCTTAGGTCATCCGTCATTATCAATTTACTTTGCTTACTTTACCTAAGCAACTCATGACCTCATTTTCTCAAATTATTACTCAATTTAAAACACACAACATACAACTCCAAAGGATGGAACTCACTCCATCAATCATTCTCAAATACAATTACCTAGGGAAACTCACTTCCTACCAGGTTATACATCGGTTTCATACCGATTCATACTCATAATATCTCATGTCTAATCTCAATAGACATATACTAAAGGGATTCTCATTCCCTAGGAGTTTCTCTACTCCTCTTTCCATAATTATTATATACACATTACTCACAACTCTCATGCACAATAACCATAATTACACAATGAATGGGTACATATGTTTATGTAACATAAGTTCCAATCATCAAAACAATTTCTTTTGTGCTATGCACATAGTAGTTTACGCACCTATACGTAAAACATACTCTAAGCGGTTTCTCGCCCTACCCCCCTTAAAAGGGGTTACGCCCGCGTAATCGACCATATGTTATCACTGAACATTGGTTCACTAATTCGAGTATCATGAAGTATTTTAACTTCGATGTGGTTAATTAACTCACAACCGGGTTCGGTTCTCACCTCTAGGGCTTCAAGGTGTTTATGATTAGCAAATTACTCACATTGCCAGGTATACTCAACCTTTGAATTACGGCCCACTAGCTTTTGCTGTGTGACCTGATAACTAGAGCTTACTAGCCCTTTGGTATTCTCAATGTATTACTCACTTCCTTTCATCCCTTTTTGTCTTGGATATAAAGGTTTCTCAATCGTCGCCTGGTATCTCTTACCGTATGCGAATTCGATGAGTTATAGATTTTCTCTCTAGTTCTCTGGAAATCTATTCCGTATAACTCTGTATACCTTCGTGATTATTCACTTACTTTTCCCGACTTGTTGTCGGTTGAGGTCAAGCTACCACTTAGTATGTAGTGCTTCCTCGATAAATTTTATGTTTGTTTACGTGTTTCTGGACAAGAATTCTTCATTCATACTACTCTGCATTTACCATCCATCGGTCCTGGGACCTGTGGGTTACTGCCCACGTTCCTCGTGTATCTTTGGCCAACGGCCGCACGGTTATTTCTTAAGGTTCTCACTCAACCGGCTTCGTTGACATTTCTCAAGTCCGTAGCTATCCCACAAGATCATTACTGGCCAAGAGCAATACCAAAACACTCAGTCCTACAGAGTGCAGAGGCGTAAACTCTTGGCAGTAAATCACTTATGTGATAGGAATGAACATGTCTCCTATAACATCTTTACTCATGAGCTTCATTTCATTATCTGGCTATACTCTTACAACGGTCGCTTGCTGCGTACCAAGTTCTTACTCATTAACAACATTTGTTTACATGGCATCTGCTACTACTTTAGCTTCCGCTCATGTATTGTCGCCATTTCTACTATGGCTTGCCATTCGCTTGGCTCAACAAAATACGCTATTCTTTAAATCTCTATGCGCACTTGCGCACTACTTACTCTGCAGTTCATATTGCACACATACAGTGCTTACTACTCAACCGATTACTCTTTGGTTCCGAATTGCTGCTAGCGAGGTCCCTCTTTACACTCTACTATTGTTCATATACTCCTTGGCAATATACACATGCTCAAGTTTCACTACACCGCCCTAGCGGTTTCATATTACATACTTAGGTGGTAGCCTTTCTCTGGAGGATTCACGCAATTGCCGCTCCCTGGGCTCCACAATAACGAGGGGTATTCCCACTCTAAGGTAGTGGTTCGTTCTCCACAATTCCTTTTTATGCCTTTATGCATAAGTTTTGCAACGTTTAAATCTACGAATGGTAGTTGGTTTACCGGCTTACAAGCCACCTTGCCTCGAGCCATGCTTTGTTCGGCTGTTTATACAAGTTTCTTCTTCTCCGTATACCATTAAATGGTTTGGAGGTATTACTAGGTTTTTGATATGGTTGTTTCATCACACTTCTGTACATGGAAGGCCTTTTAAGTACCTTGATATTAATTCATGCCCTCTGGCAGTTTAGGGTATCCCGTGTTACGTAGGATCCCTTCGGGTTCTACCCGATTGTTCGCTTTACACTTGTTTTCTCAACACAATATCTCGTTCAGCCATTGTTGACTCCGGCACCCTTCACGGATTGTTCCTGGGTGATACTATGTAATGCCAATACATTTGCTGGTACTTTAGGGTATGTTCGGTTTCTTACTCCGCCTTGCGGTTATGTATTTGACTATCCCGTTTAGGGTTGTAACGTCTCTCGTTCTGGGGTAGACCATTGGTACTTTTCCTTTACCTTCTTGGTCAGGTCGATATTTTCTTCAGTGAGGTATACTGTGGGAATTCTATCCCGTTTATCGATCATTAAGATGTTTATTTTAGGCTTTCGCCGTATTGCTTACGCTGGTGTTCATTCCAGTTATTATGTATCTCCTGAAACATGTCCAATGTCTGTACTTTTTATTCTGTGCTTCCCGCACTTATTAACGCTATATCCTTAGGTCCGTTGCCTTACTGGATTCTAGACTCTTTTAGCTTGGTAATTTTCTTTGTGTTCTTCGAACATTCGAGGTGTGCAACTGTCTTGGTTTGAATTGGCTCTTTCGTCCGTAGTATGGAGTCAACTATTTCCCGTGTTTCGTACTCTACTTGTATACATACATGGAGTATCTTATTGATATGTTACCACTTACCCGACTAACTCATAACTGGTCTGTCAGGCCCGCAAGCTCCTTCGGAGTGCGGTCGTTCAATGTCTCATTTGTGTACACCTGTAGTTCTGGTCACACGCCTAGGTGAAGTATTCTGTTGCCAACTCCTCTTATATCGTCCTATGAAAACTTATTGTGGTTCTCTGGTTTGGTTTTAAAATTTGGGGGTTTTTGGAAAATTTAATGGTTTGAAAGAAAAGTTTGAGTTTTGAAAATAAAATCTTCACGACATTTCAATGCCGGTTGCTTCTTACCAGATCTAGCTTCTCACCGACTGGTATGCTCTTCAATACAATGGTCAAGCTGTTAGGCCTTTCCAAATTTTCATTTCAAAATTCTTAGGGCTGTTTTGCCATATTGGCTTCTCTCGCCATCTTGGTACTTGCTAAGTACTGGTCACTTGTCAAAGCTCCTTTTAATAGTCCGTTTTACTGCACTTGCCGTGGCAAGTGCGCGGTGCAGGCGGTTTTTGGTTAACTCATACCGGTCGCGGTATTGTTCACATTGTATTTGGTAGCCTTGGCGGCTCTTCTTTGATCCTTTAGTTGGGTAACTACTCTTTAGTGCTGCTTCTCATTCATCTTAACATGACTGTCATTCATTTAGGTGCTTCTCCCCTCTCGGAGTTCCTTAATTACTTAGTTTTATGTTCTACCTCGTTGCTCGTTCCCACGTCTTTACTGTGGTTACCGAGGTTTAAGTCATTTAGACACTACTGTTGTAGTCCTATTCGGGTATATCCCGTAGTTATACTCGTAGCTGTCTGAGCTTTATTAGTTAAATGTTGCAACCTCTTCGGGTGTGGCAGGGTGGGTGTATCTATTCTTGACTAGATTCTTAGTCGGTTAATATACCGCTGGTGGTATTATTTAACTATGGTGGTCCGTAGAGTTGAGTCCCGGTTTTGTTACTTCTCAAGAATCCGCCTTGTTGCACGGTTGGTGCTTTCCTTCTTGCTGCTGCTCGGCCAGCCAGGTTCTCGCGACTGCAAAGCATGTTACCCCAAGCTGCCACAGATTCCGGTCTCCTTTGAATAGGATGTCTCGATCTCCCACAATTGAGTGCGGTTATTGTCGTTCCAGCGGGATCCGTCTCCGGGCTTTTCGGTTCTCGGGATCTACCGCATGACAGGTTCTGGTTCAGATTGAAATATTTAATAACTGCCAGATTGGGTTTCCCCATCTCTCTGGCGTTCCTTCCCGAGCTTTTTAACACGGGGGATGTGGAGGGCGGGTTTGGCATTGTAGGTATCCAGATCATACTGGAAGTTCCTAACTAGCGCATCTCTCACGCTATCACTCAACCCTTAGCCCTAAGTCTTTAATTCCTAACTCGGTATTTCCTAAGCTCGGTATTTCCAGTCATCAGAGTGATACGTCGCTCTGATACCATTTTTGTAACACCCCAACTGCTAATCTCGTCATTACCTCTTAAACTGTCACAATTTACCATTAATCTCGCAGCGGAACTCTAAATACAATAAAGGGTGATACAACGCCGTTAGCCAACCTCGTGACTAACCAGGCCTAACTCACAAACAGTAACGGTCTGATGGACTGGAACAACCGAGTACACAATACAAACACAATACTCCATTCAATTCTTTACTATTCCGAGTCTACAATATACACGGATGCCGATAACATATTCGGTCTTACACCTTATTCAGTACATGAGCAAAATAAATTCTAACTACCCATGCTAACCACCGACCCCGTCCTACTCACGAACGGTATCATCTTTGGTGTACCTGCAAATAAAAACGATGCCCCTAGGGGCTCAGCTTAAAGCTGCATATGAAATTCGCATACCCCGAGTGCTAACCGGGGTACACCGACTACTTTTGTCGAGAGCATGAGATTCATTTAATTCAATCAACATGCAACATAGTATTACAATACCTATGTACACTACACAAGGATCGATCCACATTCAACCATGGAATACAATCCTTAACTAACATAACAAGGTTGTTAGTTGTATTAGTTTGCTCTTAGGCCTTGAGGGTTTCTACCTCACTAAGCCTTGGTTACACATTCAATAACTCACCCACTCTCTCGGGTTACTTATTCTTATACACACCCATTGTCTTGGGCTACTCATTCTTATACTTACCCATTCTCTTGGGCTACTCATTCTTATACTTACCCATTCTCTCGGGTTACTTATACTCATTATCTCACCCACACTCTTGGGTTATTAATACTCAAGCTCTTGTAGAATCTCGAGACACTACAGGTGTCCTACGTCACGCTTGTTTCTCTTAATACTTTCTTAAGCCAAAACACATGGCTCTCGAGCATAGTTCGACTATCTCTCGGAACTCTCTCTTAGTTCCTACTACCTTCACATAGTTCCGACTACTCTCAGACTTCTCACATTCCCATTCACTCCTCTCTCGGAGTTATAACATAATTAGGTATATTAGTCTAGAAGCATCACTCTCGATGTTTATAATGACTTGGGAAAAACATTACTTAAGTTCGGATAATCTTAGGTTTAAGGGTTACCCTTACAGTTCTTGTACTCATACTTTCGGTTGTTTTCTTATACCGGGTAAAATCCTCATATAGGAGGTCGACCATGTATCAAGGGAGTTACATAGTCCATTAGGTCTCTTTTACCTTTCTAATAAGTTCACATCATTGGACTAACTTCAATCCTCACGATGGAGGTTCATTTATCTCTCCACTCTTATTTATTTCGTGGGTTGTTTCAATATGGTGTTCTAACCGTTATCGGGTATTTACTCAACCCGTACATCTCCTCACATTCTAGGGAGTTCATATGTTTGCGTTATCGTTATACTTTAATCGATAGCTTGTGTGTGTTTGCATATTTCCATTGTCTATGAGACTACCCGATCTACGGGATTCTAGTCAATCAGTACTCACTATGAGTCGGTCTATGCACTATGTTAGACCACACCGGCATACAAGTATGTTAGCTCATGCAACATACAACAAGGCATACATAATCAAACAATGGATTATTTTCATGCTTTAATCTTGATAAAGCCGGCACACAAACACACAAATCAATGTAACTAGGTTAGTACGCGGGGTATGAGAAAATCATACCTTTCACCGGGGTTTTTACATTTACCGTGTCATCTCACCATGCTCGGGTCACACACGATTCTCTGATAATGTTTCAAACATTATAATTAATACTAAGCTCATACGGAACATAATTAAATGCTACTCCCGTACTTACCCCGTTATCCCGTTATCTCGGTTTTACTCTTGTTAATTTGAGTTCTCACTTCTCAATCACTTCCAACACTTTCTTACACTTCTTAGGGCCTTTACATGTCACCAAACAAGGCCTTAACATCATCTAACATCATTAACATTCAAACCCCCATCATTTACAACCTTTAAAATGCTCTCTGTAGGTTTCTGGGGGTGATCCAGGACTTGGTCCTTACCCTAAGTCCCGGACCAATTGAAAACGTAACTCTCGGGTGATTTTCTACTATGGTCCGGGACCTTGTCCCTATCTCAAGTCCCGGACCAGGCATGGTTGTTCATTCTCGGCGCAAAATTAAGGGTGGTCCGGGACTTTGTCCAAGGACCAAGTCCCGGACCCTGCTAAAACCTGCAACATACATTATTTTTCAGCCCTTAATCAATCCTTAAACCACCCTTAATCTTTCCCTAATCTTTACACAAGTTTTCCACATGTTTAACCACCTTTAAACATGCTCTAAACCTCTTCAAATCATGGGTTAAACCCTTACTCAAATTCCCACTCAAAATCACAATTTTCCATTCTCATTTCAACACTTGCACACAAAGCATTTCTAGCTCCTCCTATGTGACAGATTTGAGCTCCCTCCTTGCCATTCAAATAATGCCATTTCCAGCACTTCAAGTGGCATTATTTCTACTCCTCATACACTCTTCTCCATAGTTTGGTTGTTCAAATCATTAACTACTCACTTAAATCTCTTTAACACACCTAGCTTCTTCCTTTAATAAAACACTCAAGTCCATACTCCCCGAAAAAAAAACCCCAAAATTGGCTACTTTCTATGCATTCTCACCACAATAAATCAGCTCATAGACTCACTTCTCCACCCCTGTTAAATTAAGCACCAACAACTACATTAAATTCCCACTTGTTCACACATATGTAATAGTTTAGACCAAGCTTATTTCCCACACTTAAGCAACATTAAAACATCCTCATTACTCATTCAAATTGTAGTATCTTAACTACACTAAAACAAGATCTTTAATTCAACATTAAAAATCTGTTTTGCAAGCCAAACAAACCAACTCAAGGTGAGCTTATTACCATGTTTGTTTCCGGTTTTCTTTCTCTTCTTCCTCTTTCTCTTGTTCCATCTTCCTCTTCTTGTTTTCACAACACACAAGGGAGTCTAGATTTCTATCTACAATCATTTTCCCCACACCACACACAACAATTCAATCAATTCAACTTTCCTCACAAAACTAACATTTTAAGAGTTAGTTTTTAGGCTTTAACTTAGGTATTACCTTAGAATGTCCAAAAGGAATGCTTGGCAATCAAATGATGGAATTTCCAACACTCCACAAAAGCATGGAGGAGCCGACTGAAATGGAAGAAAATTTTCAACGTGGGGAAAATTTTCCAAATTGCAAGAACTAGCTAGAAATGAGTAAAGCTCTTGCTTATAATTACCTTAAGGCATCAAGGAGGTGAAGGAGAGTCAAAATCACCCCTTCAAGCTTCAAAAGGCCCAACAACCATGGAAGTGAAGATGGAGATATCAAGCTTTTGTTGGGTGGAAAACGAAGCTCTCACCGAGAGGAATCTAGCGGTACAATTTTTGTGTGATTTGGTGAAGAAATGAGCAAGTTAGAGGAGGAACAAGATGGAGGTTGTGTGTTCTTTCTCAAATCGGTAATGGTTGCAGAGGAGGAAGAAGAAGATAGACAGAGGCTGGGCAATCGTAAGATAAGGAAAGAAAGAAAGGTGAGAGGGTAAGTAAATCACTTTTTACTATTCCCCCCTTTTTGCTTTACGTATTTTTTTGTCATCTTATTACTAATTAACTAGCAAGCTTATTAATGTGTGTGTACACACTAATTAAAACCGGCCCATATATATTAATAGCCCGGGTCGTTTTTTGTCTTTTCGAATTAAACGCGTTTCGTCTCCCGGTTTTGACACTATTCACTTATCGGGTCTGTCTTCCGGAATTTTCTTGTTTCTTTATTTTTAATGGTTATTAAGCTCCCATTAATACTTAATTATAGTTATATAATCAATTATAATTTTTACGGGTCCGTTTGACCACTTAAAGTCACATTTTCGGGTTATCTCGAAAAACGTGCTATAAAACTCCGTTAACGTTTTAATCCATTATTTGGATCCGTTTTCTTCGAGAATCATTCCCGTATACTAATTAGGCCTAACTAAGCCTTAGGAATCCATCTCGGACCCTAACGAGATCATATATCTCCTTTACTCGTAAAACACGTTTTAGCGTTTTTCGCGTTTTACGCGTTTTCTCTTTTCTTTTGGTTTTATTCTCTTTACCAATACTCTCTAGGAACCATTAGGCCTTTAGAAATAATATTAGAATAATTAAATCACCATTATTAGGTCCGGGGTATTAAACTGGCTCTTTTTCTATTAAAGACGACAAAGCCCCGGGGCCAGACGGCTTCACAGCCAAATGTTTCAAAGCAGCTTGGGATATCGTTGGGGAGGACATCTGCCAAGGTATTAAAGGTTTCTTCCATAGTGGCAGACTGCTCCGTGAGATTAACACCACCCTTATAGCCCTTATACCTAAATCTGAAGCCGCCTCCTCTCCTGGGGACTATAGACCCATCTCCTACTGTAACACCCTTTACAAGATCATCAGCAAAATCCTTGCCGATAGACTAAAGGACACTCTCCCTTCCCTTGTGAGCAAGAACCAAGGAGCTTTTATAAAAGGGCGTCTTATATCTGATAACATCCAACTCTGTTCCTGTTTGATGAAGAATTACCAAAGGGCTCACATCTCCCCCCGTTGCATGATGAAGATGGATATTAGGAAAGCTATTGACACTGTTGACTGGACCTTTCTCCAAGACACCCTATCCTTCTTAAACTTTCCCCCTAGGTTTAGTAACTGGATCATGCAATGTGTCACTTCCGCTTCCTACTCGATCAACATAAATGGCTCCCCCTCTGGTTTCTTCAAGGGTAAAAGGGGTTTGCGCGAGGGAGACCCTTTATCTCCCTACCTATTTGTGATGGTTATCGACATGCTTTCCCAACTCCTCGATCAGCTTCCCCTTACCCCTGGGTTCCGTTTCCATCCTTCTTGTTCCTCTCTCAGCCTCTCCCATCTTTTATTTGCTGACGATGCCCTATTATTCTGCAGGGGAGGCCATGAATCGATTTCTCTCATGCTCGGTAAAGTCGAGCTGTTCTCAGGAGCTTTGGGGCTTAACCTTAACCCTGCTAAAACTAATCTATTCTTCGGAGGGGTTACTCCGCCCCTTGCTGATTCTATCTTACGCTCCACCGGCTTTAACCTTGGCTCGTTTCCTTTTCGCTATCTAGGCATTCCTATCACCGCTAGAAAGCCTAAAACCACGGACTTTAACCCCCTCGTTGACAGCGTTCGCAAAGCCATCACCTCTTGGGCCGGCAAATCCCTTTCCTTTGCTGGCTGCCTCTCTCTTATACAAAGCACTCTCTTTAGCATTGTTGGCTTCTGGGCCTCTTGCATCTCCATACCAAAAACTGTTATCAAGCACATCATTAAGTGCTTCCGCTCCTTTCTTTGGATAGGGGAGGCTGACAGTATCTCCACGCCCATGGTGGCTTGGAGCACCACCACAAACTCCAAAAAGCACGGAGGGCTGGGTCTTAAGGATATCCACAAGTGGAACAATTGCTTCTTCCTCAAATCCATCGCCTCTATCCCCCATGACACGGAGCGATTGTGGATTCAGTACTACCTGGCTAACCAAAATATCTGGACGGTCTCCGCAAAGGGTAATGACCCCTGGGCCTCGAAAGCAATGCTCCATTCTAGAGACTGGTGGATCAAGCAATGTGGCTCCACGGATGATGCCTACTCCTTGCTCCTATCCTACCCTCCCCATCCCCCTGTGAGACTCTTTTACAAGGATGCCACCCAAACCACGAGATTGTTTATCTGGCATAACATCTGCTGGGAAACCTGGTCTATCCCCAAAGCTAAATTTATTTTATGGGTCACTATTAGGAATAGATTAAAAACTTGCGATAAACTCCAATCTTGGGGCATATGTCTTGCTAACAGATGTTGGCTCTGTGAGCATGCTCAAGAGACTAGCCGTCATCTCTTCTTTGAATGCAGGTTCTCTCGCAGGGTTTGGTGGAGCACTTGCGACTGGCTAGGGATCCCCACTAATAGGACAAGCCTCAAGAGCTGTTCCCACTGGATTACCCGATATTCTAGGAGGAAAAGGCCGATCGACCAAGTAAGGAGAGTTGCAATTGCCAATGTGGTCTACTACCTATGGATAGAAAGATGCAAGAGAGCTATGGCTAATCAATCAAGGGACTTCTCTCTCATTGTCGCGGACATCAAAGCTGCTACTAAATCCATTATCTGGACGAAGATGGGCCACACCAACAAAGACTCCCATTGGCTCGACAAGATTCTCTGCTCCTAGTATCATTGTAGTGGGTGGATTTTTGTATTTCCTCTATAGCTAGATCCACATTTGTATATTGTAGTGAGGGCTTTTGTACATCCCCCCATGTCTAGCCTTTTTGTATATCTCGAGGAGTCTGATATATAGGCCCTTATATATCTTTTTTGTTTAAATACTCTTTCTATATATATCAAATCATTACCTTATTAAAAAAAACATTTGTAGTGGTACAGAATGTATACAGTAAAAGTATAGATTTTGTAAACTCGCCGTACAGTTTAAGAAATTAATATGTATGTCAAGTATAATTTCAGTAATATCAGAATTCAACGTATATCTATATCTATATATATATACAATTGTACAGTTTTTGTATACTAATTATATAGTTTTTGTAGAGCAAATGTACATGTATGTAGCCATGTATAGCTACATTAGAATGTAGCCAAAAAATTACCTTAAACTTCTTTCCTAAACAAAGGTAATTTATTGGCGATATAAATAGTTGTACCTATAGATGGCTACGCACATATACGTTTATTCTATAAAAACACAATTGTTAGTATATAAAAACTATACAGATGTATATATAAAGATATACATTGAATTATGATATTATTGAAATTATACTAGATATACATACTAATTTCTTAATCTGTAACGCCCCTATTTAACAAAAATGCAGTGGAAATAAAATACTAAGGCGATTACAGACCATCGGGTTCCAAACACCCGACACCAAACCTCACCAATTATAATTTAGGATAATACAAAGGGTACGGTCTGAACTCGAGAAAACATAACATAAACCTAACAATAGAAGAAAAATGCCAACGCTCCACAAATCCTAATTCCCATCCCAATCACTCATACTCTTCGTGACCACCTGTATAACAATCCGTACCTGCAAGATGAAACCAAGCAGCCCACCCCGGGAGGGGTGAGTCAGTTCCTTGGAATGGAACTGGTACAACTCTCCAAAACAAAGTTTAAAAACATAACTCTTAAAATAAACAATAACATGAAGCCAAACGCTTAAAACAAAAGCAGAAGAACAAGGCACATCCAAATCACTAAGTCAAAGGTAACAAGTCAAGGATAAGGATATATAACAAGAAAGTAAAGTTAGTCAATTAAAAGAAACCACATCATAAGTCAGTGAACATCCATTGCTCGTGTTAGATTCAGTTCCAATTAGGAGTAGAAAGACCCAAGTAGTCACAAGGACTAGGAATGGAAGAAGAGATCCAAGAACCATAGCTCAAGAGTGGAATAAAACCAATTGGGAGAGATGGCCCCCACCGCCAGTCAGTTGTCACAAGGACGAGGTAAACAGACCTCCGCTGTCAGTTGTCCATATGGACGAGGTATAGCAGACCTCCGCTGCCACCGACCCGTTCTCAGTCATCGGTGAAAAGTGAGTGCACCACTTATTAGAAATAATGCATACCCAATACCAAGATTGACATTTCCCATATTCCCACTAGATTATTAATTGTACAAGTGCAATACCAAAACACCCAGTCCTACAGAGTGCAGAGGCGTAAACCCTCAACAGTCAATATCTAATGAGGCAATCAGATAAGAGGAACCAATGATCATGTGAGTTGTACATCCAAGGCTCAGTTAGTCACATCAAGCTAAGTTAGTCACACAAACAGTTTCCTTTCGAAATTCATTCAAGCTCAGTTAGTGTTTCTCAAACATTCCATAAAGTTTGTCACCAAAAGTATCTGAGTACGAGAAATCGTACCTGATTAGCGCTGTAGCAGTCCTAGTAGACTCGTGCAAACATTCAACACACTCTGAGGAATATTAAAGGTAGTATATCATCAATAACTTGTAGCCTAAGTTAAACTTAAATAAATTCCTCACTCTTATTTCTAAGTCTCAATTGTCTTTTAAGCCCTCACTTAAATGTTATGTATAACCTTTGACTTATCTTAGAATGTTGTATAGCTCAAGGTTGTAAGACCAAGGAATGTATTTTATTAACACTTGTTAATTGTTCCACTCTTATCCACCTTACTAGTACTCAACCATAATTCTCACATTCAAGAGTTTTGAGACCCTTATATCATAAGTGCATTTTATTCTTAAGCTCCATACCTTTATTCTTACTTTAGGATAAACATCGTATTATGACCTATGATGGGTTATCTTAGAATACTATACTATTATTTCAAAATGTAATGATTATGTATTTTACCAATATCTACTAGATAATCCATTATGATTAAGTTTTCCCCTTAACTTAATTAAGATCTACATCCTGTATGTTGGAATCATAGTGTTATAGATGTATTTTATTATAACTTAATTGAGCTACTAGACTCAATTATCTTATCTCTAGTTAGAATGAATTTTTATTACAACCATCTACTAATCTTGTCATAAGATGTTAAATTACTTTTAATCTTGAAATAACCATATTATAATTAACTTAGACTTATCGAACTCTTACATTTAGTATTCAGAAAGTATATTATTTGCTTTATCATTAACTATATAATAAGGTGTTTTAAGATAACCTTTTACGTATCCTTACTTACATTTAATTCTCTAACTGTTTTATTTTTACACACATTCCCGCTATAGACTATGTATAATCATTTTATACTAAATTTTAATAAACTTATGTCTTAAATACATTTTTCAGATTGTTTACAAAACCTAAGGTTTCAAAGGAATAACTTAATAAATTAATCTTCGTTATTATGTTTTAGGATGAACATTATATCTTAACATAAGGTAAATTTTATCTAAGAATTAAATCCTCATTAATAAGTGAAATTGCCAATTACTTAATAAGATAATCTATTCTGAAAAATTCTTGTATTTTATATTCAGATAGCATATTAATATTTCTAGTGTCGTAAATGATAAGTCAGGAATTTACCTATTTCTGCATGGTCTTTTGAGACCCAATTTGTTATCATTTACTGCTAAATTCCTGTCTTTTAAGTGTTTTTATGTTTCTTGTTGCAATTATCTTCTTTTATGGTTTTTGTGTGCTTTTTCAGGTAATTGATCTCAAAAGAAACATGTTCGTATCATTGTTGGAACACATGGAAAATCAAAAACCTGATTTGAGTCAAAGACAACAACTCACGTACTAAATGCAAGCATGGTCCGGGACTTGATGCTGGAGTTAAGTCCCGGACCACATTGTAACTCAAATCTCGACCGAAAATCAGGCATGGTCCGGGACATGATGCTGGAGGTAAGTCCCGGACCACAATGTCAATCAATTCTCGAAGCAAATTCAGACATGGTTCGGGACCTTATACATGGCCTAAGTCCCGGACCACACAATGAAAGAAATCTCGAACTTTTTAACACCATGGTCCGGGACTTTATACAAACCTTAAGTCCCGGACCACACAAGCAGAACAAGTCTCGACCCATTTTTATGCTATGGTCCGGGACTTCATACAAGACTTAAGTCCCGGACCATATGACTAGAATCGGACATCTGTAGCTCGCGAAAGTGAAGAAAAGAGAATAAAATTCTCTTTTGAACTAACCACCGCCCCATGCATTAACCCATCCTTTCCAGCATTTCCTCCACAATCATATTCCCTTCCACTACTTTCAATCATCCTCCCACTAATCCAATTATTTCCCTAAATTCAGCTCAACACCCACGTTAACCACCCACCATTCCACTTCAAAACTCCAGCATCATCTCCACCACCATGCTGCTGCTACGTACTCAAAGCAAATGAGCTCTATAAATAGAACTCAATCCCTCTCATTCAAGACACAATATCCATCGGATATCTCCTCCCTCACTTACACCATTTCATTCCTCATCCATTATACTCCACCATTTCCTGGAGAAGGAGCAGAAGAAATCACTGATCACACACCGAGACTCCACTGAAGAGTCTTAAATCAGAGTTTCTTCTTCTCTTCCTCTTAATGTTGTTCACTTATTTTTACAGTATTTTCATTTCAATGGCTGAGTAGTTTTTATAAATTCTGGTTTGCTATGTAATCCAAATTCAAGGTTCCATTATCTGTGTGATTTACCATTTTAATAGATTAAAGTATTGTTCCTTATTTATTTTTATAAATCTTGTGATTTGGCCAGTTACTTGATTTTACCAGTTTATCTGCTTATAGTGAGAACTGCGGTAGATAATAGACAACAGGAACAGTACCGGTTAATTTAGAGACGGTAATTCCTCTAGGATATTAACTGATCATTAAACTGGATTATTCTTAAAGCTGTTAGCAATTAGTAAATTTGTAACGAGAGTTAAAATTTATTAGTTGTTAATTAGATTTCACCGAGCGGGAGACCGAACGTGAAATATTTCTGATCTAGGATTTTAATCTTGAATTTTGGTAAACACACTGAGAAAGGAACCGAAGAATTTGGAGGAGTAGTAAACCGGAATTTCCCTTGTTTATTAAACCAAAAACATTATTATTTTATCCACTGTCTTGCATTTGTTACCTTTGCTCTTATTTACATTCTTGGTTCATACTTTAGTAATTCAAACAAACAAAACCCCCCTGTCACTTGAGTTATTTTATTAATTTATTCTTAAATATCAATTAAACTAAAACGCTGCCTCCCTTGGATTCGACAACCTGGAGGGACACTTCTAGGAAAAACTTGCTATAATCGACCGGTATACTTGCCGTTAGGTTTTTACCCAACAGTAAAGTATATCAATAATACCTTATGTACTTAGTTCCACCTGATTAAAGATTCAAGGTTTTAAATATCTAGTTTCTATTTACAAACCTCTTTTTTTTTAAGTTTTAACTACTAAATACATCACTTAATTATAAACTCACATTCTGAATATTGGCAATAAACGTATTTAATATAGCTCCCCTAATTTTAAGAAACTCAAGGATTATTATTTAGATTAATTCCTAATCATAGTTTAATATAGTTTTATATCCTAATCCTTTTAATGATCTTATCTTGAATCATTAAGTTATTATTCAATACTATAAATGTTATGAAATGATTAAATATAGGCTTATTAATCCACTTCACAATTAGATGTAAAAGTGCTTATTTATTTTATTATTAATTATATAATAAGATTCATTTGTTTAACATCTTATGTAATCTAATTACAAATTTTCCTAAGTCTTAACTTCTTAATTACTTAACCCAATTATAGATTTACATTATGGTCGTTGACTAATAATATACACGTATTTTAATACGGTTTATATAAATCTTACAAATTCAAAGGTAACTCTTTAAGCTTAATTTCATAACCATAATTTAATACTACTCTTATAATACTCCTTTAATGGTATCATGTATAGATTTAGTTTAACTTATTAATTCCTTCATATTCTATTTTCTATAAGGTATTTTATTTCTTTTTTTGTTATCTATATATATTAGGATTTATTTAAAACATTCTTTATGTAGTTTTATTGTATTTAATTTACCTCTATTAACTTTACACATATCCACATCTAATATATATGATTTTTCAATTAATTATATTAACTCCCATATTATATATTTAATATAAATGTAGACTAATTACATTCCTTGATTTAACCTAAGTTACTATTTTATTCCTCGTATATATATATATATTTGTTCACTTAAAATTTATACCTAAAAATATTTATTAATATTCTGTATTAAATGTTAGCTTAGTCTTAATACATTATTCCCAACCTATAAAGTTTATTAATCAACTATACTTTAATTTTTGTTACATTAAAATCATAGATTATAAAATAACTTATGAAAATTCCATAATTACAAATTTTAGACCTATTTCCTCTTGTCCAAAAATGCTCACATTTAATATATAGTAACTATGATATTTAATACATATTATAAAATTTTTATTTCATAAAAATCTCTTTGTTAATTATCTAAATAAATCCATAGTACGCAGAACTTATAAAAATTATATTTTGCGTTTAAAAACTCAAAACCCATATTAATTTACATAAAAATGAACTATATGCTATAAGGAATCTATAATTAAAATTTCGTGCAAAAAAATAAATTAGGGAAGGTTATTAAATAAATCCAGCAAGTTAGAGTATTATTTTGTAAATTATAATCCAAAATTTCAGAATACTTTCTGGGGTTGAAATACCCCGTAATTAAAAATAGCGATTAATTAGGCTAATAAATAATTTAGAAGCTTAATTAAGTATAAATAATCATGAGGGAACAAATCCCGAAGAAAACGGATCCTTAAAATGGATTAAAATCACTAACGAACCTTAAAGCGCGTTTTCGAGGTAACCGGGAAAACGTGTCTTTAAGCGGGTCAAATAGACTCGTAACAATTTTGGTCAACTAAATAATCATTAATAAATAGTAGTGAGGCTTTAGGACCAATAAAATCAAGAAAACGAGAGATTAGTAAAAACTGTCAAAAACGGGAAGTTGTGGGTAGAAACATAAATAACACAAACTTATGTGTCCAATATTGTAAATAGAATTTTAAAAACCCATAAGGGTGTGTGTGGTCCGATTTTAGCCCCTCACACACCCACTCTCTCAACTTCTCTATGTACAAAAAGACAAAAATAATAAAACTCCCTCACTCTCACTTTATTCTCTCTCTCCTCTACCATTCTCTCTCTCACGTGGACCCCCCTCCCTCACTCTCTCATTTCCCATCTTCTACCTCCAGCCGACTCCCATGGAGAATGAGAAAAACAACACAAAACCTCTCTTCTCTCCTCTTGTAACCCCCTTAATCCCTCCAAAAATTATAAAAATACCACCATTGGAATCCTCTCACCAAGAGCTACATTCCTATCCTTTCAAAAAGCGAAAAACACTTTTTTTTATGGGTATGTCCCATTTGGAGCTTCAACACCACCATTAGAAGGCCCTCCTTCTCCTTGTTCTTTTGAGGTAAAAATATTCTCAAAACTCCATTGTTTTCTAGCCTTAAGGGCAAAACGAATTTTAGACTAAACCCTGTTTGGCCTCTTGTATCCTAGCCGATTTTGGCATCTTGGTGGAGTTGGAAATCTGTTCTTGAACCACTCCAAGCTTCATTTGCACTCTTGGAAGGTAATAAATTCTAAACCCTAGAAACCTACATTGAAAGCTTAATAATATTAGGGTTAGTTTTAGTATTAAAATGGTGTATTGAAATGTGTATATCAACGGGTTGTAGTCTTAGAGGAATTGTGGTTGTTGAACCGGTGGAGAAAGAGAGGAAGGAAGAAGCAAGAAGAGGAGGAAACTAGAAGAAGAAAACAAGGTAATTGAGCTCATCTTGTATAGCTTTGTGAATGAGTGTAAGATTTTTAGAAGTAAAAACATGTATTGTAAAAATGGTATTGTGTAGTAGTGTAGTGTATAAGAGAATACAAATGTTTTGAAACCCTAAAAGACATGTAAAACTGATTGAAACCTAGTTGGGATAAGAGGTTATGTGCAGAATTTTTATGAGTGTTTAGTAGTTGATATTGGTGTATGAGAGTTGGATATATTGCTGTTTTGAAACAGGTGAGATGGGTAACAAATGTGAATACATGATGTGGTGAGAGTGTAAATTTAGGGGAGGTTATGTCAAAATTTATCTAGAATTAGAACACTTAGTGAATTTTAAACTAGGTGAATAAGGTAGGTTGTAACAGATTTTGTTAGAGAAAGATAGAGGGTATATTAGGAGAGATAGCTAATGTAGTTGTAATGTATTAGAGGTGTTAGAAATGACATTAGAAGAGGGAGTTGGAGATGGAGAGTGTTAGTGTTAAAATCTGTAGCAAATGCAACTAGAGAAGAACTAGGTGAGTGTTGAAAAGAAACTTGGAAAATTATGTGAGTGAATTAGTATAGAATTGTGTAAGGAGTTAAGGAGTGAACTAGGGTGTATTAAGAGGTTTAATTAGTGTTAAAACATGTGGGATTAAGTGTAGGAACAATGGGGAAATAATGGGTAAAAGAGAGGACTGAAAACAGAAATAAAAATGCAAATACTGGGCCGGACCGACCTTGGGACCGAACTTGCAAGGTCGGTCGAGCCCAGATTTACAAAGACGGGAAAGCTTCTGGAATCGACCGGACTTGCGACCGGACTTGCAAGTTCGGTCGGACTAGAAAATTTCCCGTCTGTAACCTACTGGAATGGACCGACCTTGCGACCGGACTTGCAAGGTCGGTCGACTCAAAAATTTTCCGTCGGTAAGCTACTGGAATGGACCGACCTTGCGACCGGACTTGCAAGGTCGGTCGGGCTAAAATTCGCCTGTAGGAAACTTACTGGAATGGACCGACCTTGGGACCGGACATGCAAGGTCGGTCGACTCCAGAATTTCGAAACCAAAACTTACTGGAATGGACCGACTTGCGACCGGACTTGCAAGTCGGTCGGCCAGAAGAATTTCGTAATCTGAGCTACTGGAATGGACCGGACTTGCAAGGTCGGTCGCAAGTCCGGTCCGGTCAAAAAAAAAATTATTTAAATAAATAATATATATATATTATATATATATATATATATGTACATGTATGTAAGCATGCCAAGTTAAGTAAGAAAGTAAAACTTAAGTAATGAAAAATAAGTAAAGTGTAAGTGTAAGAAGTATAAGGACATAGTAAGTAGGAGTTAAGTTGATGATAGGTATATTAATCATTCAATTGTATGTATATAATAGGACTTGATTTGTGACACCGAAGGACGTTTGGAACACGTACAACGGTGAACGGTATGGATTCCTCATGCCCCGTATGCTATCTTGGTTACTCTGATTTGTGTGTTGTGTGCTAATTGATCACCAAATAAGATAAATGCACGAATCGGAGTTAATATGCATACTTGTGAATATGTAGTGTTGTATGTTGTGAATATTTCTTAAATTTAGTTTGTATAATTCATGAAATGTGGATGAATATGAATGTGTATGATGTTGATGTACTGTGACCGATTGTGATGTTTGGACTTCTAACTTATTCCTAACAAGCTAACCATCTAACTTAAATTGGTAATTAAATTGGAATGAGTAGAAGTCCGATATAGTTTCGGCCACGCGTGAGGATGCGGAGTCACGAGAGGTTGGCTCCAATTCCTGACTCTTAAACTGGTCCGCGGCCCAAATCCCTTAAGTGGGTAGCATCCCGGATTGGTGAGTCAAGTAAATCCCGGAGGTGGGACGGCGTAGTCCCCAGGGCCGGAGGTCCCGACGACTTAACTTGAGTATAAGTAAGTAAGTAAGAATGAGTAAGTAAAGTAAATGAAAGTAAGTAATGTAAGTAAGAAAAAGTAAGTAATGAGTAAAAGAGTAAAAGCATTCCGATTAACCCGGATGCATAATTTGGCTAACCTTGTGAAGGTAAGTAAGATGTGTGCTATATTGTTGCCTTGAATTGTGTAATGAATTGTATAGCATGTATGTTGTATGCAAAGCATGTATGTATGAAATAATGAAGCATGTTTAGTGGACGTCAAATAGTCGGCGTGCCCTAGCTAGCACGCGGTATATGCGGAGTTTATACGCAGCGTTTGCTGAGCCCCTTGGGGCACCATTTTTACTACACGCAGGTACCCGTGAAGGATGAAGACTAGGAGAGTTGAAGTTTAATTTCTGTCTTTCTTTTGGTTGTAAACATGAATTATGATGGGTGTACTAAGTAGTACATGGCTAGTTTTGAATAGCCGGTGTACCATGGGGTACACCTTTTTGGATTTTGATAGAATGGGAATTGGTATAGATGAGTAGCCTTAGAAACTCATTCTTTTGGAACTTAGAAATGATGTAATCGAATATACTTTAATACTCGGTGATCCATGATGTAAGTATTTGGATATGTATTTGGTAAGTAATTTAGTAGCTCGGTACATTATGTTCATCAGACCGTGACTGTAAGTAAGGTAAGCCTAGCTAGCCGTATGGGCGGTTAGCGGCGTTGTACCACCCGCCGTAGTAAGTAGTAATATTTCCGCTGCGAACTCGTAGGATTAATAGGACGATTAGACGGTAAGCATAGGATTAGCGGTTGGGGTGTTACAAAAAGTGGTATCAGAGCGTAGTTACGCTCTGATGTCCATAGTACCGAGCATAGGGGATTACCGAGTTAGGATTTCAACCGTCTTAAGACGGATACTTAGAAACCTAACTAGGAACTACCGTTGTTAACAACGGATACCCTTAACGTTCTTAGGAACGATACCTTGCTTAAATTCAAGACCTTGGTCATATCTTGCAAGCCTAATGTAACTGTTAAATATTCAGATGTCAGGAAGAGGTCCAGGTCGCCCTAGAGGAGGGGGCAATGACGGACCCGGCGCGCAGACGATAGCTGAGATCGTCGCCGCCACGGTAGCGCAGATGCTACCACAAGTAATCCAAGCTGTACAACAACCAGCAAACCAACAAACTCAAGCGGGGCCAATCCCTCCCCCGCCACCCAGAGAAGCGAACTGGGTAAAAGCTGTAGCGGAACTCCGCCCTCCCTGCTTTAGGGGCGAGAGTGATCCGGCTAAGCTCGAGGCCTACATCTCCGAGATGGAGACGGCTTTCGAAACCTCGAAGCTCCTGCTGGAGTTCGAGTCAGAGTAGCAGCCTACTACCTCAAAGGATGCTGCATGGATTGGTGGAAGCTGGTCAAGCACGAGCACGTCAGCGACCCCACATTCGACTGGGATTCCTTTGCATCTCTCCGTTCCAAATACTACCCGAGCATGTAAAGACAAGAAAAGGCTAGAGCTAGACGCCTTGAAAGATGACAGAGAAGATGACTGTCGACGAGTACTACCGCACCTTCACTTCTATCCTCCGTCTCCTCCCTGATCTAGGATACACCGGCCAGGTGTTGGTCGATCGCTTCTATGGCGGTCTGAGCCATCGCCTTCGGTACGGTATGGGCTACACGAGATTTACCTCCCTTCAGGTAAATATCAGTTAACCCTTAGTATCATTCAATTCCTTAAATTCCTTGAATTCTTTGAATCTTTCCTTATCCTCCTTAAATGAGAATCCCGGCTAATACCTGAGATTTCAGGAGTGTTATCACGCGGCTTCTCGCGTTGAATCACTTGCCAATTAAGGGATGAAGAGACCGCGCTGAAGCGCAAAGCCAACAAAAAAACACCAGCACTGAGGAGCAGAACCAGGGGAAGAGCTGGAAAAAGAAGAAAGGGAATTTCTTTCAGCAATCCCAAAAGAAATCCCAGGGTGAGAGCAGTGCCCATGCTGAGCAGGGCAAACCAGCTGAGCTTCTTCAGCTTGGTTATTCTGCACCGGTGGCAGCAAAGCCACTGAGATCACACCCACCTAAGGGTAAATTCCTAATCCAATTGTATTCGTATAAGTAATGTATCTAGTATATCCACGCACACATGTGCTAACCCTCTAACCTCAGGTTCTAGCTCCGGTGTCGCCAAAACCTTCTCCGATGGCCGCACCTATGTGTGCAGAAAGTGCAACCAGGACCATCCTGGTAAGGACTGTTATGGGAGAGACATCAATGCTACAACTGCCAGAAGCTGGGACACACAGCAACAAGATGCCCAGAGAATGAAGCCAAAGGGAACTTCCAGAACTACAACAGGAGAGGCAAGGAGGTTGCATCTGGCGATGCACCGACCCAGCAGGCACCACAGGGACAGGGATCCCGGGGACCTCCGCGGGGTGCACCTCAGAGGCAGCCTGTCCTTCATGATTGACCGTGATGGGTCCGGTTCTAAATCCGGCCCAGGTAATAATCTAAACCTTTAATCCTTGAATAGCATGCTAAGTAGTAGAGTAACTGTATGAGTGAATGCATGAGTAAATAAAATGAAGTGTGTATTAAGCATGAAATGAAGTAGTTGAAACTAGTACTCACCGTAGATGAAATTTGTAACCATAGGAAGCTTTAGTATCTGTTACCCGATACCGGTAAACTTGAATCAAGAAGAGATCGACATCACCAACCACGACTACACCAACAAACAGTGTCAGGTCATCCGACCAGGTATGATCTTATTAAAGGGATACCTGACACCCGAAGCGCAAATCTCAATCATTCGACGATGCAACGAGCTAGGAACGGGTCAAGGTGGATTTTACACACCCGAATTCCCCGGTGGAGCGAAGATGAAGCTGAAGATGATGTGCTTGGGAAAGGACTGGAATCCTTATACCAAGACATACCAGGAGACACGAACACAAGATGGAGCGACGCCACCGACAATACCACCAGAGTTTCAGACACTCGTCACACAAGCAGTAGAACTTGCACAACAATGTGAACCTGAACCGATCCCCGCACTTGAAGCGGATCTCTGTATCGTCAACTTCTACGAGAAAGAAGGACGACTTGGGTTACACCAAGACAAGGACGAGACAGCGGAATCTCTTGAACAAGGAGTGCCCGTAGTGTCTTGGTCCATTGGTGATGACGCCGTATTCCTGTATAGCGAGCAGAAGCGTGTGGACCTCGCACAGAAACTGGTATTGAGATCAGGAGATGTCCTAATCATGGGTGGAAACTCTAGGATGCTGTATCACGGGATCAACAAGATCAAGTTGAATACGGCACCGCCGGCAATAATCAATGCCACACACATGAAACCAGGACGCCTGAACCTTACCTTTAGAAAGTATTAAATTCTAGTATCATGTAATCTATTAGTAACGTGTATTAGAGACACGGTATGTATGATGGTTGGTTTATCAATAAAGAGCAGTGTTGATTTAATTCCACTTGTGTCCACCATCAATACTTATCCAATTGTGAATCCAATAGGTTGTGGACTCGGTACCGAAGGTAACCTGAGCATCCTCACCGAAGCACAAGCCGGCAGAAGCGGCACCATCTAACGGGAACCTTCCCAGTAAATGGCATTGATGCCAATGTGTTATTCGACTCCGGCGCCTCTCACACTTTCGTATCACCATCCTTTGTGAAGAGGTTGAAGCTAGATGCGGATGAGCTACCGAACTTCATGGTTACTCTCCCATCGAAGGAGCGAGTAAAGTGCACCAAGTATTATCAATCAGCCACAATCCAAATCAAAGGCGAATCGTTTCCCATTTCCTTCATCGAATTCAATGGATTGGGATTCGACGTAATCGGAATGAATTGGTTGGAGCGGCACAAGGGTAGAATCCTCTGCGCCGAGCATCGTTTGCTGCTCAAGAGTCCTTCTGGGGTTAGTATCTTACCGCCAGAGACCGAGAGAGCCTTCGACCACACTCATATCTGCCATGGCTATGTACCGGGAGCTCAGAAAGGGCCAAGAGTGTATCTGTGTTATGTACAAGACCTGGAGAGAGATCCAGAGTTCAGTGGAAGTACCCATTGTATCCGAATTCCCGATGTATTCCCTAAGGAGCTACCCGGCATGCCACCACCGAGAGCAGTGGAATTTGAAATTGATCTATTGCCAGGTACCGGTCCCATTGCTAGGGCACCGTACCGCATGGCACCTGCAGAAATGACCGAATTAAAAGAGCAGTTAAGAGACCTTCTAGACAAAGGGTTTATACGCCCGAGCGTATCACCCTGGGGAGCACCGGTCTCTTCGTGAAGAAGAAGGACGGTAGTCTCCGACTGCATTGACTACCGCGAGCTGAATGCGGTCACAGTCAAAAATAAATACCCACTACCACGTATCGACGACCTATTCGACCAGTTGAAAGGAGCCTCAGTCTTCTCCAAGATCGACCTCCGTTCAGGGTATCATCAGATTGCAATCAAAGACAAGACATGAGAAAACGGCATTCCGTACCAGATATGGCCACTACGAATTCACAGTGATGCCATTCGGTTTGTCAAATGCACCAGCTAAATTCATGGACCTCATGAATCGACTATTCAGTGAGCAGTTGGACACTTCAGTGGTTGTCTTCATCGACGACATACTTGTATATTCCAAATCACCAGAGGAACATGAAACCATTGAGGAAAGTGCTTGAGACACTGCGCGAGAACCAGCTATGCGAAGTTCTCCAAATGCGAGTTTTGGCTTGATCAGGTATCATTCCTTGGACATGTCATCTCGAGCGCAGGTATCTCGGTTGACCCTTCTAAGATAGAAGCTGTACGATCATGGCCTAGACCCAAGACTGTTACCGACATTAGGAGCTTTCTTGGTCTAGCCGGTTACTACCGGAGATTTGTAAGGGACTTCTCGAAAGTCGCTAAGCCCATGACACTGATGAAGAAAGATGCACCGTTTGTATGGACACACGAGTGCGACTATCATTTCAGAAACTGAAAGACTCATTGACCTCAGCGCCCGTCCTTACTCTTCCAGAGGGCACAGAGGGATTTGAGGTGTACTGTGATGCATCAGGCAAAGGAATGGGATGCGTACTCATGCAGCATGGCAAGGTTGTTGCTTATGCCTCCCGCCAGCTGAAAAAGCATGAGGAGAATTACCCGACTCACGACTTAGAGTTAGGAGCCATTGTCTTCGCCTTGAAGATATGGCGACACTATCTCTATGGGGTAAGCATCACCATCTACTCCGACCATAAGAGCTTACAGTATGTATTCACAGAAAGAACTGAACTTGAGACAGAGAAGATGGATGGAATTTCTTTCAGACTATGACATCAACTTGCAGTATAAGGAAGGGAAGGCAAACATTGTAGCCGACGCCCTGAGCCGTCGAGCACACTCGCTCCATTCGCTACTCGCTTCTTCTAGCTTGGTTGACGAGGTGCGAGACGCTCAGTTGAGCGACCCTTACCTAACCGAAATCAGACACAAGATCGAGAATGGTACATTTGAGAAGAAAAGTATGACTTCAAGCTACATGAAGATGGTTTGATTCGGTTGAATGGCAGGCTATGCGTCCCCCGAAGCAATGCTGAGCTAAGGGATCGCATCCTGCGAGAGTCACACTGTTCCACATTGTCAGTCCATCCGGGAGCCTCCAAGATGTACAAAGACATGAAGAGGTACTTCTGGTGGTCTGGAATGAAATCAGATGTGACGGAATTTGTATTGAGATGCTTAACATGCCAGAAGGTAAAATTTGAACACCGTAGACCGGGCGGAATGGTACAATCTATGCCAGTTCCGGAGTGGAAATTTCATGATATCTCCATGGATTTTGTTGTAGGACTCCCACCTGCAGGGGAGGACTCAACATGATCTGGGTGGTAGTAGATCGCCTTACCAAGGTTGCCAGATTCATACCGATGAAGGACACCTGGAAGGTAGTAAAGCTAGCTGAGCTTTACGATAAGGAGATTATCAGACACCACGGAGTCCCTAAGACCATAGTATCTGACCGCGACACCAGTTTCTTTCGAGATACTGGAGAGCTACAAGGGAAGCGTTGGGTACAGAATTGAAGTTGAGTACCGCCTTCCATCCTCAGACCGACGGTCAGACAGAAAGGACCATCCAGACACTGGAGGACATGCTTCGGGCATGTGCCTTGGACTTTCAGGGGAGTTGGTTAGATAAGCTTCATCTTATCGAGTTCTCGTATAATAATAGTTATCACGCCTCGATTAAGATGTCGCCTTTCCAAGCTCTATACGGTAGACCTTGCCGTACACCCTTGTGTTGGGATGAGTCAAGTGAAGCGGTCATAATAGGACCGGAGTATCTTGAGCAAGTGCAAGCTGAAGTGCACAATTAGAGCTAACATGAAGGCAGCCCAAGATAGACAGAAATCCTATGCGGATGTGAGACGACGCGACCTTGAGTTCGCCGTGGGCGACCAAGTGTTCTTGCGAGTTTCACCTATGAAGGGTGTCTTCCGTTTTGGTCAGAAGGGCAAGCTAAGCCCAAAGTTTGTAGGGCCGTACACTATCACCGAAAGAGTTGGATCCGTAGCCTACAGGTTAGCACTACCTGAGGACTTGGGGCGTGTCCATGATGTATTTCATGTGTCACAACTCAAGAAGTATATTGCTGATCCTTCTCATGTGTTAGAGCCCGAGCACTTATCCATTGAGCCAAACATGAGATATGTGAAACCCCAGTGAGAATCCTGATAGGAAGACCAGAGACACTCGCCATAAGTCTATACGAATGGTGAAGGTCCTATGGTCAAACCATGATGTCGAAGAAGCGACATGGGAGTTGGAAGATGCCATGAAGGCTAAGTACCCACAGCTGTTCATAGACTAGAGAGTCTAGTATTTAGCAATACGGGTACGGGTCGTACCCCTTTTAAGGGGGGTAGAGCCCTTTTGCTTTTGCATTGCTTCGGGGTAAGCATTGCTTAGTGTGTAGGTATTGTAATAGATTTGTATGGCACATGTAGTGTAAGTGAATTGGTATGTGTATGTATGTGTAATGTGTAGTGTATGAATGTATTGTACGTGTATGATGGATGATGTGTGTAATGTGTATTGTGATGTAATGTGTATGTGGAATGGTATGTATGGAAAATGTGGATTGTGTATGATGCTTGAAGTGTATGTTTGCAATGTGGAATGAATGAACACCTCATAGGTGGTAGTAAGACACATTAGTGCAATTGGTTTGCCTAATGAGTAGAATTACTAAACCATTAACCTTGAGCAACTTTGAGGGCAAAGTTTCTTAAGGGGGGTAGATTGAAATACCCCGTAATTAAAAATAGTGATTAATTAGGCTAATAATAATTTAGAGCTTAATTAAGTATAAATAATCATGAGGGAACAAATCCCGAAGAAAACGGATCCTTAAAATGGATTAAAATCACTAACGAACCTTAAAGCGCGTTTTTCGAGGTAACCGGGAAAACGTGTCTTTAAGCGGGTCAAATAGACTCGTAACAATTTTGGTCAACTAAATAATCATTAATAAATATTAGTGAAGCTTTAGGACCAATAAAATCAAAAAACGAGAGATTAGTAAAAACTGTCAAAAACGGGAAGTTGTGGGGTAGAAAATAAATAACAAAACTTATGTGTCCATATGTAAATAGAATTTAAAAACCCATAAGGGTTGTGTGGTCCGATTTAGCCCCTCACACACCCACCTCTCAACTCTCTCTATGTACAAAAAGACAAAAATAATAAAACTCCCTCACTCTCACTTTATTCTCTCTCTCCTCTACCATTCTCTTCTCTCACGTGGACTCCCCCCCCTCACTCTCCATTTCCCTCTTCTTCTACCATCCAGCGACTCCCCCTCACCTCACGGTCCATGGAAGAATCCTCTCTTCTTCTTGTAACCCCCTTAATCTCTCCAAAAATTATAAAAATACCACCATTGGAATCCTCTCACCAAGAGCTACATTCCATCCTTTCCAAAATCGAAAACCACACTTTCGTTTTTATGGGTATGTCCCATTTGGAGCTTCAACACCACCATTAGAAGGCCCTCCTTCTCCTTGTTCTTTTGAGGTAAAAATATTCTCAAAACTCCATTGTTTTCTAGCCTTAAGGGCAAAACGAATTTTAGACTAAACCCTTGTTTGGCCTCTTGTATCCTAGCCGATTTTGGCATCTTGGTGGAGTTGGAAATCCTGTTCTTGAACCACTCCAAGCTTCATTTGCACTCTTGGAAGGTAATATAAATTCTAAACCCTAAAACCTACATTGAAGCTTAATAATATTAGGTTAGTTTTAGTATTAAAATGGTGTATTGAAATGTGTATATCAACGATTGTAGTGTTAGAGGAATTGTGGTTGTTGAACCGGTGGAGAAAGAGAGGAAGGAAGAAGCAAGAAGAGGAGGAAACTAGAAGAAGAAAACAAGGTAATTGAGCTCATCTTTGTATAGCTTTGTGAGTATGTAACAGATTTTTTAGAAGTAAAAACATGTATGTAAAAATGGTATTGTGTAGTAGTGTAGTGTATAAGGAATACAAATGTTTTGAAACCTAAAAGACATGTAAAACTGATTGAAACCTAGTTGGGATAAGAGGTTATGTGCAGAAATTTTTATGAGTGTTTAGTAGTTGATATTGGTGTATGAGAGTTGGATATCATTGCTGTTTTGAAACAGGTGAGATGGGTAACAAATTGTGAATACATGATGTGGTGAGAGTGTAAGATTTTAGGGGAGGTTATGTCAAAATTTATCTAGAATTAGAACACTTAGTGAATTTTAAACTAGGTGAATGAGGTAGGTTGTAACAGATTTTGTTAGAGAAAGATAGAGGGTATATTAGGAGATAGCTAATGTAGTTGTAATGTATTAGAGGTGTTAGAAATGACATTAGAAGAGGGAGTGTAGATGGAGAGTGTTAGTGTTAAAATCTGTAGCAAATGCAACTAGAGAAGAAACTAGTGTGAGTGTTGAAAAGAAACTTGGAAAATTATGTGAGTGAATTAGTATAGAATTGTGTAAGGAGTTAAGGAGTGAACTAGGGTGTATTAAGAGGTTAATTAGTGTTAAAACATGTGGGATTAAGTGTAGGAACAATGGGGAAGTAATGGGTAAAAGAGAGGACTGAAAACAGAAATAAAAATGCAAATACTGGGCCGGACCGACCTTGGACCGAACTTGCAAGGTCGGTCGAGCCCAGATTTACAAAGACGGGAAGCTTCTGGAATCGACCGGACTTGCAAGTTCGGTCGGACTAGAAAATTCTCCCGTCTGTAACCTACTGGAATGGACCGACCTTGCGACCGGACTTGCAAGGTCGGTCGACTCAAAAATTTTCCGTCGGGTAAGCTACTGGAATGGACCGACCTTGCGACCGGACTTGCAAGGTCGGTCGGGCTAAAATTCGCCTGTAGCGAAACTTACTGGAATGGACCGACCTTGGGACCGGACATGCAAGGTCGGTCGACTCCAGAATTTCGAAACCAAAACTTACTGGAATGGACCGACCTTGCGACCGAACTTGCAAGGTCGGTCGGCCAGAAGAATTTCCGTAATCTGAGCTACTGGAATGGACCGGACTTGCAAGGTCGGTCGCAAGTCGGTCCGGTAAAAAAAAAATTATTTAAACTATAATATATATATATATATGTACATGTATGTAAGCATGCCAATGTTAAGTAAGAAAGTAAAACTTAAGTAATGAAAAATAATTAAGTAAAGTGTAAGTGTGAGAAGTATAAGGACATAGTAAGTAGGAGTTAAGTTGATGATAGGTATATTAATCATTCAACTGTATGTATACAATAGGACTTGATTTGTGACACCGAAGGACGTTTGGAATCACGTACAACGGTGAACGGTATGGATTCCTCATGCGCCGTATGCTATCTTGGTTACTCTGATTTGTGTGTTGTGCTAATTGGTCACCAAATAAGATAAATGCACGAATCGGAGTTAATATGCATACTTGTGAATATGTAGTGTTGTATGTTGTGAATATTTTTCTTAAATTTTAGTTTGTATAATTCATGAAATGTATGGATGAATATGAATGCTTGTATGAATGTTGCAATGTACTGTGACTGATTGTGAATGTGTTTGGGCTTCTAACTTATTCCTAACAAGCTAACCAATCTAACTTAAATTGGTAATTAAATTGGAATGAGTAGAAGTCCGATATAGTTTCGGCCACGCGTGAGGATGCGGAGTCACGAGAGGTTGGCTCCAATTCCTGACTCTTAAACTGGTCCGCGGCCCAAATCCCTTAAGTGGGTAGCATCCCGGATTGGTGAGTCAAGTAAATCCTGGAGGTGGGATGGCGTAGTCCCCAGGGCCGGAGGTCCCGACGACTTAACTTGAGTATAAGTAAGTAAGAACGAGTAAGTAAAGTAATGAAAGTAAGTAATTGTAAGAAAGAAAAAGTAAGTAATGAGTAAAAGAGTAAAAGCATTCCGATTAACCCGGATGCATAATTTAGCTAACCTTGTGAAGGTAAGTAAGATGTGTGCCATTATATTGTTGCCTTGGATTGTGTAATGAATTGTATAGCATGTATGTTGTATGCAAAGTGTTATAACCCGTATAATTCCTACCTTATATTATATCAGTTGCAATGTTGTTTCTAAGTTGGATTATCTATTTCCTTGCTATCAGTGGGACTTGATCGTCATTCTTTTAAATGGCAAGGGCAGGGAGGTCTTTGCATAAAACAATTAAGGTAATTGTTTTATTGGTTAATAAGGAGAAGGGTTCCTTATTTTCTTTCCTTACATTTTCTAATTATTTTACATCACGTCAGTCCATTCGTGAGGAGCGTCTCGATCGTGGTTTGAACGACAGTTTCCTCCCTTCCCTTCTCTCTCTCTAATTCCTCCTCTGCTGAAGCGGTGAATGATCTACTGCAATCTGGTTGGAATCTCTGCCGTTGTGTAATTCATCTATCCGCCTTCAGGTTTGGTTCTCGAAATTCAGATTGGTAATTAGAGCAAGTTCCTCTCCTCTGCAGTTTCTGATTTTGGTTGATTGTTGTGATGAACTCAGCAATTGTGCTCTGCGTTTGGGTCGTGTTCTGCGTGTGGCTGTTGCTCTGCGAATTGTTGGAGGTTCTGCACTCCCGAATTCAGGTTTGTGTTGCAGTTTTCGAGGTTTTGAGTTTGGGGGTTTCCTTCTTCGTTTTCTGATTTTAGATTTGACATTGTGGGATTCAGTTGCTGAGGATCTCTGTCGGATTTCTGGATTGCTACGGACTGTTTCAGATTGTTGTCTCTGCTGATTGATTGAGGTAGGTGGTTGCTTGATTCGGTTTGGGAGTTCAGCCATGGGGTATTGCAAGAGTGTTATCTGATTTTGTGTGTGATTCTATTTGCGTTTTGTTGCGATTTTTGAATGGCTAAACCCCCATGGTTTCCTACTTTAATGTCTGATTTGGTGTGTGTGCTTAATTGGCAATTCGAGGCATCGAATTGTGTTGTTTTCTGCTCTGTTCGTCTTCTGGAATTGCATTTTTTTCGCACTGTCCGAACTTCTGTCCGAGCTTTGAAGTTCGGACAGTGCGTTTTGCCTTTCTGATTTTCAAGTTTGGGGGTATGTCCGAACATAGATGTTCGGACACACCTCAGATTTTCTTCTGATTTAAGTTCGACCTGTGTCCGAACTTCGACGTCCGACACAAGGTCAGACCTCCCCGTTTTTTCCGTAAAACCTGTCCGAACTTGGATGTTCGGACATTCTGAATTCCTCTATCTGATTTCAACTCGACTTGTGTCCGAACATTGATGTCCGGACACAAGTTCGGACATTTGGCAATCTCTGGTTTCTGAGTCTCGACTTGTGTCCGAACTTCAACGTCCGGACACAAGTTCGGACACCTCTGTTTTCAGCGTAACTTCTTCGTTTGAACTCCGATTTGAGTGCCGTCTACGGCATTGGATTCCTTATGATCTGTACTACTGATTATGAGTGTTTTGGCATATTTAAATGCAACTTTGCTTCTGTTTAAGCAATCCTTCTGTTTTGGGACATTGCACATTGTTTCTGAGCCGTGAATGGCTGGGTCGAGCTATTCCGTGGTATACCATGTAGACGTCGTTCTGAGTGTGGTCATTCCCTTTCTGTTCTGTGGGGTTGGACGAACCCTTTGGCTCTTTCGAGTCATTTCTGCGTTGCCGAGAGACCTGGTATGGTCTATGGGTCTTCGACCCTTCTGAGTGTGTGCATTGTGTTTGTCCCCTTTCTGTTTAAGTGCTCTGACTGTTTCTGATATGGGAACCCCTTGAGTTCCACTCTGTTTCTGTTCTGAAAGCTTCTGGATATTGAGAATTGTGGATATAATGCTTATCTTCTCCTTCTTCTGATTTCAATTGTTTTGAGCGACCTTACTGATGACGGTCACTGCTTACTGGGCAGGGTTGTGTGCTCATTCCCCTACTTCTAACATTTTGCAGATTGATCAGTGAGGATCATCTTGAGTTCTGGAGCTATAGTGTTTAGCTTTTATTGATCGTTCAGTTTGATATTTGAGATGTTGTAGCCTTCGGGCCTTACACTTTTTGACTTCTGTTTCTGTCTCAGTTACGTATTTGGGATTTTGGTATTTGCTTTCGCTGTATTTGAATACATTGGTTTACAATGTTTATGTAAACTTTGTTTTGGGACTTTATTACGTTTGAGTGTTTTAGAGCCTTGCGTTATTAGGTAGTAATACGCGGCGTGTAGCACCCTTAACTCTTAGGCCGGTTTTAGGGGTGTTACATTTAGTGGTATCAGAGCTAGGTTTGGCTTTCTTTGGTGTCTGTGGGTGTGTTTGCTTGTGCGAGGTCCAGTTGTGACAGTTGTTTGAAGTCTGAGTCAGTTCTGACAAGTTTTGGATTTGTGTATCTCAGAATGCCACCTCGTAGGACACCAGTGACCCCTCAGGGAGAGGCTGCAGAGGCAGTGCAGCAGTTTGTGACGCAGTTGATGCAGACGATGGCTGCAGCTGCTGGGGGAGCTGGTGGAGGAGCTGGTGGTGCAGGCCCAGCAGGGGCGAATGCAGTGGGAGGCGAGTCCGAGCACTCCAGGAGTTCATGAAGCTAAGCCGCCTTCCTTGACGGCTGTGGCGACCCTTAGGAGGCGAGCCATTGGATTACTGAGGTCGAGGACCTGCTGAGAGTGATGGGGTCGGAGGACGACCAGAAGGTGGACTTCGCCACGTTCCTCTTTAAGGGGGGAGGCGAAGGAGTGGTGGCGCATGGTGATGGGTAGACATCCCAGCCTTGGACCTGGGATCAGTTCTGCTTGGAGTTCAACAAGCAGTTCTATCCGGATGTCTACAAGGACCAGAAAATCAATGAGTACAAACCGGCTGCGCCAGGGGAGAGATATGACCGTAGAGGAGTACGTGAGGAAGTTCGTGACTCTGTCGAAGTATGCTCCGGAGCAGATGAGCATAGGAAGGCTCGTAAGTTCGAGAGCGGAATGAGACCAGATATCAGTGTCCGTGGTGACACCCTTCGTCACCGGATCCTTCAGAGATGTGGCGGATGTCGCCCTGCTAGTAGAGGCTGACATCAAGGGCAGACAGGCTGGCAAGGACCATAAGGGGAAGAGGCGTGCTGAGGAGCCTCAGAAGAAGGAGGCTGCCCCTCCTCAGAAAGCAGTCCTATGGAGACCGTCGGGGAGCTTCTTCATCTTCGTCAGCTGGGGCGAAGTGTGGGTCTTGTGGCCACTCCCATCCTGGTAGGGAGTGCTACAAGAAGACTGGTGCTGCTTTAAGTGCGGGTCGATGAGAGCACCTGATCGCACAGTGCCCTCAGGCATCTAGTAGAGGCTCAGGAGATAGAGGCACCAGCTCAGATTCAGGGGCGAGGTCGATCAGAAGAAGCCTCAGACTCAGCCCGGGTTTATGCTATGCTGGAGAGCGTGATCGTGCTGGTGATCGCGTCATCTCAGGTATTCTCCAGATCCATTCTCGAGATGTATTTTGTCTGTTTGACTCTGGAGCTACGCATTCCTTTGTCTGCTATGATTTGTTGGGTGATCTTGGATTGACTGCTGTGTCTAGTGAGGTAGACCTGTGTGAGTAGTCCTTAGGTGGGGTTGCCCCTTGTGTGTTGGATTCTGTGTGTAAGGCTTGTCCCATAGTAGTTCGGGACAAGACCTTTTGTGCTGACCTCATCCCGATGCGGATGACCTGTTTTGATGTGATCCTGGGCATGGATTGGCTAGCAGAGCACCATGCCCATATAGATTGTGCAGCGAAGAGTAGTTCGACTTGCCAGACGGGACTCGTTTGCTTTCTCTGGGAATGCAGTTCCATGTGCGCCGGTGATTGTGTCAGCGATGCAGGCAGCCAGTTTCTTGAGGAAGGGCTGCCAGGGCTTCTTATGTTATCTGCCAGAGGTGCGTGAGGGATCTAGCTTGGAGAGCATCCCGATTGTCAGAGAGTTTCCTGAGGTCTTCCAGGACGACGTGCCCGGACTTCCACCAGTGCGAGAGGTGGAGTTCACCATCGATTTAGCGCCAGAGACTCAGCCCATCTCTAGGGCCCCTTACCGTATGAGTCCGGCGGAGTTGAAGGAGCTGAAGGTCCAGCTTCAGGAGCTGTTAGATAAGGGCTTCATACGCCCTAGTGTTTCGCCTTGGGGAGCGCCAGTGCTGTTTGTGAAGAAGAAGGATGGGACCTTCCGTTTGTGCATCGACTTACAGGCTGAACAAGGTGACCATCAAGAATCGCTATCCCCTTCCGCGCATAGATGATTTGTTTGACCAGTTGGCGGGCGCCACAGTGTTCTCGAAGATAGATCTTCGTTCAGGCTACCATCAGTTGAGGATTAAGGCCGAGGATGTGCCTAAGTCCGCTTTTAGGACTCGTTATGGTCATTACGAGTTCCTAGTCATGCCTTTGGTTGACTAATGCTCCATCAGTATTCATGGATATGATGAACCGGGTTTTCAAACCCTATCTGGATCAGTTTGTAGTGGTCTTCATAGATGATATCTTGGTGTACTCCAAGAGCGCAGAGGAGCATGAGGAGCATCTGAGGATTGTTTTGCAGACGCTGAAGGATCGTGAGTTGTATGCTAAGTTGAAGAAGTGTGACTTCTGGCTTGATCGCGTGGTATTCTTGGGACATGTGGTCTCGAAGGACGGTATCTCAGTGGATCCTGAGAAGATTAGAGCTGTGATGGAGTGGGCGAGGCCCACGAATGTTGCTGAGATTCGTAGTTTCCTTGGGTTAGCTGGGTACTACAGGAAGTTCGTAGAGGGGTTTTCTAAGATTGTATCCCCGCTGACCCGTCTGTTGAGGAAGGAGATCAAGTATGAGTGGAGCGAGGCTTGCGAGCAGAGCTTCCAGGAGATTAAGAAGAGGCTGACGACGCACCGATTCTGACTTTGCCTTCTGGGACCGAGGGATTCGAGGTCTTCTGTGATGCGTCCCATAAGGGACTGGGATGTGTTTGATGCAGCAGGGTAAGGTGGTGGCTTATGGCTCCGGCAGCTTAAGCCCTATGAGAAGAACTACCCTACCCACGATCTGGAGTTGGCAGCTGTAGTGTTCGCGCTGAAGATTTGGAGGCATTATCTGTATGGAGCGTCGTGTAAGGTTTACACGGACCACAAGAGTCTCAAGTATTTGTTCACTCAGAAGGAGCTGAACTTGAGACAGAGGGGTTTGGAGCTACTTCATGACTACGATTTAGAGATCCTCTACCACCCGGGTAGAGCGAATGTTGTTGCAGATGCCTTGAGCCGGAGAGGTGCTTCGGGTGTAGCTTGTGCCTGACAGGAGTTCAGAGGTCCGCCTTAGAGCTTCAGCGTATGGGTTGGGTAGTCAGACCAGCCAGTGCCAGTGTGATAGCAGCGCTTCAGGTTCAGTCTTCTTGGTCGACAGGATCCGGGTTGGTCAGGAGGCAGATTCAGCTTTGTGTCGGATCAGAGAGGGGCTGTCTTCAGATCAGAGTTCAGATTCAGTGTCTCCAGCGATGGGTGTCTGCGTTTCAGAGGCCGTGTATGTGTGCCAGACGATGCAGTGCTGCGCAGGAGATCCTTCAGGAGGCTCATGGAGCGCCATATTCAGTTCACCCAGGAGGGGTGAAGATGTATCGAGATCTCAGAGAGTCATTCTGGTGGTCTGGGATGAAGCGTGACATCTCCGAGTTTGTTTCGAAGTGCCAGACCTGTCAGCAGATTAAGGCTGAGCACCAGAGGCCAGCGGGTTTGCTTCAGCCCCTTCCCATTCCTGAGTGGAAGTGGGAGAGTGTGGGGATGGATTTCGTCATGGGTTTGCCCAGGACTCCTTCGGGTTGTGATGCCGTGGGTGATAGTTGATCGTCTGACGAAGTCTGCTCATTTTCTGCCGGTGAAGAAGACCTTCAGTTTGGAGCGCCTAGCTCGTTTGTATCTGGATGAGATAGTGAGGCTTCACGGTGTGCCTACTACTATTGTGTCTGATCGTGACCCACGTTTTGTTTCGAGATTTTGGCGCAGTTTGCATAAGGCCTTGGGTACGAATTTAGCGTTCAGTTCAGCTTACCATCCTCAGTCGGATGGCCAGACAGAGAGGACTAATCAGGTTTTGGAGGACATGCTTCGCGCATGTGTCCTGGACTTTGGAGGTAGCTGGGAGCAGCATGTGACTCTGATTGAGTTCGCCTACAACAACAGCTTTCAGGCGAGCATTGGTATGGCTCCGTTTGAAGCGTTGTATGGTAGGAGGTGCAGGTCACCCATCTGTTGGGATGACCTGAAGGAGAGGGTCTTGGTTGGACCCGAGCTGGTGCAGGGAGTAGAGAGATCAGGGTGATTCGTGAGCGTTGCTTGTTGCTCAGAGGCAGAAATGTATGCAGACCAGAGGCGTAGGCCGCTTGAGTTCGAGGTTGGAGATCATGTTCTGAGTGTCTCCGTCAGGGTGTCCGTTTGGGAAGCGTGGGAAGCTTAGCCCGAGGTTCGTTGGACCGTTTGAGATTCTGGAGAGGATTGGCCCTGTGGCCTACCGTCTAGCCTTGCCTCCATCTTTGTCAGCTGTGCATAACGTCTTCCATGTGTCTATGTTGAGGAAGTATCTGCATGATCCGTCTCATGTGATCGACTACAGCCAGCTTCAGTTGAGAGAGGACTGCAGTTCGAGGCGGTGCCTACTCGTATTTTAGCCAGGGATGTCCGTCGGCTTCGTAGTAAGACCCTGCCTATGGTGAAGGTCCAGTGGTCAGATCAGTTAGAGAGTGAAGCGACTTGGGAACTCGAAGATGAGCTGCGTGCCAAGTATCCCTCCCTGTTCGAGCAGTAAGGTGAGTTAATCTCGAGGACGAGATTCTTTTAATGGGGAGGTGATGTTATAACCCGTATAATTGCAACCTTATATTATATCAGTTGCAATGTTGTTCTAAGTTGGACTATCTATTTCCTTGCTGTCAGTGGGACTGATCGTCATTCTTTTAATGGCAAGGGCAGGAGGTCTTTGCATAAAACAATTAAGGTAATTGTTTATTGGTTAATAAGGAGAAGGGTTCCTTATTTCTTTCCTTACATTTTCTAATTATTTTACATCACGTCAGTCCATTCGTGAGGAGCGTCTCGATCGTGGTTTGAACGACAGTTTCCTCCCTTCCCTTCTCTCTCTCTAATTCCTCCTCTGCTGAAGCGGTGAATGATCTACTGCAATCTGGTTGGAATCTCTGCTGTGTAATCATCTTCCGCCTTCAGGTTTGGTTCTCGAAATTCAGATTGTAATTAGAGCAAGTTCCTCTCCTCTGCAGTTTCTGATTTTGGTTGATTGTTGTGATGAACTCAGCAATTGTGCTCTGCGTTTGGGTCGTGTTCTGCGTGTGGCTGTTGCTCTGCGAATTGTTGGAGGTTCTGCACTCCCGAATTCAGGTTTGTGTTGCAGTTTTCGAGGTTTTGAGTTTGGGGGTTTCCTTCTTCGTTTTCTGATTTAGATTTGACATTGTGGGATTCAGTTGCTGAGGATCTCTGTCGGATTTCTGGATTGCTACGGACTGTTTCAGATTGTTGTCTCTGCTGATTGATTGAGGTAGGTGGTTACTCGATTCAGTTTGGAAGTTCAGCCATGGGTTTGCAAGAGTGTTATCTGATTTTGTGTGTGATTCTTTTGCGTTTTGTTGATTTTGGAATGGCTAAACCCCCATGGTTTCCTGTTTTAATGTCTGATTTGGTGTGTGTGCTTAATTGGCAATTCGTGGTCGAATTGTGTTGTTTTTCTGCTCTGTTCGTCTTCTGAAATTTGCAGTTTTCGCACTGTCCGAACTTCTGTCCGAGCTTTGAAGTTCGGACAGTGCGTTTTGCCTTTCTGATTTTCAAGTTCGGGGTATGTCCGAACATCTGTCCGAACATAGATGTTCGGACACACCCTCAGGTTTTCTTCTGATTTAAGTTCGACCTGTGTCCGAACTTCGACGTCCGGACACAAGGTCGGACCTTCCGCGTGTTTTTCCGTAAAACCTGTCCGAACATCCGTCCGAACTTGGATGTTCGGACATTCTGAATTCCTCTATCTGATTTCAACTCGACTTGTGTCCGAACATTGATGTCCGGACACAAGTTCGGACATTTGGCATCTCTGGTTTCTGAGTCTCGACTTGTGTCCGAACTTCGACGTTAGGACACAAATTCGGACACCTCTCTGTTTTCAGCGTAACTTCTTCGTTTGAACTCCGATTTGAGTGCCGTCTGCGGCATTGGATTCCTTATGATCTGTACTACTGATTTATGAGTGTTTTGGCATATTTAAATGCAACTTTGCTTCTGTTTAAGCAATCCTTCTGTTTTGGGACATTGCACATTGTTTCTGAGCCGTGAATGGCTGGGTCGAGCTATTCCGTGGTATACCATGTAGACGTCGTTCTGAGTGTGGGTCATTCCCTTTCTGTTCTGTGGGGTTGACGAACCCTTTGGCTCTTTCGAGTCATTTCTGCGTTGCCGAGAGACCTGGTATGGTCTATGGGTCTTCGACCCTTCTGAGTGTGTGCATTGTGTTTGTCCCCTTTCTGTTTAAGTGCTCTGACTGTTTCTGATATGGGAACCCTTGAGTTCCACTCTGTTTCTGTTCTGAAAGCTTCTGGATATTGAGAATTGTGGATAATGCTTATCTTCTCCTTCTTCTGTTTTCAATTGTTTTGAGCGACCTTACTGATGACGGTCGCTGCTTACTGGGCATAGTTGTGTGCTCATTCCCCTACTTCTAACATTTTTGCAGATTGATCAGCGAGGATCATCTTGAGTTCTGGAGCTATAGTGTTTAGCTTTTATTGTTCGTTCAGTTTGATATTTGAGATGTTGTAGCCTTCGGGCCTTACACTTTTGACTTCTGTTTCTGACTCAGTTACGTATTTGGGATTTTGGTATTTGCTTCGCTGTATTTGAATACATTGGTTTACAATGTTTATGTAAACTTTGTTTTGGGCCTTTATTGTTTGAGTGTTTTAGAGCCTTGCGTTATTAGGTAGTAATACGCGGCGTGTAGCACCCTTAACTCTTAGGCCGGTTTTAGGGGTGTTACACAAAGCATGTATGTATGAAAATAATGAACAGCATGTTTAGTGGACGTCAAATAGTCGGCGTGCCCTAGCTAGCACGCGGTATATGCGGAGTTTATACACAGCGTTTGCTGAGCCCCTTGGGGCACCATTTTTACTACACGCAGGTACCCGTGAAGGATGAAGACTAGGAGTTGAAGTTTTAATTTTCCTGTCTTTCTTTTGGGTTGTAACAATGAATTTATGATTGGTGTACTGAGTAGTACATGGCTATAGCTTTGTTTAGCCGGTGTACCATGGGGTACACCTTTTTGGATTTTGATAGAATGGGAATTGGTATAGATGAGTAGCCTTAGAAACTCATTCTTTTTGGAACTTAGAAATGATGTAATCGAATATACTTTAATACTCGGTGATCCAGGATTAAGTATTGGCATATGATATTTTGGTAAGTAATTTAGTAGCTCGGTACATTATGTTCATCAGACCGTGACTGTAAGTAAGGTAAGCCTAGCTAGCCGTATGGGCGGTTAGCGGCGTTGTACCACCCGCCGTAGTAAGTAGTAAAAATTTCCGCTGCGAACTCGTAGGATTAACAGGACGATTAGACGGTAAGCATAGGATTAGCGGTTGGGGTGTTACAGGGGTTCTACAGTGGACTCGGTTAGGTGCGACAATGAAGTTAAAACTCTTTTACTCCCCAGAGAAATAGAGATAAGTTCAGATAGTAATACCGGTTCCAGAAATAGTCGTTTCCGGCTCCCCTCTTCAGTTCTGGTTTGCGCCTGCAGCAATTCTCACTTCAGAGACGTAGAACCGTTTGAAGGTAAGTGCAGAACCTATATGCTATGCTCGCCAGTCAGGATTCGAGAGTGTGTATGTGAGTATTGTCGCCGGTTCGAGTTGGAGAGTGGAGAGAAGAAGATAAGCGTTGGTATATTACCGGTTCCAGGAATGGACTGTTTTTCAGCTCCTCCTTCAACCGTGAAGAGGATAAGGCCGGCTCTGAGTCGCAAAGTACCGATAGTGGACTGGAGAGGAGAACATGTATGTTGCTGGATCATTTAGTTGGGTTGAAGATTATCGTGAAGAGGAAGGAGAATGGGCTGCAACACCTACCGTGAAGGCTGAAGAAAATGAAGATGGCGCAGCAATAGGAGAAGATGAGGAGGAGTTTGTTCCTTGTCCACCAGTTCGGGACGTAAAATTACCGCGAAGAACGAAGGTGTGATGGGTAAGATGAGAGGTTCCAGTGACTTACAACAGAGGTGCATACAATGAGAATGACAGCGCAGAACATATATTCGTATGCCAGTTACACTTGGAAAATGAAGAACCGTGAGAAAAAAAATGAATACAGTGAGGTATATGTTCCATTCGCCAGACAGGTTGCAAAATTACCGTGAGGAATGAATGGGGAAGGGGAAAAATAAGAAAAAGAAATTGTAACCGTAAGGGAAGAGCAGGGGAAAAAAGCTTGGAAAGAAAATAGAGAGAGGTATCATTTATGTTAACACTTATTTTTATTGTTATTGTCATTTTTATTTATTTATTTTTCATGAGTGGAGGGGAAATGAAAGAGGGTTAGAGGGAATTAAATTTTCATAATTAAATTGGCTTGTTAAATGATCTCTCAATCTTTCTCATAATAAGTTATATTATCAATTCATGTAATAATAATATATATTACATGTTACACCGTTTTTTTTCGTTTAATTTACTCTTTATAAATGCATCCCTCACATCTATTGTTTCATGTAATGTTTAATAACCCCTTTAGACTATATTTATTATATAAATATAATTAGTGTTTCTTGAAATTTTTCCAAGATTTATTGACTTATAAATCTTACTATTAAATTCATAATACCATATAATAATTTAATTTAATAGTATTATTTAGGGTTCAATAAATGAAATCCCCTAAATTAATTTAGATTCATTTATGGGGTATTTCTTAATCTATTCTATAAGCTTATAAAACTTGTACTTTTACTCTATACAAACCGTACCACTAAAATAGTAGCCAAAGATAGCTATATATGGCTGTAGTTAACAACGATTGAAAAAAGTACTGTATCTGTAGGATTTACGATTTGTCTTCCTTCATAATGATAATTTTAAAATTACATTTTCAAATAATTACAAACATGAACACGTCATACTTTTAAATTCAATCACTCTTAGCTACAACTATATGTATCTAGCTCTAGTTACAGTTATAGTTGTACAGTTTGTATACAATAAAAGTATAGGTTTTGTAAGCTTACAATGTACAATTTAAAACATCAGTAAGTATATCTAGTACAATTTCAGTACCATCAGAATTCAATGTGCACCTTTATATATACACCAATATAATTTTTATATACCAAATGTACGATTTTTATAGACTGAAAATTCATGTATGTAACCATAGATTGATACATTAGAATGTAGCCAAGATATTTCCTTTTTAAATTTTCAAACTTTTGAAAAAACAATTTGCACATTCCATCTCTCACATCATAATTTCACGATACTTTACTTAGCATTTAGATAATTTGGTCATCCAAATCCAATAAAAAAATTGGATTTTGAATAATTCGGTTAACTTAACCATAAATGAATTATCCATTATCCTAAATATCCAAAATTTCTTTTAGATTAATTTGAAAATACGAATTGAATTCTTAATTTTAATTAGTTTGGTTATCCGTTAACCCAAATTTAGACAAAAAAATGAAAATCTAAGGCATAAACACAACATAAGAAGAGGATGAAGAAGAGAGAAGAAGAGAGAAGTAGAGAATGAAGAGAGCCACTGAAAAGTGAAGACGAGAGCACCACCATGCTTTTATAATTGCCAAAAACTTCTATTGTTATAATCTTCAGAGAAGATGTGTTCAGTATATTACTGGTGCTGGAATAAACATGTTTCTTTAATCCGGTGCATGTGTGAGATGTAGCAGTTCGCCAGCTTCGAAGCCTAAATGCTACACAAGAAGATAATGGGTTCATTTGGGGACAGCTGCTGCTGGGTCCTGCTGCTGGAAATTGAGAAGCTGTCTGCTGATGGATTTACATAAGCTGTCAGCTGCTGAATTAGGACGTTTGGTAGAAGTCTGTTGTTGGTTTTAAAAATCTGTTATTTTTATGGTAATTAGTAAATTGTATGTTGCATTTACTAAAAACTGTTATTCCGCATGTTAATAATATTTGATTGAATTATGGAACTTCAAATACTTTACTTAACTACAAAACCAAAATAAAAGAAACTACTATATATCCAAAATTAAACAAAATAATTGTTTCATACCTAAGTTGTACATAAATGTAATTAACATCCATGACCAAAAAAAGTTGAACATGCTCATGAGAGAGAATTTTTTAGCACATATACTTCAAAAAATATCAACCATTAAATACATAATTCTTATGAAGACTGTAAAACGTGTGTGAAGAATTATCTGTAAGAATCTACACTTTTTACAATGATCATATATTTACACACTACAAGGAGAAAAAGGTACCCTTTAAGTTATAAAATATATGCTTGACTTCGCATCAGTAGGCACATTAAACTTGTTCAGTGATTTCTCTATTCAAGAAACGCAAAGGACAAACACAGTCGTAGGGGAATCACAGACGCAGGGTTCAGAGAAGAACGTGCCAAACAGGTTATCGCGTCTAGTGGAAATAATGAGACGCAAATGCAGCGTCTCTCCCTTTCCCCAAACGCAGTCAATGAAGGGCAGGGACACAAGGAATGAAGAAAGTCGCTAAAGATCGAAGTATAGGAATACACGTGCAAAAGGTTGAAGTGTGAGATAAGAGAGACAAAAAGGAACTATGATAGAGTTGAGATCAAATCACATTATTTTTTTGTACTTTTTTCAAATTTGGAATTAGTCAAAGTGAAATATCAAATAATAAATTGAATCAAGGGATGAAGAAATTTAAAAACCATTACAAAATTCCGTTTAAAAATCCCAAAAAAAATCCTAGTTATTTCGGTTTTTAAGTGAATCCAAAATGTATCATCACCCTACTTTTTCTTCTAGCCATCATCTCTCTTTATCTTCTCTTGAAAGGTTCTCCGCCGGAGGAAACTATGGGTTAGTGTTCTAGGTATATTTTCTACCTTTTTTCAGTAATTTGATCATCTGCCTAGATTTAGGGTAAAACATTTGGACAAATTGGAATAAAAAAGTGCTGAATTAACAGAAAACCCGGAACGAGCGATCGCCATCTGTAAAGTAGCGGGCCATAGGAGCTTAGGTAAGGAATGGACAACTAATGTTGGGGGTTTGAGCAAACGACTGAAGTATAGAATTGCAGCTGGAGGCAGGGACGCGCTGGTATTAGGTGGGCCGAGCACACATTGCCACAAGACAGGTTGTTGCACGAACGAGAAGTTCCCATTGCCGACTGGTGCTCATCAGTTCAGGCCGGTTTGCTCGTTTTTTTTAGCAGTTGTCCCTAATTTGGTAGATTAGGGCATCCGCAATGGTTATGGGTTTCTTAACATATCCCTATGTGTCATGTCATCAGAAAATATTATTTTAATTGTATAAGCAATTTCACATATTTATTCATCCTACAATAGGGGAGTTTCTTAACTTTCTCACTTCTCCCATCTTTTTCTCTCACTTTTCTATGGTAAAAGTAAAAGAAAAATTGTAAATATTTATTATTGTCAGTGGATGCAGCGATACAACCAATCATAATTAATTTCTGTACGTTTTTAATAAGCAACGAGGAAAGTGAAGGTGGGTGGATTCCACACCACTGCAGATCATTTTTTCATTTCTTGCTGACACTCTTGGGTGGAATCCACTCCACTGTGGATGCCCTTAGGCCTTTTTTTACTAAGGCGTTGTTCGCTGCTCACGATCAAACACAGCAATAGCAGCGTTTTCATAGAGGTTACTCTAGTTAACTTATAGTAGAGTGACACATATGCTTTTTACTGTGGCTAGTTAAAGTTTTAACCACTTACAAATGGACACATATCTTGTGAATGAGATTAATTTTTTAAAGCCTCTAGCGAACGGGGCCTAATCAATTCTAATTAGAGATGGCTGGTTTGCTAATATTATAGGCATTTTTGTGCCTAATTTGGTCATATTTGACGGGGAATGACTAACTTTGGATCCATTTTAAATTTAATTGTAGAAAACAATGCGCAAACCCTCCATGACGAGGGATGGTAACTCATTTTCTGCCCTACCAGTCGAGTCAAGACGGATGAGTAAAAAGTAAATCGAATGTGATGCAACTTTTGATGTCTCCCCTCCATGATCTTATTGTTATGATGTTGGAGGTTATCGAGCAAATCCTTGAAGAAAGTAAAAGTGTCCCTTCTTTGATCAGATGTGGAATTAAATAGTAGTTCATGCTTTTGTGAGCGAATCAATACAGAGACTAGCATTCAAAAGCTCAAACAAGCTAAATTTTATCAGGCCCAGACCATCACACCTGAACCGGGTTGTTAAAATACTTGTCGCATCTTGTTAGTTGAAAAAAGATTAGGGTCCGTTGAGTGCTTAATGTAGATTTGTACATATTAATGGACATAATTATTAATGTTTGAATGAATAGGAAGACGATTTGTCATCGCACATCGTGATTTTCCTACATTTATCAGAGGTTGGATAGGCTGCGTTCAGGAAATAAGCTCCACCTTATTTTTTTTATAATTAAAAAAAAAGTGGAGCTTATTTCCAGCCTATCCACCTTATTTGTTTAGGTTCTAGACACATATTACTAGATTCCCTTTACTTTATTCATCTCCCTATGTGTGCATTCAAGCTTCAAACTCATCCATTTCCTCATTTGCGGTCGAAGCATAATTCCCGCATTGAAGAACTCCAGCGCAGCTACCAGTATGTCGTACACCATCCTTGAAGACAACATATCCATTGTAACGACACCATCATTAGACGCATCCACCACCCACTCAAGCGTGGAATAAAAAAGGTACTTTACTAGAGGAAAACACATGAAACCAACTTACCACCACTAAACGAAGGTGGTTGGATAAGTACAGATGAAGAAGATATGCAGATTTCTGTAATTGAAGACCACGATGGGGAAGTGGAGAAGACATCTTATCAAGGGCCATTTAGTATTTTTTTACACCCTGCATGTGTGAAATGTTCCACTAATAAACAAACGACTCAATTACCCATGCTGACTTAATATGAGACTTTCCGTCTGGGATTGATGTCTGATTAATGTCAATGAATTTAAACCTCTGGCAAACGAACGGCCCCTATGGCATGCACTGCACACTTTTAAATGTAGGTGTATTTTGTGAATTATTAGAACTTATGTGGCATATAGTGAATTCTCATACATAGTTTGGTCCAATGGTGCGAGAAATTAATGGCATAAGGTTGGTTCTCACTTTCCCCCGAAAAGCTTTAAATTCAACATTTATGGTTAAGCTTGATATAGATAAGGTTAGTTAACCAATGTTCGTTTTTCATGTGTACTTACGTTGCGATTGTAAGGGGACTCATTTGTGAGCTACATTAATAAAACAATAACTTATGCCATGGCTTTATAATAAAGTTCAACAATCTTTCAAAAACTACTATGGAACGGGGCATAATATCAAAATAAGATATCATCCAATTTATCTCCTGAGGTGCTCAAATCATGATGGTGATACTTGAGACCAGCATCTAATCAGAACTGCATGTATAATTCATATAGAACAGCGAAGAAATATACTATAGGATACTGATCATTTGCGTCATGCTTGGAGGTTAACATTGTTCATTGACGATAATACAACTACTAGAGAAGCGTATCACTGGACCCCTCATACTATAAATAGTGAAAATTTTGAACTTGAGCCTATTTGTTTATTATCCCAAGCTTTCAGCCAATTCTACATACAACACAAGCACACTCCACTTGTAGGCATAGAAGGAGGACAATATTGTAACCGTAACCATTGATGTTCAGTTTCACTCCAGCTGAGCAAACTCGTTTCCCTGCTCAAAAAAATCCAAATGTACCATCTTCGTCTAGCTTTGTCACCACCATACAAATTCAGTGATGTTGAATGGTCACCCGTGATCACCTGCTGAGTCATTCTGAAATCAATTCAAAATATAGATATACGAGGCATGGGGTCCAAGGTTAAACAGAAGACAATACGACAAGAGGTACGTAGGCATAAATTATCTTTATTAGCCTTAGTAGAAACTCATCATAGTAGAACAGCAGCTGAAAAAATCCCAAGCTTTTGGGGTAAGAAGAAGGCTAGTTTATCATGGGAGGAAATCCCAAGTCAGGGCAGGTCGGGAGGAATAGTGGCTATGTGGGATGAAGAAGAGATCGAAGTCCACCATGCAGAAAGAGGTGAAAGATGGCTACGGCTTGATACGAAGAGTATAGTAGATGGGGTTCAAGGTACAGTAATTATCATCTACGCTTCGTGCGATTCGGGTGACAGAAAGAGCATGTATGAGGAGCTTCTCCAAGCTAAACAGAATTGGCAGCCAGAGCTTATGATTATGGGAGATTTTAATGAAGCGTTGGCACCGGAGGAGAGATTACCCGTGCATGTGTCACGATATACAAGAGGAATGAAAGAGTTTAAAGCATGGGAGAATGCAATGGAACTCATTGAAATACAACTTCAGGATGCGAAATTTGCATGGAAAGGAGGAGGATCACTAAGCAAAATTGACCGGGTGTTCGCTACACACGATTGGATAGTACAATATGCGGATGTTCGTCTCCGGTCATCTGAGTGGTCAATTTCGGACCACCGATTATTAGTACTGACCACGGGCTCAATCAATTGGGGACCCAAGCCGTTTCGATCTTGGTTGGAGCACCTGACCTTGAGCCACTCGTTAAAAAAGAATGGCATAACATGCAGTTGGGTTCCACGGTGGTCAAGATGAAGAAACTGAAAGGGATCCTACGGCACTGGAATAAAGAATCATTCGGTATCATTCACCAGAGGGTCGACGCATGCAAGAGTGAATTGAAAGACCTGGAAAAAAGAATAGAAAATGGAGAGACGTGTGTACAACTCGAAGCTAATATGGTAAGAGCGATGGAAAAATTGAGGAAAGCTGAAAGGGAGCAGGAGGTGAATTGGGCCCAATATGCCCGAGATAAGTGGCTGAAAGATGTAGATAATAACAGTAAATATTTTCATCAGCGAGCTACGTTCAACCGATGTCAAAAACTTATTACATGCCTTGTGGTCAACGGTGAAGTTCTCGATACCCCGGAGCTGATTAAAGCACACGTTGTGGCCTATTACTCAAAGTTGTTTCAAGCATGTGATTCTTCGGGCTCCCGTCCCGTGGTCTCTAACCATCCCGTCTTAGTTGTGGAGGAGGCAGCCTGAAATACCCCGACCTTAAATATAGTGATTAAAATTATCCTAATAGGCATTTAAGGGCTTAATGGTGCCTAAGTAATATTGGTAAGGAGAAATAAATCCAAAAGAAATAGAGAAACACTTAAAAAGCAAAAAACGCTAAATAAGTGTTAAATAACCATAGGAGGTATGAGACCTCGGTTAGCATATTATATGGATTATAAAGCCTTGATAAGGCCTAAATAATATATGGGAACAACTCTCGAAGAAAACGGATCCAAATAATGTATTAAAACGCTAATAGAGCTTTAGCGCATATTTTTCGAGAAAACCCGAAAACGTGACTTTAAGTGGTCAAACGAACCCGTAAAAATTATAGTTCATTAAATAAATATAAATAAGCATTAACAGAAGCTTAACAACCAATAAAATTAATTAAATGAGAAAATTCCGGAAAACGGACTCCGGTGAGTGAATAGTGTTAAAACGGGAACTTTTAGGGTATAAACTGTAAATAGACCAAATATTCACTCCATTGTGAAAATAAAATGCTGGATCCCTTATTGTGTGTGTGGGATACGATTTCCCTCCCTCTCTCACATTATCTAACTCACAAAAAGTAAAGCAATAAAAGAAGAAAAAGTAAAGAAAAGTACAAAAAGCAACTTTTATACTCTCTTTCCTCCCATTCTCTTATTCCCTCTCGTTTTTTTCCCATTTCAGAACTCTTCTTCCTCCTCCAGCACACTAATGGCGATTTAAACTTCTCCACCCAGCTCCTCTCTTCTCTTCCATTTTTCATGGCTTAAACAAAGTCCAAAGAGCAAAAAAATTACACCACTAAACTTCCCTCTTCTTGGAGATTACTCCTCTCTTTCTAAAATTCGAAAATGGTGAAGTTGGTCACCATGGATGGAGCTCCATTTGAAGCTTGAAGACCACCATTAGAAGCACCTTCATCTCCTTGTTGGTTTAAGGTAAAGAGAGTCTTAAAAATCCATCTTTTTCTAGCTCTCCTTTGCAAAACAAAAATCTGAGCTTGAGCTCTTGTTTTTCCCCCATACCAGCCGTTTATGATGCTCATTGTGGAGCTGGAAACCTTGCCCCTTTGCTGTTCCAAAAACTTCACCTAGAAGCACAAGGTAAGAACTCCTTTAAGCCTTTAATGTGTATTAGATTCTAGGTTAGCTTAAGGGTTAGTTTTCTAAGCTAGTATTGGTATGTATGGGTTGCTGTAGCATCACCCATTTCTTGAACAAAAACCGAGAACAAGGAAGAAAGGAAGAGGAAAAGAAGAGAAGGAAAGAAAAGAAAGAAAACTAGCAAGACAAGGTAATTGTGCTTACCTTGAACTAGTTTTGTAAAGTGTAATGTAACAGTTTTTAAGCATTTGAAATGAGTAATGTATATGGTAATGAGTAATAGATATGTTGTAGTATAATGAGGAAAGGTATTGTAACAGTTTTGAAGTTTTAAAATTTTGTTTAAAATCTTGGGAAAACCATGGGTATTGTATGTGTATGTGCAGGAAAAATATTATGTTGTAGTGTGTATAAATGTGTGTGAAATGATATGGAAATTGTGAGCTGAGATAATGTGTGGGCGATGTCAAAAATATAGGGGAGACTATGTCAAAATTTGTCTAGGAATTTGAGGACTTAGTTGTGTAAGAAGAGGAAATAACCTAGGTAGTGACTAGGTGTATTTGGAGAGTTTAAAGTAAGTGTTTAATACCTTGAAAACAGATTTGAAAAGAATTAAAGTAATGGAGAGATCAAGAAGGTAAAGTAAGGCATTTTGAATGCTAGGAGTAGCATTAGTTGAGGGAGTATTGGAGGATAGAAGTTAAGGTAAAAATCTGTAGCAAGATGTGTAGTGATGCATTGGAGAAACTAGGAAAAATTAGTGTACAAGAGTTGGTGAAATGAATGTTGGACTTGGGTATAGATAGTGTAGTTGCTTGTAAAGTAATTGGAATGGTAAAATGAAGTTAGAACAAATTGCTAGAATGCAAAGAGAAGTGTAGGAATGCACAAGTGTGCAAAGTGTGGAAATGAGAATGGAAATTTGTAGAATTTGAGCAAGAAGTTGAGTAAGTATTGGACCATGGATTTAAGGAGTTTTAGTGAGTGTTTAAGTGTGTTTAAATATGTACAAAACATGTGGAAAGATTATGGAATGATTGGAGGTGGATTAAGGGTTGATTAGGGGTTGAAAAATGACCTTAATAGCAGTTTTTAGCAGGGTCCGGGACTTAGGATATGTACCAAGTCCCGGACCGCTTCAAAAAAAGGCCCGAGAGTGAATGCAGGAATTGGTCCGGGACTTAAGTCCAGGACCAAGTCCAGGACCAGGTGTAAAAATAGGCCGAAAGTCAAGTTAAGTGTTGGTCGGGACTTAGGGTCCGAACCAAGTCCCGGACCACCCCCAGAATTCAGCAGAGAGTGTTTTTAAGGGTTCTAAACATGGGGGATTGATTGGTAATGGTTTTAGAAGTTGTTAAGGCCTTGTTTGGTGACCTTTAAAGGCCATAAGAAGTGTAAACAAGAATGAGAAGTAATTAAGAAAGTTGTAAGTTTAAGAACATTAAGCTAAACCGAAACAACGGGATAACGGGATAAGTACGAGAGTAGTGGTTATGTATGTATTGCAAAGCTTAGTATTAATGGAACCATTTGGCATGTAGCCGGAGGTTCAAGAATAAGACTCGAGGAACGAGAGTGAACCAAAGGAACAAGGGAACACCCGGTGAAGTAAATTCCGGTAAAAGGTATGATTTCTTCATGCCCTGTATCCTAATCTGGTTACCCCGATTTGTGTGCTTATTTGATCACCTAAATAAGATAAATGCATGAATCGGACTATATTGCACTTACTTGTGCTTGATTTATGTGTTCTTGGTATTTATTGTCTTGAACACTAGTTTGTATAAATCATGAAATATATGGATGAAGATGAAGTGTATTTGTAACTTGTAGTGTACTTGTGTATTGTATTGTATTTCGCATGGATGTATATATGAGCAATGTATTGTATTATTGTGGCTTGGATGTGTGACTTCTACTAATTCCTAACTACCTAACTTCTAACGTAAGTAATAAGTAAATTGGAATTAGTAGAAGTCCGATATAGCTTCGGCCACGCGTGAGGATGAGGAGACACAAGAGGTTGGATCCGATTCCTGGTTCTTAAACTGGTCCACGGCCCAAACCCCTTAAATGTGTAGCATCCTGGATTGGTGAACCAAGTAAATCCCGGTGGTGGGACGGAGTAGTCCCCGGGCCGGAGGTCCCGACGACTTAACATGAGTAAGAGTAAGTAAGTAAGTAAAGTATGAGTATGTATGCGCAAGTATGGTGTAACGAGTAAAAGAGTAATCTCCACCCGATTAACCCGGGTGGACAAAAAGGAGCTAACAATTATGGTGTATTGTGCATGTATTACGTATGTATTGTATATGTATTGTGTATTGTGGATTTCGGGAAAGGTAAGTATGTATCTGTTGGCTTGTATGGTTTACCTTGTATGTATTGAAGTGTATGTATGTATTCCTTGCGTAAAGTAGTGTAGTATTATGCATGAAGGCATGTATGCATGTATGTATGAATAAAATGAACTGCATGTATTCGACCAAGTGGTCGGCGTACCCTCACTAGTACGCGGGGTATGCGGTTATCATATTCAGCGAAAGCTGACCCCCTAGGGGGAACGTTTTTAGTGTGCAGGTACCCGAAGCGGATATGGTCAAGGTAAGAGACCGGTGGCTACACCTGGATAGTTAGAAGTAGAATGTAGAAGCGTACTAAGTGGTACACCCCTTGTACTTAGAAAACAAGTAGTTTGTGAGGAATGGGTAGTGGTTAGACTCTTAATGAGTATCTATGAAATTGAAAGAGGTGTTGTATTGGTATAAGGATCTTAGTAAACTCGGTGTACTATATTGTATTGAACTTATGGAGTATTGTATCGAATGGGAATTGTAGTACTTGATTAGTAATTGTAGTAAGGGATGTATTTGTGTAGCACTCGGATATTCCGGTCCATCAGACCGATGCTGTATGTAGTAGTAGTTGTAGTCTTGTTGGTCACGTGGGTGGCTAACGGCATTGTATCACCCACCGTTGAGTATGTAAGTATCCGCTGCGAAGGTATGTAAGTACGTTGTGATTGGATGGTAATGACGGTATTAGCGGTAGGGGTGTTACAAAAAGTGGTATCAGAGCGAAGTATCGCTCTGATGACTGGAAATACCGAGTTTAGGAATACCGAGATAGGAATTAGAAGCTTAGGGCTAAGGGCTGAGTGTTAGCATTAGAGATAAGCTAGTTAGGAACTACCGGTGAGTACCGCATACCGACAATACCAGACCCGCCCTCCACAAACCCACTGTATAACTTGAGAGAGAACGCCAGAGAGAAGGAAAGTCCTCCGATGCAACTACAAGAGTAGTGCCTAGACAGGCTAAGGCTCAATCACCACGGTAAACCAGTGGGAACGAGCAACAAGGGAAAACATAAAACTAAATAAATGGGGATCTCCAAGGATTGGAGAAGTACCCCGACCAAGACAACCATGTCAAGATCAATGAGAAGCTACTTAAAAGGATCGAGTATCCCAAACATAGATCAATATGATCAAGGGAAGAGTCAACAAGACTATTAAATACAAGTGGAAACCATACCAAGACCGGCATAGGTTTAACCAAAAACCAACAGTACCATGCACTTGCCACGGCAAGTGCAGTAAGGGCAGGAACATGTAGAGGAACACTAACACACCACAAGTACATAGTAATGTACCGAGACCGCAAAGAAGCGACTACCAGATCACGTATCCTAAAAACAAAAAGAATGGAACCTTGGAAATTCCTAACGGCCTGACCATTGTATTAAGGACATACCAGCCAGCAAGGAGCTGGACTTGGTCAAGACCTCAAACATGGCTATGCCATGAAGAACATCTTTTAACACCGAACCGTTATTTTTTCAAACCAAGTTTTCTTTCAAAACCACAAACCTTCTTTTAAAACCTTGGATTTTTTTTAAACAAAACCAACAAAATTACGGTGAGTATCATAGAATGATACAAGAGGAGTTGACAATAGAATACTTCACCTAGGCGTGCGACGAGCACTACGAGTGTACCCAATTACGGGATGTGGGACAACCGCACTTCGAAGGAGCTTGCGGGCCTGTCATATAGTTAGGTAAGTGGTAACGTATCAATAAGGTACCCCACGTATGTATACATGTAGTGTACGAAACACGGGAAGTAGTCTACTCCGTTCTATGGACCATCAGTAAGTTCAAACCAAAACAACTGGACACTTCAGACGATCAAGGAGAAGGAACTCAACTAAGTAATAGGTATAAAGGAACTCGGAGAACCCATCTGAAGATAAGGAATGAGGATCAAGAAGCGCAAAGAGCGCAGATTAATAAGTATAGACATTGGATATGTCTCAAAGTCTTCAAGCAAATACATGACAGCTGGAAGGTATATCCAGCCTAAACACTGTAAGGCAAAAGCCTAACGTTAACACCACAATGATCAACATACGAGATGGAGTTCCCAAGAGCAATCACAAGATTACCATGAGGTATAATCCATCAGTGGAGAGAATCTTAAACCTAGTCTAAACGCTAGGAGAAGGTATAAACGGTCTACCCAAGAACGGGAGATGTTATAACCCAAGAAGTTATAGCTCAAATACAATACCACAAACCGGTATAGTGGATCAACATATCATAAACATTGGCCGGATGTAACGGCGTAACCTAACAACACCCAGGAGCAATCCCTGAAGGGTGTTTGAGTTAACAACAATCAAACAAAGCGTCATAATAAGACCACGACAGCTGGAACGAACACTCAGTTAGGACACCGAAGGGATTTCACTTAACGGGAAATACCCTAAATCACAAAAGGCACTGATTAGCACCAGATTGCCTAAAGGGCCTCCCATGAACGGAAGCATGATGTCACGACTTACCATGGAGCCCAGCAATACCTCCAACCTATAGGGTATACAGGGAGTGGAAACATGTATAAGCAGCTTGCAAAGAGCATAGCTTGCAGCAATAAGGCTTAAAAGCCATCAACCAACTACGTTATGTAAACCTTAACGGTTGCATAACCCACACCATTTGATAACAAGACTAGCAAGAGATATTGTCTCATACGATAAAGAAATCAACAACTGGACCATCAATTCAAACCCAACATCCTGAGTGGCTTGTAGTAATGGCGAACTTAGTGTCACTGTCACTAGAGCATCAGTCTACTATACAGTTGACAAGCTTTTAATTACCTTCATGCCTTCTGTAGCAATGGTAGCATAGAGGCATAAGAATCGTGATAATGCCAACATTGGCCTAGTCAACACTTGGACACTACGATAAACCCAATGGAAGATACCCTTGTAACCAAAGACCACCAATGTGGTGAAGATGTGAACCCTTAGAGAGGCTTCCATCTACTATCACAATAAAGCCTACGCATATAGATATTGCCAAGGGGCGATGGAATAAGGAAATGAGATTTCCAAACCATTACGACTTAAAGGAGTAAGTATACTCCATATGCACCCAAGCATGTGGTGAACCTTTGTGTAAACACAAAAATGGTAGACCTTGTCATGAGACCTATGAGTGGAAACAAACCTCTCAACAAGAACTTAAATTTATCAGTGATAGAATACTCTCCAATTGGAGAACGGGACCGTAAAAACCCTTGAAGTTCTTAGGGATGTCCCGGTGGTGTACATACAAAGTAAAACTGCACAGCTAGAGCCTATAACCAATGCTTAGCACTGGGAGACAGTAATTGTCAAGAACAACCAATGTGAATGCACATTGGACACCACAAATGACCAGCGCTCAAGAGAGCTTGTAACCCGATGAATTACCTCATCCTTGGTCAACCAAGATACTTGGTAAATTGTATCATAAATGATGATAGAATGGGTGGTAAGCTAACCTACACATAAAACCTAAGTTGAATAAGACATCTCCACATTGGGAAGATGATAATATTGCGGTATGCTACGATAACCGTCATACACACGAACACAGGAAAACTCCTAGTGTATTTACACCATAAGGAAATGGTGCCAATGACAATGGCAATAAGTAAAGAGGAACAACCACAATAACAGAGACAGTAAAAACAATGTTGTACAATGAGTAAGAATACGGTGCGCAACAAGCGACCGCTATGAGGAAGTAGTTAGATAACGACACAGAGTATAAGTATGGAAGACAGTCAGAAATATTCGTTCCTATCACATAAGTGATTTACTGTCAAGCGTTTACGCCTCTGCACTCCGTATGACTGAGTGTTTTGGTATTGCACTTGCACAGTGGTGATCTAATGGGATAGCGAGGAATATGGAAAATGTAAACCGTAGTAAACCTTTCTTTTCACCAACGAACATGGCACTAGCCAGTTAAGCAAGCTTAGCAACAAACCGTGTGGCCTAAGGCCAAAGAAGCACGAAGAGTGTACAACACACTAACAATCACAAAATGTGAATTCCAATGGAATAAAGAGTGAAAAGAGACTAAGAAAGTAACTAGGACCAACGTATAGAAAATGCAAGGTCATACAAGTAAAGAACACTTGTACTGAACCAGAAGAAATGGTATAATTTAGAACTATTGACAATAGAGGAAGTACTACAACTAAGTAGTGACTTAACCTCGCCCGACAACTAGTCGGAGGAGCTTAGCGAATGATTGTGGAAGTATAAATAGTATGTATACTAGATTGCCATAGAGCTGGTTATAAACCTACAACTCATTGAGCTCAAACACGGTAAAAGAATACCGCATTTTGCAAACGGGAGTTTGAAGACAAATAGAAATAACTACGAAAATTATCCTAGAAAATCTATAAATCTAAAAATGCCCATGGGTTGCAAAAATAAATCCCGGTCAAAGAGTATAGTGAACTAGAAGCTACCGGGGTCGAATCCACAGGGACTTCGTTATTAATCTAATCCTAGAAAATAACAAATGAAGAGGGTTGTCGTTTGTTTTGGTTTTTAAACTAAAAGTAGCAAGCGAGGAAATTAAATAAAATTGTGTAAAGAGATGAATGAAGTGGAACCTTGGGTTCAGGGGAATTCTTTGCTAGCTAGACTATATAATTAATCACCGGTTAATTGAAACTTGGATTGGCAAAATTATTTTTATCTCTTTAAGACTAAATCCTAGTCAAATCGAGCTCTTCTACCCGTAACACATTAGGCCGAATCACGAACTAATGTCATACAAATAAAAGGATTAAGCGCGAGAATTATTCTTTGCATCTGAAGGTCAAATTAATTAATCTAATCAATTTTTCCACAGATTAACAGGTTGCTATGACCTTTCTATCACTCACCGGTCAGATCCTGACAGAAATTCGTAAAGCTAATAATAAAAATCTGCAGCTTTTATTAAAAGCGTAAATAAAAACAACCTGAACAATCCAAATAAATATCAATCAACCGGTAAAATAATCATAATATCAGTCTAACTACAAATCCCCCATCACCCAAGATTTAATCCTTTAGCCTAATATAATTAAAGAACAAACACAAGAAAAGAGATTAGAATTCATCTGTGTGTCGATCTTCAAATTCGTCAGCAAAAAGGTTGAGCGGATGAATGAATTTGGAGCAGAAATCCTCTTCTCCGGTGTGTTGAAATGGTCGCGGCACATAGAGAATAAAAGAGGCGATGTGTGCAAAATGGTGATTGTTTGATGGATCTCTTTCACTTCCAAAGCCGTCCTTATTTATAGTCAAATTCAAGACTTTCTGTTTGTCCATTGATGGTTTCTTTTAGTCTCTTCAGTTTCATAAAATAAATAAAGACCTTCCAGTTCCTTTAAGTTTCTATATTTAATTGTCTTCATCCATGTAACACCCCAACTACTGATAACATACTTAACAACAAATCGCAGCGGAATTCATAACTCATAACATAACTTAACTCCTTGGTGTTACACGCCGTTAGCCACCCACGTGGCTAACAAGGCTAACATACATACATCGTACCGGTCTGATGGACTAAAGTCCCGAGCAACTACACATTAATCCCGTTCCATGTCCAACATTTAATATACACTTACATTACAATTGTACCGAGTATTTACAAACTAATGTCGATAACAATTTCGGTCTTACTACACCTACAATACACTCTCAATTTGAATGACCACCCAGGTGCAACAACTACCCGTCCTACTCTCGAACGGCTTGCAGCTCCTTCGTACCTGTAGAGTAATGGGGGCCCCAAAGGGGGTCAGCACCTTTGCTGGTATGGTAATCCCGCAGCCCGCATGCTACCGGGCCACGCACAACTATTTGTCATCTTAGCATGCGGTTGATTTATCTCAAACATGCACAACTCATACACACCTCATGCTTATAAGCAACATACATTAATGAATACATACACAAGGTTAGCACACCCAACATAACAACACACACTTCACTTTATAGCATACACAACTTAATTTCACTCCTCTTAGAGTACATGAACTTCATTTAGGGAGTGCCGGGGTGATATAAGCCCGAGCACAACATACATACATTGTCTTACTTGAGTGGCGGCCTCATATAGGACCGTACACAACATACATAATTTCCCCCTAACTCCAATAGTGATGAGGTAGGTAAGCCTTGGTTAAGCTTGTGGGTGTTGTTGTGATCCAGGAAGAAAACAACCATAACATAACAGAGAGGGAGTCGAAGCAACATAGGCGTCAACACCCTAACAACATTACACATAATTTCCCTCCTAGCCCGATATGGAGGTCGGGTAGGTAGCGTAGGTAAGCTGGCTAAGCTAATGGGAGGTCGAAATCCAATGAAGGAAAACAACCTTAACATAACAGGATGGGAGTTAATTCACATATATGTATTAACTCCCAAACATACGCGCGCGACCGGCACACACCGGATTCCTCTCCATACATAACATATACTTATTAGTTATAGGTTCCCTTATGGAACTTATCACATACATACATCGCATAGTGTTACTAACTCGGTTAGACACATAAGGGGAGTATTATCCCTTTTAAACACACATGGATATCCGCATCCGATAACAACAACAACATACCAAACAACTCACATACATCACACATAATCACAACATATACTAACGCACTGATAGCCGTGGTTAGAACGTTCCCATGGGTTGGGACGTTTATTCCGCATACCGAACTCTTATGTGAACCTAAGGTCGGTTATCTATTATTTAACACATAACTAAGGTTAAGCGGTATCGGAATTAATTACGCCACAATAATGAATTACTGTAAACTCATTTCATGCTTTATCTTGCAAGGTGGCAACACACAGAAAAACATGTTGGCATACAAGCCGGTGTAATCCGTTAGGACACAGGTTGCAAGAAAACCATACCTGTCACCGAAGATGCACTCCTACGTGTCATCACATGTTCCTTGAAAATCTTTGTACCACTGGTAACATTATAACTATCTTTAATTAACATCGGGGTAACACAATTATTTAACGTCTAATGCGCCCATGATCAACCCCGTTCGGTAGTTTATAACTTTACATTTATATTACAACTTTTCACCACTCAATTACCTTTATAACTCACTTAATTTATCCTTAACAACGTTATAACATCATCACATACTAATCCCCATCATTGGATATCATTTCCTACCCTTAAACAAAGTTTTTTTTTTTTTGTCAAAGTTACACTGTGTCCGAACTTGTGTCCGGACATCAAAGGTCGGACACAAGTCGAGACTCAAATGGGTGAAAACTGACGAATGTCCGAACTTGTGTCCGAGCTTTGAAGTTCAGACACAAGCCGAGGCAAAACCAAAGAAAATTTTAACCTGTCCGAACTTGTGTCCGGACTTTGAAGTTCGGACACAAGCCGAGGCAAAAACTGAAGAACACTTACAGACGTCCGAACTTGTGTCCGGACATCTAAGGTCGGACACAAGTCGAGACTAAATAACCTGGGAAAATTTTTCGAGTGTCCGAACTTCCAAGTTCGGACGGAAGTTCGGACACCACTGAAACTCGGAAATTTTACAAAACAACGGGGCATGTCCGAACTTCCATGTCCGGACGGAAGTTCGGACACACCTAAAAACTGAGTTAAAAGAGGTGTTTTCATTCTAGAATTGCCCCTCTAACAAACCTACTCTTACTACATGTTTCACAAGTCATAAACCACCATTCTTTTCTACATTCAACATCCCAAATCAATACCTAAATCTCTCAAACACTACACCATCATCAACACTCCCTTTTCCATCCAAAATTTGCCATAATTTCCCCATAATCTTTACATATTCATCCTCATCCACATCAACATACTCACCAAAAATCCTCATGAACACAATATAACACAACCTCTAAACATTTGGCTCTTAAGGCCTTCAACTCAACATTAATTCACAAACCATTTCTAACATCCATTAAACACATTACAACATAGATTTTTAATCCACAATTTGGGTCCATTAAATTGTTTACCCATCCCAAACGCTTAGACAAATTTTACACAAGGCTTAAGGTAGTGTTCTTACCTTATTTTCACAAGCTTCCTCAATACACCTCTTGCTCCTCATCTCTCCCAACATCAATTCAGAGGGTATGGAGTTCCCAAACTCCATCCCAACATCCATGAACACAAAACATACACAATTAATTATCTAAACCCTTAGAACTCAATTTAATCAAAGGGCTAGAATTAGGGTTTACCTTTTGAAGCTTTTAAGAGGGATTTTCTCCCTTGAATCAAGAAGGAAACTACTCCACCATTGAAGGGTCAATTTGGAGCTCAAGAACAAGAAGAAAAACAAGGTATCAAAATGGTGAAAAATCAATTACACCAAGAGATGAAGAGGGAATGACTTGTTCTTGGAAATTTTTACCTTAGAAGAAAGAGGAGACTCCAAGCTTCTCATTGGCGCCATTTTCTCCTCAAATGGTGAAAACCCATGGAGGTCAACTTCATCCTTTTGGAATTTTGAAAAGAGAGGATGATAGAGGAGGATGAGAGGAAGAAGAATATGGAATTATTTTTGTGATTGGAGCTCAAATGGAGCTTGGGGATGAGATTGAAGTGGAGAAGCCATTGGAGGCTTGGGTTGGAGCTTTCCATCGGCAGGAGAGGAGGGAGAACCGGTGGAGGAGAAGAGAGGAAAGAGAGAAAGAGAGAGAGAGGAAAAAGAAAAATAAGGAAAGAGAGAGAGAGTGTGGGGATATATTTGCCCCTTTGTTATTTTAGCTCTCTTGACTTAAATCACTTTGTTAACTAGTCCTGTGTGAGTGGGCTGTCTACATAAATAAAACCGGCCCACTAATGTATACACGCTGGAGCGTTTTTCGTTTTTTTAACAGAAAACACTCGTTTATTTACCCGGTTTAGCACTATTCACTAACCGGGGCCGTTTTCCGGAATTTTCTCATTCCTTTAATTTTAATGGCTATTAACTCCCATTAATGTTTAATTATTGTTATAAAATCAACTATTATTTTTACGGGGTCGTTTAACTGTTTAAAGTCACGTTTTCGGGTTTTCTCGAAAAACGCACTTTAGACTCCGTCAGCGTTTTAACGCCCTGTTTAGATCCGTTTCCTTCCGGAATTTTTCCCACATGTTCTTAATGTTTAATTAAGGTATAAAAATATATTTATAACTCCAATGAAGGTTATGTACCTCCTAACAATTAAATATGTATTTTCACGTTTTGTGACTTTTACGAAATTTCTTTTTCTTTTTGGTTTTCATTTCTTCACCAATAATCTTAAGGACTTAATTAGCCTTAGAAAATTATAATTACCTAATTACTTAACACATTAAGGTTTGGGGTATTTCAATCCATTAATATATCTTGGATAAGGAAGTTTCTTTATTTATTTAACTTCATCCATCAATAGCATTGGAAGACTCTGGAGTTACCTGCGCGCTTCTCTCCCTTTCTGCTTGTCCCCTTTTTTTTCCTTTGTTGTTGCGGCAATATCATAGAAAATATATATAATAAATGTTGTTCCGGACACAACTTCGTTAGGGTCTAAATTATTCATATGAGCTTCGATTTGTTCCCTGTTTGTGGTGTTGGAAAGCTCGTAAGGAGATCTATGCATTTCTAGCATCATTTCCTGCTGTAAACATATAAATTGGCATCAGTTCTTGCCCAAAGTAAGAGTCATGAAAAGCACAGGATAAGTGTGAAAAAGTGCATAAAAAGGATGCATAAATAAGAATTTAGCATCTATAAAACCCTATCAATTTCACACTTATCTAATCACCCCACACTTAGCCTTTTGCTTGTCCCCAAGCAAAACTCTCAAGCACCAGTAGAACCGAGCTAATGGAACTCAACAGGAAAGGAAGAGCACAGAAGAAATGAATTGATAGCTTAACCATTAAAGGGGGGCAATTCAAATTATTCAAAACAATTTATTCTTTCAAAAACATGAAGTCATTCAGAGCTAACAAATGAGAAACGGAACCATAAGAGTCTTGCCTTTAACCTTGAGCCAATCCACCTTTTTCCTTCACAAACCATAGAAACGACAAGGGGCATGAAGTAGTAAGATCATATTCCATCATACCTTTCAATGCCACATACTCTTGATCCATAAGAGAAATTAATCTGTACTTAGCACAACATTTGTATAAATATTTCAATTAAAGCGCTTTCAATTTCTTTCACCACAGACTTTTCTCTCCACCCATGTAACGGCTTTGGGTCAACTATCCCAGATCACAAGGACCTTAGGTAGCTAGGTGATAAAGCACCCCCAAAGGACTTAATAACCAAGTGGACGAGGCCTGATTTGGATCAGAATTAAAAATAGCATGCTTAGGATCAGCGGAGTACCTTGCCTTGTTCTTTTCCAACCATTTCAAACCAGTTCATTCCAAGGCTCAAAGCTAAAAGCAAGGTTCAAATGGAGAATATTCTCACTTGTTTCAGCACTTTCAGAACAAAGACTTCATTTCAGCAATTAAAAACCAGAAAAATTTCAAAATTTTGCACCCCAAGATCAGCTAACCAACTAAACTTCCTCTATGGCTTCCTTCCAAGTTGAGCAATCACAGCAAGACTTTAACAAATGTAAGAGAAAAGAGCTTAGAGACGCACAAAAAACAAGCGGCGAAGGAGCTTACCCCACCCCACACTTAGAGTGAAGCAATGTCCTCATTGCTTAGGAAGAATTAACATTGCGCAAGCAATCCAACAGGGAAACAAAATCGCACACAGTAGTTCAGAGGGGAGCGTGTAAAACATAAAAGAGTAGAAAAGTAAAGAATACTCCCTAGAGTCCGCTCATGGTGTGCAGCAAGGCCAACCCCACACTTGAGTTCAGCTAAGCGATGAAGTAAGAAAGCTGAGAAATATAATCTGCAAAGCCAAAAGAACTCAAGTGGAACCAGACAAAAGCATTAGTAGAAAAATAAGAGCCAAGGCTCTTGCAATAAGCATAACATCACCCAACATACCACAAAAAAGAAAAGAGCAAAAAAAAAACAACTAAACTAAGAAAATGAAAAGAGATACAAACCGGTGGGTTGCCTCCCACCAAGCTGCCCGGAGTTAGAGTCTCTGGCTAGACTCTCACATCGTTATCCCGGATCAAAAATAAAAGTTGACATTAGCATCAATGGGAGTAAGAAGTGGATAGCAAGCAAGATCAAACCACCTGGATCAAAACAAAACGTTACCTCAACAAATAGAATAGGAAAATAAATACTCCATAAAACCTGGGGTTCAAGAAGGGAGTGATGGTAACGATCTTCCAGACGAAGATGGAGCGGTGGAGGTTCTTCTTCCTCAAACTTGAGGATAAAAATATCCTCATCGATGTGGTGAGGCTTGAAGAAAGTGTGATAATGACACAGTGGCGGTGGCTCATCCTTCTCAAATTCTAGGATGTAAACATCCTCTTCAGCTTGGTGAAGCTCTATTGGCTGGATGATAGGCGTATGAAGAAGGTCCATGAGGTGAGAAGGCTTAAGTTGAACCAAGGGTGGGGAGGGAGGGTGATTGGAGACGTTAAAAAATTGCTCCACTGAATTGTTCCCCAACTCTTGTAGGTCACCACCGTCAACGATTGAAGATTGTTGTTGAGGAGCGAGTTGATGCAGATATTCTAATTGGTCCTCTAAACGCATCTGCTCCTGCAACTTAAGGCAATCATCGAATTCAAGAGGTCCCCCACAATACGAGCAATAAATATCCTGAGAAAAGGATGATTCACGTTCAAATTGCTCCTCAATCCGTCTCATCTCCTTTATCTCAGGACAATCCTCGAACTCGTGATCCCCTCCACACTGTGAGCAACAAAGGTCAGAGGAATGATACTCATATTGTTCCTTAATCCACCCCATCTCTTTGGCAACATTGGGCTCGAGCTGCAACGGGGGAGTACCATAAGTTGATCTCAATTCTGTTAGCATATCCTCTAAGCTGTCGGTACCATAATTGAAGGGCTGCGGAATCGAAGGACAACCATAAGCCGATCTCAATTCAGCCAGCAACCTATCCAACTCAGATGCCATTATCAAACAATAGTTAGAAAGTAAAATACAAAATAAAGTAAGAATAAAATAGCTGAGAATAAAAATGAAATAAAATAAAAACGAAATAAGCTAACAATAGAAAGTAAAAACAATTGACAACCATGCTAAGAAGAAAGAAACAAAACTCCAACGTCAACGCTAGAGACAAAAGAGAAGAAACCAACTAGCTAAAATAGTAAGAGACCACAAACAAAAATATAACTAAAGAGAATAGAAAACAATAATAATAAAAAAAGAAACTAAAAATAAAATGAAACTAAGAAAACAACTAAAACAAAACTAGATTGATAAAATAAATAAAAACAAAACACAAAATAAAGTTATAAATAAATTAAAACATGAAAGAAAAAAATTAACAAAATATTGAAATTGCTAATGACAAAATAAACTAAAAATAAATTAGTATAAAATAAAAACAAGAAAATGAAATAAAACAAAACAAATGACAACCAAAGTCAAGGACTAGACAAAAGTCAAGTCCCCGGCAACGGCGCCAGTTTGCAAACGGGAGTTTGAAGACAAATAGAAATAACTAAGAAATTATCCTAGAAAATCTATAAATCTAAAAATGCCCATGGGTTGCAAAAATAAATCCCGGTCAAAGAGTATAGTGAACTAGAAGCTACCGGGGTCGAATCCACAGGGACTTAGTTATTAAATCTAATCCTAGAAATAACAAATGAAGAGGGTTGTCGTTTGTTTTGGTTTTTAAACTAAAAGTAGCAAGCGAGGAAATTAAATAAAATTGTGTAAAGAGATGAATGAAGCGGAACCTTGGGTTCAGGGGAATTCTTTGCTAGCTAGACTATATAATTAATCACCGGTTAATTGAAACTTGGATTGGCAAAATTCTTTTTATCTCTTTAACACTAAATCCTAGTCAAATCGAGCTCTTCTACCCGTAACACATTAGGCCGAATCACGAACTAATGTCATACAAATAAAAGGATTAAGCGCGAGAATTATTCTTTGCATCTGAAGGTCAAATTAATTAATCTAATCAATTTTTCCACAGATTAACAGGTTGATATGACCTTTCTATCACTCACCGGTCAGATCCTGACAGAAATTCGTAAAGCTAATAATAAAAATCTGCAGCTTTTATTAAAAGCGTAAATAAAAACAACAACCTGAACAATCCAAATAAATATCTCAATCAACCGGTAAAATAATCATAATATCAGTCTAACTACAAATCCCCCATCACCCAAGATTTAATCCTTTAGCCTAATATAATTAAAGAACAAACACAAGAAAAGAGATTAGAATTCATCTTTGTGTCGATCTTCAAATTCGTCAGCAAAAAGGTTGAGCGGATGAATGAATTTGGAGCAGAAATCCTCTTCTCCGGTGTGTTGAAATGGTCGCGGCACATAGAGAATAAAAGAGGCGATGTGTGCAAAATGGTGATTGTTTGATGGATCTCTTTCACTTCCAAAGCCTTCCTTATTTATAGTCAAATTCAAGACTTTCTGTTTGTCCATTGATGGTTCTTTTAGTCTCTTCAGTTTCATAAAATAAATAAAGATCTTCCAGTTCCTTTAAGTTTCTATATTCAATTGTCTTCATCCATTAATATCTCTTGGATAAGGAAGTTTCTTTATTTATTTAACTTCATCCATCAATAGCATTGGAAGACTCTAGAGTTACCTACGCGCTTCTCCCTTTCTGCTTGACCCTTTTTTTTTCCTTTGTTATTGCGGCAATATCATAGAAATATATATAATAAATGTTGTTCCGGACACAACTTCGATAGGATCTAAATTATTCATATGAGCTCCGATTTGTTCCCTGTTTGTGGCGTTGGAAAGCTCGTAAGGAGATCTATGCATTTCTAGCATCATTTCCTGCTTTAAACATATAAATTGACATCAGTTCTTGCCCAAAGTAAGAGTCATGAAAAGCACAGGATAAGTGTGAAAAAGTGCATAAAAAGGATGCATAAATAAGAATTTAGCATCTAAAAACCCTATCAATTTCACACTTATCACATTTGTTTAGTAAACCTTATTCCCATAATAGACGGATAAAAAGGTTATGTATAGCACATTAAGGATAACACGAAGGGTAAGTAACCCAAGTTATTAGGGTCACGCACCAGAAGCTACTGCGCCCTAGCTAGGAGATAATATACCTAGTAAGTATAGTAGAATGGCTATTAATGCCTTGAAGCCTAATAGGCTGGAACCGAATTAATTATGAGTTAAATAAACTCATATAGGAACCCTTGGTGCAAAGACTAAAACATTGTTATGATTAGGACCCTTTGACAAGGGTATATTATGTAATAAACCGTAAAGAAGCTAAAACGCTTCATATTGCCCATATTGAGTAAACCAATGTTTAATAATAATAACATATGGTAGATTACGTGGGCGTAATCTCTTTTAAGGGGGGTAGAGCGAAAACCGCATAATGTGAATTTCATGAATAAAACACATAAACTATAATGTGCATAACACAAATGAGAATCGAACTGATGATTGGTACTTATGTTAAATAAACATATGTATTCATTCATATTGAAATTATGGTAATTAGGCACTAGAGATGCAAATACCATAGGACGAATATACCTACCTTGTAACACCATGTAAGAGTATTAGTAAAAGAAAAGTAATGAGTAGTGGATGAAGCTCCACAAGTATTGTAGCCTTTGAAGAAGTAGTACGAAATGAATAAGAGTAGTAGATGAATGAAGTCTAGGGGGTAGTGTATACCAAGGTAAATTATTGGAAGTAAATTGAGGACAACTAAATTTTACAAGTATGGTAATCCCTAGTTAGAATAATTGAAACGATGGAGAGTAATGGATGGAAGTAGTGAAGGTTGATGAAATGAGCATTTAGGTATTGAACCACGGAGTAAAGCATTTGGGAAGTAGAGTGAGGATGATTGATGGACTGATTCCATCCTTTGGAGATGTATGAATTCGTATCACGACTAGAAAGGGTAAAAAGATAGAAAATGAAAACAATTAAATTATTTGTTTGTTTGAAACTGATGTGGGAAGCCGAACTTGATCCTGATCAGTAGGGCTGACCATGGTAGGTTAACCGCCTTATTCGGTTAAACCGCTTCTTTCGGTTAACCGGGTCTTCGGTTTTCTAAAATCCAATTCCATTACCATTCCATTTAGATCGGTTAACCGGATTCGGTTAACCGTTTAATTCGGTTTTCTAAAATCCGATTCCATTACCATTCCATTTAGACTGGTTAACCTTTAGTTCGGTTCGGTTTTATCGGTTAACCTTATAGCCGTGTATTTTTATTATTGATAAGACCCATACCATTAATATTATAGTATAACATCGATCATTCACCTAATTCATGAGTGACAAATCAAACATATGTGACAAAAAATATAATATTGTGCATATTCCCTCAATAACTAACATTAATTATTATATAAGATGAACATTAATATTTAAAGATTTTGGTTGTTATATAATCGGTTAACCATGGTTAACCGAGCGGTTAACCGTTTTGGAAAATTCAATACCGTTACCAAAACCGAAACCAGTCAATTTACACGGTTCGGTTAACCATACCGCAAGAACCGGTACGGTTAACCGAAAAACAGGTACGGTTCACTTCGGTTTCGGTCGGATACCACAGTTTCGGAATTTTTGGGCAGCCCTACTGATCAGATCAAGGGAAACCGAACACAAATTGGGGTGGAAAGATAGTTCAACACTGGTGCTGATCACATCCGGGTCGAACGATTCTTGAAGCTCCCCTCAAGTGGTCACAAGAATCACACATAGGATAGAAGTAGTGAATATAAATTGAAATTTGGAGTTGTATGCTTTAGAAGGATTTCTAATTAGCTGTTGGGAAGGATTTTCCTTAGACTGAGAATGAAGATTAGGTTAGAAGCTTATATCAGAGAAGATGGTAGTGTAGCATGTTGTATTATTCCAAGGGCAGCGGGACATAGAGGAGTCCTGTGTCGAGATGACCTGAGTGCCTGCGGGATTGTAATGTGTATTGCATTGCTTTGGGGATAGCTTTGCACTGTATGTATGTATAAACCTTGTAGAGTAAAACCGGATGGTTGGATGTGATGCGGATTGGAGTAATTATGGTATATTGGTATGATATGGAATGTAGAAACCTTGAGTAATGAAATTGGGAATTGTAAGGAGGAGGAATGTATGGCTTTGGTATTAGGCAAGCATAAATAAGTAAGTATAGTAATCCAATAACCTCGAACAACTTTGAGGACAAAGTTCTTAAGGGGGTAGATTGAAATACCCCGACCTTAAATATAGTGATTAAAATTATCCTAATAGGTATTTAAGGGCTTAATGGTGCCTAAGTAATATTGGTAAGGAGAAATAAATCCAAAAGAATAGAGAGAAACGCTTAAAAAGCGAAAAATGCTAAATAAGTGTTAAAAACCATAGGAGGTATGAGACCTCGGTTAGCATTCATATGGATTATAAAGCCTTGATAAGGCCTAAATAATATATGGGAACAACTCCCGAAGAAAAAGGATCCAAATAATGTATTAAAACGCTAATAGAGCTTTAGCGCACATTTTTCGAGAAAACCCGAAAACGTGACTTTAAGTGGTCAAATGAACCCGTAAAAATTATAGTTCATTAAATAAATATAAATAAGCATTAATGGAAGCTTAACAACCAATAAAATTAATTAAATGAGAAAATTCCGGAAAATGGACTCCGGTGAGTGAATAGTATTAAAATGGGAACTTTTGGGGTATAAACTGTAAATAGACCAAACATTCACTCCATTGTGAAAATAAAACGCTGGATCCCTTATTGTGTGTGTGGGATACGATTTCCCTCCCTCTCTCATATTATCTAACTCACAAAAAGTAAAGCAATAAAAGAAGAAAAAGTAAAGAAAAGTACAAAATGCAACTTTTATACTCTCTTTTCTCCCATTCTCTTATTCCCTCTCGTTTTTTTCCCATTTCAGAACTCTTCTTCCTCCTCCAGCACACTAATGGCGATTTAAACTTCTCCACCCAGCTCCTCTCTTCTCTTCCATTTTTCATGGCTTAAACAAAGTCCAAAGAGCAAAAAAATTACACCACTAAACTTCCCTCTTCTTGGAGATTACTCTTCTTTCTAAAATTCGAAAATGGTGAAGTTGGTCACCATGGATGGAGCTCCATTTGAAGCTTGAAGGCCACCATTAGAAGCACCTTCGTCTCCTTGTTGGTTTAAGGTAAAGAGAGTCTTAAAAATCCATCTTTTTCTAGCTCTCCTTTGCAAAACGAAAATCTGAGCTTGAGCTCTTGTTTTTCCCCCATACCAGCCGTTTATGATGCTCATTGTGGAGCTGGAAACCTTGCCCCTTTGCTGTTCCAAAAACTTCACCTAGAAGCACAAGGTAAGAACTCCTTTAAGCCTTTAATGTGTATTAGATTCTAGGTTAGCTTAAGGGTTAGTTTTCTAAGCTAGTATTGGTATGTATGGGTTGCTGTAGCATCACCCATTTCTTGAACAAAAACCAAGAACAAGGAAGAAAGGAAGAGGAAAAGAAGAGAAGGAAAGAAAAGAAAGAAAACTAGCAAGACAAGGTAATTGTGCTTACCTTGAACTAGTTTTGTAAAGTGTAATGTAACAGTTTTTAAGCCTTTGAAATCAGTAATGTATATGGTAATGAGTAATAGATATGTTGTAGTATAATGAGGAAAGGTAATGTAACAGTTTTGAAGTTTTTAAATTATGTTTAAAATCTTGGGAAAACCATGGGTATTGTATGTGTATGTGCAGGAAAAATATTATGTTGTAGTGTGTATAAATGTGTGTGAAATGATATGGAAATTGTGAGCTGAGATAATGTGTGGGCGATGTCAAAAATATAGGGGAGACTATGTCAAAAAATTTCTAGGAATTTGAGGACTTAGTTGTGTAAGAAGAGGAAATAACCTAGGTAGTGACTAGGTGTATTTGGAAAGTTTAAAGTAAGGTTTAATACCTGAAAACAGATTTGAAAAGAATTAAAGTAATGGAGAGATCAAGAAGGTAAAGTAAGGCATTTTGAATGCTAGGAGTAGCATTAGTTGAGGGAGTATTGGAGGATAGAAGTTAAGGTAAAAATCTGTAGCAAGATGTGTAGTGATGCATTGGAGAAACTAGGAAAAATTAGTGTACAAGAGTTGGTGAAATGAATGTTGGACTTGGGTATAGATAGTGTAGTTGCTTGTAAAGTAATTGGAATGGTAAAATGAAGTTAGAACAAAGTGCTAGAACGCAAAGAGAAGTGTTGGAATGCACAAGTGTGCAAAGTGTGGAAATGAGAATGGAAATTTGTAGAATTTGAGCAAGAAGTTGAGAAAGTATTGGACCATGGATTTAAGGAGTTTTAGTGAGTGTTTAAGTGTGTTTAAATATGTACAGAACATGTGGAAAGATTATGGAATGATTGGAGGTAGATTAAGGGTTGATTAGGGGTTGAAAAATGACCTTAATAGCAGTTTTTAGCAGGGTCCGGGACTTAGGATATGTACCAAGTCCCGGACCGCTTCAAAAAAAGGCCCGAGAGGGAATGCAGGAATTGGTCCGGGACGTAAGTCCAGGACCAAGTCCAGGACCAGGTGTAAAAATAGGCCGAAAGTCAAGTTAAGTGTTGGTCCGGGACTTAGGGTCCGGACCAAGTCCCGGACCACCCCCAGAATTCAGTAGAGAGTGTTTTTAAGGGTTCTAAACATGGGGGATTGATTGGTAATGGTTTTAGAAGTTGTTAAGGCCTTGTTTGGTGACCTTTAAAGGCCCTAAGAAGTGTAAACAAGAATGAGAAGTAATTAAGAAAGTTGTAAGTTTAAGAACATTAAGCTAAACTGAAACAACGGGATAACAGGATAAGTACGAGAGTAGTGGTTATGTATGTATTGCAAAGCTTAGTATTAATGGAACCATTTGGCATGTAGCTGGAGGTTCAAAAATAAGACTCGAGGAACGAGAGTGAACCAAAGGAACAAGGGAACACCCGGTGAAGTAAATTCCAGTAAAAGGTATGATTTCTTCATGCCCTGTATCCTAATCTGGTTACCCTGATTTGTGTGCTTATTTGATCACCTAAATAAGATAAATGCATGAATCTGACTATATTGCACTTACTTGTGCTTGATTTATGTGTTCTTGGTATTTATTGTCTTGAACACTAGTTTGTATAATTCATGAAATATATGGATGAAGATGAAGTGTATTTGTAACTTGTACTGTACTTGTGTATTGTATTGTATTTCGCATGGATGTATATATGAGCAATGTATTGTATTATTGTGGCTTGGATGTGTGACTTCTACTAATTCCTAACTACCTAACTTCTAACGTAAGTAATGAGTAAATTGGAATGAGTAGAAGTCCGATATAGCTTCGGCCACGCGTGAGGATGAGGAGACACAAGAGGTTGGATCCGATTCCTGGTTCTTAAACTGGTCCACGGCCCAAACCCCTTAAATGGGTAGCATCCTGGATTGGTGAACCAAGTAAATCCCGGTGGTGGGATGGAGTAGTCCCCGGGTCGGAGGTCCTGACGACTTAACATGAGTAAGAGTAAGTAAGTAAGTAAGTAAAGTATGAGTATGTATGCGCAAGTATGGTGTAACGAGTAATAGAGTAATCTCCACCGATTAACCCGGGTGGACAAAAAGGAGCTAACAATTATGGTGTATTGTGCATGTATTACGTATGTATTGTATATGTATTGTGGATTTCGGGAAAGGTAAGTATGTATCTGTTGGCTAGTATGGTTTACCTTGAATGTATTGAAGTGTATGTATGTATTCCTTGCGTAAAGTAGTGTAGTATAATGCATGAAGGCATGTATGCATGTATGTATGAATAAAATGAACTACATGTATTCGACCAAGTGGTCGGCGTACCCTCACTAGTACGCGGGGTATGCGGTTATCATATTCAAAGAAAGATGACCCCCTAGGGGGAACATTTTTAGTGTGCAGGTACCCGAAGCGGATATGGTCAAGGTAAGAGACCGGTGGCTACACCTGGATAGTTAGAAGTAGAATGTAGAAGGTACTAAGTGGTACACCCCTTGTACTTAGAAAACAAGTAGTTTGTGAGGAATGGGTAGTGGTTAACTCTTAATGAGTATCTATGAAATTGAAAGAGGTGTTATATTGGTATAAGGATCTTAGTAAACTCAGTGTACTATATTGTATTGAACTTATGGAGTATTGTATCGAATGGGAATTGTAGTACTTGATTAGTAATTGCACTAAGGGATGTATTTGTGTAGCACTCGGATATTCCGGTCCATCAGACCGATGCTGTATGTAGTAGTAGTTGTAGTCTTGTTGGTCACGTGGGTGGCTAACAGCATTGTATCACCCACCGTTGAGTATGTAAGTATCCGCTGCGAAGGTATGTAAGTACGTTGTGATTGGACGGTAATGACGGTATTAGCGGTAGGGGTGTTACACAGCCCTTCTTGAGTCTATTCCCACTAGACAGGAGATCGAAGAAATATTTCAACAATGCAATGGGACCAAATCCCCAGGATACGATGGGTATAACTTGAACTTTTTAAAGAAGATGTGGCATGTGATCGGAGATGACTTTTGTAGGGATGTGCAAAAATTGTTCATCACATCAAGACTTGAAAAAGGGTCAAACATAATATGGATAACCCTGATCCCGGAGAAACTGGATGCTTCTCATTTGGAGGATTATCGACCCATCAGCATGGTAGGTTGTCTATATAAAGTAGTGGCAAAGCTAATGAGTAATCGACTGAGACCACTCATGCCTAAGCGCATCAGTGAAACTCAATCGGGTTTTATTAAAGGAAGAAACATCTTGGAGGGACCTTTCATAGCAAATGAGGTCATCACTTGGTTGAGGAAAAACCGAAGGAAAGGCGTTTTGCTTAAGATCGACTTGAAGAAAGCCTATGATTGTGCGTCATGGCAATTCTTGGATGTAATGCTAGAGTGCATGGGTTTTGGCAATAAATGGAGAAGCTGGGTGAAGGAATGCGTGTCTACATCACAGATATCGATTCTCCTCAATGGTTCCCCTACCAAACCATTTTCCCCAAGTCGAGGCCTCGACAAGGTGACCCCTATCCCTTCTTTTTGTTTGTGATTAGTGAATTATTGCATTGGCTATAAATGGTGCAGTGGAGCAAAGAAAGTTCTCGGGGCTAGAGTGGGGGGGAAAAGTTAGGGTGACTCACCTACAGTATGCAGATGATGTATTGCTCTTTAGCGATTATGAAAAGGATGAGCTAGTGAACTACATCGTATACTTATTGGCTTTGCCGAGATGAGTGGGTTAGACTTAATATGGAGAAATCGGTGATTGAATGAATGAATTATGAAGAAGAGTCTCACCTGGTGAAGGAAGTGTTTGGTTGTAGTATGGGCTCTCTGCCGACCAGCTATCTTGGTTGCCCGTTAGGGGCAAACATGAGAAAATACTCTACCTGGGAACCGGTTATTCACAGAATTGAGTCAAAGCTTGCAACTTGGAAAGCCTCAACACTATCCAAAGCTGGCCGAGCAACCCTCATCCGATCAGTTTTGGAAGCTTTACCCCTCTATTACTCTAGCTTGTTTGTTATGCCGGTTAAAGTTCGAAAGAAGCTTACCTCCCTGTAATGGAAATTTTTCTGGGAAAAAAGAGTAACAAATTTTTAACCACGGTAGCGTGGAAGAGAATGATGCAGCCCAAGGAGATGGGTGGTTTGGGGTTCACATATTTACAAGCAAAAAACTTGGCCTTCTTGGCGAAATGGAGGTTTAATTTTGCACGTAACAAAAGCCCCCTGTGGAAAAGAGTGGTACAATCAATATATCAAGAAAGAAGTGGTTTGCATCCAGGAGAGATATTTGATCGGAGAAATAAGCAAACGGGGTGTGGTATTCCATTATCAAAACCACACAAGACCATGAGAGGATAAAAGCGATAATTGAGGAACGTGTTCATTTGGAGGTAAAGAATGGTGAGAGCTGCGCCTTCTGGCTTGATAAGTGGCTACCAGTTGGAGTTCTAAAACACAAATTCTCGCGCCTATATTCTTTGAGCTGCCAGCAGGGTAATTGTGTTGTCTCGATGGGTGAATGGGTGAAAGGTCGGTGGACATGGAAACTGGAATGGCGTCGGCCCTTATTTGCGTATGAGGAAGAATTGGTAAATGAGGTCAGTGGGATAATAAGTTCAAAAGAGATTTCACCCCACTTACCGGACGAGGGTACGTGGAGGGGTTTGGCGAATTGCAAAATAACAAAAGATATTGTTAGTTCAATCAGGACGGGAAATTTGGAGGCTAATGAGGATCCAATGGCTCTGAACTTGAAACATCTATGGAAAGGGTTGTGTGAACCTAGAGTTGAAATGGTATTATGGATGGCACTAGTGAAAGGCTTGGCTACGGGTGATCTTCTGTTTGAGTGTGATGTTATTCCCCTTGGTAAGAGTTTGTGCCCGTGGTGCAAACGAGAGATGGAAAAGCTAGAACATGTGTTGTTTTTTTGTGCTAAGATTGAAGGAGTTTGGGAACAAATCTTACGATGGTGGAATGTTACCTTTGTTTTTAAGTCGTCAGCACATGAGATTTATCAGGATTGGTTTTAAAATACCCCAAACCTTAATATATTAATGAACTATCTAATTAGGATATACTAAGGCAAGAACGTGCCTTAGAAACATTAGAAGAAGTGTTAAACAACAATTTACACCAAAACATGCTTTAGGAACAATTAGAGCAAAAGGTATTTTAAAGAGCACAAATAAATTAGGGAACTACCAATAAGTTCCCAAGAGATTTAAAATGAGAAATAGCTCTAAGATTAGTAATACACATTAAGCGGAATTAGCGTTTAAACCGAAAACGCACCTTAGAGCACAAAAATGTGCTTTAAAGGAAAATGTGCTTTAAGCATGTATACATGGAACTAAAAGGCTAATGAGCCTAAATACCAATAAGAAATAAGGGAACAACAATAAAATGGTCATAGGAACCATTACGTATACACATAAAACAAGTATACAAGTCCACACAAAAACAGGTACTAAACTGACGAAAGTCAAGGAAAAACCACTAAACGACTTGGTTTAAATTAGAATTAGCAACATGCTATTTCATGAACAAAGTTTATAAAGGTTGTAAATATATTAAGGACACATTTAAACTAGCCAAAATAAATCGCATAATCAATGTGAACCCGGAAGCACATAAAATGGTGTTTTAAGGCATTTTTGGCTATGTAACATACCTAACACATGGTATAAGTCCTTATGAACGAGTTTAATACATAAAATGTTACATAAATAAAAGGAAAAACAAAAAAATCAGATCAAATGAAGCCCTATGCTGCCGACATGGGATGACTCACCAAGGCTCCAAAATGCTTTAATTTCTACTATTACAACAACTAAGACTTTCTTTAATTGCCAAATCATCTTGTCCCCTGAGTAATTCATTAATCAAACACTTACCTGTCATATGAGAGCTCCCAAGTTCGTAGCTCATCCTCTCTTTGAAGAAACAACACAAAAAAACTTCATATTCTTAGATTTGAGCCTTAAAGAACACCTTGCCTTGTAGAAATCATAACTTTCTCGTCCTAACTCCAAATAACAAGCTTTATAGCTCGTTGGAATCCTCTTTTCAATAGCTTTACAACCATATCTCATGAGCCCTCATATTCTCAGGAAAAACTACGAAGAAGTGCCTTTGATTCTCGAGGTAAAACATTGCCTTCTTGTAAACTCTTCCTTCTTTGATTTTCATCAAGGCCGAGTGCCTAGGGTTACTAACTCTTCTTATTCTTCATCTTATTATATGATTTTGGAGCCAATTTCTCTAGCAAATTGCTGTCAAAAGTTCTAAGGAAAACAAGCTTAATATTAAGCCAAAGGTTAATATACAAGGTAAATCCTACAACTACCTATTTCAAGGCTCTAATTGTTGATATATATATGATCTAACATGTTATTTATTTTGTTTAGGATTACCGAAATTATTGATGTGTTAGATTCAATTTTTAACACATTAAATGTTAATAATTTGTAAATCTAAAATTAGATTTATACTCCTTATGATATAAGCTACAATATAAGCTATCATAATATACAAGAAAAATTCATATGCTATGAATTACAATATGGCCGAAAAGAAAGGGCTTATTAATGAGTTAGAAAAATTATCTAACTTAGTTAAATTAAAGGAATTAGTATAATTAAGAGTAATATGTAAAATTTGAGAAGTTTTGGTTACATAATATCAAGGACGAAAATATTTATGAGTTAATATGAATTTTTGAGAGTTTAAGTGATGAGAAAATAATGTAGAATTAAGTTCACAATTTATAAAGAGTTTATAAGTGTTATAAGGAATTTATAAGGTTTTTGGTATATTTAAGGTTAATAAAGGATGGTACATATATACTATAACATTAGATAATTAAATCTGGTGGTTTAGAGATGTTTAAAATGATTTTTGATGTTCAAAAATCTGTAGGAAAATTAGTTACGAAAATTAGAAATTAATTAGAGTTAAATTGGTTAATAAATGAGTTAGGATAAAAGAAAAGACCACAAGGGTAAATGGTAATTTCCCTGGTCAAACGTGGTCAAACTTGGTCAATGACAGTTTATAAAATGTTTAGAGGAGCTAGAATAAAATTTGTAGCAAAAGATTAGATATTAAAAGTATAAAGGAATAAAAAGTTAAGTTAAATTAACTTTAGGGGTAATATTGTAAATAATGGAAAGTTAGGGGGTTTGACCATAAAAGACTTGTCAAACTTGGGTATGTTTTGGTAATTGACCAAAAGTATAGAAGAAATTAATTAAGAAAGACTTTGGAAGAAATTAGAAATAAAAGATAACAAGTTTAGAACTTATTATGAGTAAAATAGAGATTAAAAGAAAACTATGGTAAGTAATGTAAATAACACATTTTTATGTGTTTAGAAGGTTAAGGAAATCAAATAAAGAATTTAGAAACAAGTTGTAAAAGAAACAGAGTTAAGACAGGGTTAAATGAGACCCGTATATAATTAAGGTATACGTGGGGCATACCCGTAATTTAATAAGCATAAGAGAAATCAATACTTAAAGTATTTTTTAATGAAAATACAAGTTATATTGGAAAAAGAAATAAATACGAATATTTTTGGTGTACATGAATAGTACTCGTATACGTGAATAGTATATGTATACATGAATAGCAAATACGTGTACATGAATAATAAATATGTATACATGAATAGTAACTACGTATATATGAATAGTCAAATATGAGACATATACGTGAATAGTAAAATACGTATACGTGAATAGTAAAATATGTATACATGAATAGTAAAATACGGTGAATAGTGAAAAATACTAAAACCTAATACAAGGTCCGTATAAGTCTAAAGTTGCTAACTGTGCAACTAAATAACTGCTAACGACGTTAGTATGTTAATGAATTAGAATTGAGCTTGAAAACGCTCCTAAATGAACAAACCCGTTTAACGGTATACTATTATACCTGGGTTAACCTAGGAAGAGGTTTAAGTTGAAAAGAGAACCAAATTAGTTCTAAGTGTAACACCCCGTCCAAAGCCAATCGTGGTTGTCGCAAAACTTAACACTTAATCGAATTCGTCGCAGCGGAAATAACATACACCGGGACCTTGCCACAGTCTGATCGTTAGAATATACCGGCCTTATCAATTTACAACGCTTATCCAAAATAAACAACCGACCAAAACATCACCAACCAAAATACCACCAACCAACCGAGTTTAAGTATTTAAGTCATAGCCACAAACTTACATCAGTTTCAATATAAACAGACGGGAGCACAAGCGCAACCCGTTCTCAAAATAAACAACCCATCCTAAGTCTAACCGCTCCTACTCTCGTGGTGCGACTTCATGGGCCTCTTACCTGCAAGTGTAAAAACAGCCCCCAAAGGGGGTCAGCACGAATGCTGGTACTCCCTCTCATGGTCCCAAAGCTAACGGGGCTACGACGACTAATTGTCGATAGCATGGAAATTGATTAAGTACACAAGCATGATATGAAGTGCAATAAACAACAATCCACAGATGAACATACATAGTTCACACACAATGAACGACACAAGCGTTCCCTTAACAAGCGGGTTAATAACCCTCTCCTTAGTCCTTATTACCTTAACCTCAGTTCCTTATCTTACCTCAGTCTTAACCTTATCTTAATCTCAGTATACAAACCGTTACTTGAAAGGAAATGGTTGTAGCTTAATTTCAAACCTAGGATTTAGGTGATCCTACCGCACCATCTTAATGCCACCTACCTTGGACGGGAGTCCAGTGTAGCTGAGCCGGCAACCGACCCTAGGCAACAAGTCCGTAGACAAGTCCTTAAGCGGAGGGCGGATCTGATTCAGATACTGTCCCCCTTTCCTTAGCATGCATGACCGGAGTCAGTCCCAGGTTTCCTCACTCAAGTTCCAGTTAGTACAAATCTTACACACCAAGTGCTAGTTAAACCTTAACGGGTATTAACCAACAGTCACCAATAATTAACTCTTATCCTTAACTCAGTAAGTACTAAACTTGGTTAGTAACAATCTCAAGTCTCGTGGGTTAGTGTAAAGAAAGCACATACACAACGAGAACAAATATAACCGGTTGCATGCTTTATCTTGTCTTAGTCATAGCAAGTAAACAGATAGCACACAAGCCGAGGGACACCTCGTTAGCAAGCAGGTCACAAGAAAGATTGTACCGTTCACCGTCGTCTGTCGTTTGTTTAACCTTCTCCGGGGTCCCAATTCACAAACCTAAAACATTGATTCATTTTAGGCCATTAGTTATTTGCACCTTACTTAACTCACTTAGTCCCTAAAGATTCCCATTCAATACCCTCTTAAGTCTTTGCCACTCAACCTTATAAACTTAACTTTAAACATTAAGGTTTATACTTAACTTAACTTAATCCCTCAGGTTCTTAGGGTCCTAATCATTACTACCCTCCCAATGGCATACCTTATTACCAAATAACATCCTTAGAATTTAAAATTTCTTTTTTTTTTGGCTCGACCGAACTTACCGACCGACCTTACCCAAGGTCGGTCCAGAACATATTACTGTTTGAAATTCTACCCCGACCGACCTTGCAAGTCCGGTCCCCAAGGTCGGTCCATTCCCGAGAGTTTTCCCCGTGGGAAATTTAAGCTCGACCGAACTTGCCACGTCCGGTCCCAAGTTCGGTCGATTCCAGAGACCAATTCCCGTACAAAATTCCAGGCATGACCGACCTTGCAAGTCCGGTCCCCAAGGTCGGTCCATTCCAGAGACTTAATTAGTACACAAAATACAAGCACCGAACTTGTAAGTCCGGTCCCCAAGTTCGGTCGATGCCAGAAACTCCTTCCGGTAGTGTAAAACTGAGCTCGACCGACCTTGCAGGTCCGGTCCCTAAGGTCGGTCGGCTCCAGAACCATGTTTCTAAATTCCCATTCAACTCCAAAACTTCACCTCATATATCCTAATATGTTCTAACTCATTTGGGCACCTCAAAACACCTAAAGCATGCCACTAAACACATTAAATCACTCACCAACATCCACCTTAGTCATTATGCATTTTCCTTGTAATCATGCCAACACTTGTAATGTTTTCATAGATTTCTAGGTGGTGGTTCATACCTAATATAACCACTATGCCAATGTCCTCACCACCATAACATCATCTCCCAAGCATCATTTCACCATCTAAAACTCTTTTATGCAACTACTTAAAGTTTCTACACAAGTTTGTGCCTCCATCCATCAACACATCATTTCCTTCCTAGTTGTTCCCAACATTTGCCTAAGTCCTAATACTCAAGTACATCTTTTGAATCATAAATATCCTAGTGATGCCTACATTTTCTCATCCTTATGCAAAATGTGAAACAAATGCAAAATCTATTTTTCCTTTTTTTTCTCCTCAATGCCCATTCTTGAGAGAAGTTGGCCATGGTAAAAGTTCTCAGAGTCACCTAAAAAGAAACATTGAAGTACCTTAGATCATACCCCGAAACTCTATATTTTATTTTTACCCTGAGCACACCTATGCCACCAGCAGTTAATTTTCACACTCCTCAATAAGTTAAAAAGATCATGTTTATCCTACCTTTCATAATAATATTTGTTAGTATTGAGCATTCCCTACTTACTTGGTTACGTGATTTTGCTTGAGGACAAGCAAAAAGATAAGTGTGGGGTGTGATAAGTGTCCAAATGAGCATGATTATAGGTGTATTTCATATATAATATTAACACTTTTCTTGCTCATTTCTCCACTTCGGTTAGTTTTCCTCTAGTTTATGTTTTATTATTATCTTGGTTTAACATGAGGAAAACCAAGCTGGGACTAAAGTAGATAAAGAGACGAACACATAGACGCAAACGGCTCAGAAAATGGAGCCCAAACGAAGAATCTAGAGCCGGTCGAAGTTGGAAGGAATAAGTCACGACAACAGGTTGCAACTGGCGGACACCACAGGGGCAACCGCCTGGCGGACACCACAGGGGCAACCGCCCCATAACTGGCGGACACCACAGGGGCAACCGCCTGGCGGACACAACAGGAGAGTACCGCCCCATAGCTGGCGGTAGTGGAGGCGGACGGCAAGGGAGACCGCCACTTATTAGGCGGTCAAGGAGGCGGTTGTGAAGCCGCCCCCGTTTTCTTCTGCGCCCGTCGTCTCTGCAACTTGCCTCCGCCGACTGTCTGCAACTCGTCCACTGCCATATCTATCTACTCCGCCTACCTTAATTCACGCGTGTGTTCAGCTGTCTGTCCCCTGCAATAAATGATCAATCATGCAAATCTTATCCAGCTTCTTCCACCGCCTCACGCGTCTGTCTATCTTCTGCTTCCTTTTCTTCTTTTTTCATATAAACCCACGAGCTTCACCCAATAAATCATTCACGAACTCACCATCCATCAATCCATCCACGACCACACCACAAACCACACACCATCTCATTTCTCCTTTCGCCTTCTCCATTTTATTTATTTTGCATTCCACAAATCCACCTCTAGCCTACGTACACAAAATAAAAGCGTGAGACGGAGTGATTACGGATGATTTCTATTACTCTCGTCTCTATCTATCTATTTAATATGTTAGGCTAGTTTACGTTTACTCTGGGAATAGTTATTATGTATCTGTACTAATTATGCAATATTTCTACTGGTTTATTTATATACAGTTTGTTACGTTTTAAAAGTTATCTCGCCTTTTTAATAGATCTCGCGAATTATTAAAATGCTTTACTAAGTCTATTTTGATCAGACCAGGTGATAAGTAGACAGGTTAATTAAAGCGTAAAACTGGAGGAAACTTGTTATGATTTAATAAGTTAGTATTCAGTTGCAAATGTAATTCCTCAAATACTCCTCTGCCGTTCGCAGGCTTTTGCTTGAACCTTGATTAGAACCTTGCATTACAGGTGAACGAGTTCTTATGAGGCTATGACTTAGTCCTTAAGATAATTACAGGACCTTGCCAAATTATTAAACCAGTAGAGATAGCTTAATTATGCAGATTATATTAACCTGACCCAGAGTTCCATTTTATTTATCTGTCAACTTAGTTTATTTTATCTTTCTTTTTATTTATTTTACAAGTCAATTAATCCACCCCCCTTTTTGTGACACGCTTAGGTACTATTATATGTACATTAGTCCCACGGTTCGACATCCGGTTGCTTACATTTTCACTATACTACTGCGACCGGGATTTGTTTGCAGCCCGACGTTTAATTTGAGTTTTAATTTCTTTTCTTTTAATTTTACACCAGTTTAACCACTCAGATTATAACGTCTGCAAAATGGCGCCGTTGCCGGGGACTAGTTTATTCTAGTCCCTAAGCCCGGATTATTCACTTGTATTATTAGAATATTTTGTTTATATTATTTTTGTTTGTTGTTTATATTTATTATCTTTTATATTTTGTTTATATTATTTATGTTTGTTTCTAATCATTTTATTTTCTAATCTTTTTCAGTAGTTTGTTTTATACAGAAAAACACAAAAAAAAAAATCTCTGTACGTGGCAATGGAAGAGGCACTTGAATATTGGCAGGATTTATACTGCTCCGAATGTGGGGGAGCTCATGATTTTGAGGATTGTCTCATAGTCCAAGAGCAACTGGTTAGAAGATCAACCAGACTACCTGGAGAGAATCGCTCAACTACTAGAGCAATCAATGAGCGAAACAGTTCAAGAGGTAGAACACCCCACTACAAACGAGCCATTCATAGAGACTCCTCCCTCTAAAATCAATTACCGCTATTTTCCATCCTTCTCTATAATATACCCAGACGATGAGGATATTTCCATCCTCGAAAATGAAGAGAAGGAATTGCCATCACCTCCCGCCAAGATATCCAAACAAAACGCCAATATCACCTTCGAAGAATCCTTTTTCTCTGAAGATGATATTGATCAGCGTTCTTTCTGCGAGCCTCACCTACAAGAGGAGGATTTTACATCCTCCAATTTGAGGAAGAGAAATCATTACCGCCGGGTCTTCTGTTAGAATACGTTCCCGGCATTACCTCCTCAAACATCAGATTTGTGGAGTATTAATTTTCTTATTTTATATGCCGAGGTAACGTTTTGTTTTGATCCAGGATAACGAAGCAGGCGTCTAGCCAAAGACGTTAAATAAGGGCAGCTTCCGGGAGGCAAACCCGGGTGTACTTTTATTTATTTTGCTTTTATGCTCTTTAATTTCAGGTTCTCTTTTAATTTTATTTTTGCTAACTTTTAACCCCGTTTGTAGAATGGTGCTTCTAGTGTCTTATGCAGGTGCACCTCCATGTGGACACCGCAACCAAGCTACGCTACTTGAGGCTGAAGCTCAAGTGTGGGGAACTCCTTTAACAACTAGCAAATTAAAATCAGGGGAGTACCAGTTTCTTTAATTATGCTTTTATTTAAATAAAAATTGCAGAGGAGCGTTTATGTGCTTAAATGTTTATTTGTGATCTTTGTGTTATCTCTATTTTATCTACTTACCGAAAAGGTCTTCTGAAACCTTCCCTTGTTTCTGGTGAACAATGAGGACATTGTTCAATTTAAGTGTGGGGAGTGTGCCCTTTTCGGTGACATTTTGTGCTTAAATGTTTAATCTCTTCCTTATCTGCGTTTGTCCAATTCAAATATTATGGACCCTTTTATGTAGGTTGTTCTCTTTAAAAATAAATACTGTTATGAATTGTGGGATAAAATGTACAAATTTTAAAATTTGATTACTTTTGAGGAGCATTTTATATGCGGTGTGACCAAATAATCTGCAAATGGTTGGATTTATGCTCAGGGTTTCTTTCTGTCTTCTCTCTTAGGGATTGCTAAGGGGTGCTTTCTGTTAAAAAGAAGAAGAAATAAAAAAAATAATAATAATAAGGGACTAGCGAGACACCATTGGTAACCAACAAAGAGAGTTGAGTGTTCTGAAATACAAAGGCGTGATGCCTACATTTTCTCATCCCTTATGCAAAAGTGAAACAAATGCATAAATCTATTTTCCTTTGTTTTCCTCAATGCCCATTCTTGAGAGAAGTTGGCCATGGTAAAAGTTCTCAGAGTCACCTAAAAAGAAACATTGAAGTACCTTAGATCATACCCGAAACTCTATATTTTATTTTTACCCTGAGCACACCTATGCCACAGCAGTTAATTTTCACACTCCTCAATAAGTTAAAAAGATCATGTTTATCCTACCTTTCATAATAATATTTGTTAGTATTGAGCATTCCCTACTTACTTGGTTACGTGATTTGCTTGAGGACAAGCAAAAAGATAAGTGTGGGGGTGTGAAAAGTGTCAAATGAGCATGATTTATAGGTGTATTTCATAATAATATTAACACTTTTCTTGCTCATTTCTCCACTTCGGTTAGTTTTCCTCTAGTTTATGTTTTATTATTATCTCACTAATTTATTGGTTTAACATGAGGAAAACCAAGTGGGACTAAAGTAGATAAAGAGACGAACAACATAGACGCAAACGGCTCAGAAAATAGAGCCCAAACGAAGAATCTAGAGCCGGTCGAAGTTGGAAGGAATAAGTCACGACAACAGGTTGCAACTGGCGGACACCACAGGGGCAACCGCCCCATAACTGGCGGACACCACAGGGGCAACCGCCTGGCGGACACAACAGAGGAGTACCGCCCCATAGCTGGCGGTAGTGGAGGCGGACGGCAAGGGAGACCGCCACTTATAGGCGGTCAAGGAGGCGGTTGTGAAGCCGCCCCCGTTTCTTCTGCGCCCGTCGTCTCTGCAACTTGCCTCCGCCGACTGTCTGCAACTCGTCCACTGCCATATCTATCTACTCCGCCTACCTTAATTCACGCGTGTGTCAGCTGTCTGTCCCCTGCAATAAATGATCAATCATGCAAATCTTATCCAGCTTCTTCCACCGCCTCACGCGTCTGTCTATCTTCTCTGCTCCCTTTTCTTCTTTTTTCTATATAAACCCATGAGCTTCACCCAATAAATCATTCACGAACTCACCATCCATCAATCCATCCACGACCACACCACAAACCACACACCATCTCATTTCTCTCCTTCCGCCTTCTCCATTTTATTTATTTTGCATTCCACAAAATCCACCTCTAGCCTACGTACACAAAATAGCAGAGTGAGACGGAGTGATTACGGATGATTTCTATTACTCTCGTCTCTATCTATCTATTAATATGTTAGGCTAGTTTACGTTTACTCTGGGAATACTTATTATGTATCTGTACTAATTATGCAATATTTCTACTGGTTTATTTATATACAGTTTGTTACGTTTAAAAGTTATCTCGCCTTTTTAATAGATCTCGCGAATTTATTAAAATGCTTTACTAAGTCTATTTTGATCAGACCAGGTGATAAGTAGGCAGGTTAATTAAAGCGTAAAACTGGAGGAAACTTGTTATGATTTAATAAGTTAGTATTCAGTTGAAATGTAATTCCTCAAATACTCCTCTGCCGTTCGCAGGCTTTTGCTTGAACCTTGATTAGAACCTTGCATTACAGGTGAACGAGTTCTTATGAGGCTATGACTTAGTCCTTAAGATAATTACAGGAACCTTGCCAAATTATTAAACCAGTAGAGATAGCTTAATTATGCAGATTATATTAACCTGGCCCAGAGTTCCATTTTATTTATCTGTCAACTTAGTTTATTTTATCTTTTCTTTTTATTTATTTACAAGTCAATTATCCACCCCCCTTTTTGTGACACGCTTAGGTACTATTATATGTACATTAGTCCCACGGTTCGACATCGGTTGCTTACATTTTCACTATACTATGCGACCGGGATTTGTTTGCAGCCCGACGTTTAATTTGAGTTTTAATTCTTTCTTTTAATTTTACACCAGTTTAACCACTCAGATTATAACGTCTGCAGCTCCCATTGAAATAAAATGCTTCTTGTAATTCATCTCAACATTGTTTAAACTATCTCTTTTCTCATTGGCTCCTTAGTCACAAGTTCTCAAACATAGTCATTGTTTCCTAGGTTATATATAGCCCTTTCTAATGAAACTCTACATTAAACTCATCACATATCTAAATCCCATTCCCTAAACAATAAAACACCTTAAGGTAAGTAATTTACCTTGTTCTTTCACAAGCTCACAAACTTTCCTCCTTAGGTTTTCCTTGCTCAATCTCGGTCACCACTTAAACTCTCCTTGCCAATGTTCTAACCAATATCCAATGACTCCAATGAGTGCTAGATAATACATTAACCCTAAGGAACAAACCCTAGGTTAAAAATGTGCTTTAAGGTATTAAGGTGATTGTTTTACCTTGGTTTCTCAGACAAGCTTGGATATGAAGCAAGAAGGACCTCCTTTTTCATTTGGAGAGTAGAAAACAAGCTAGAACAAGGCATAAACATGGAGTCCCCATGAGTACAAATTTCGGACAAGGGAAGAAATGATGGGAACCTAGATTTTCTTAATATCTTTACTTTAAGTGTAACACCCCCATCCAACAACACACACACTTAACAAACAAACTGCAGCGGAAATCAACTTCAACACATTACTTAACTTCTTGGTGTTACACGCCGTTAACCACCCACGTGTCTAACAAGGCTAATACATGTACATTGTACCAGTCTGATGGACTAAATTCCCGAGCGACTACACATTACTATCCCTTTCCATTAACAACAATAACAATATACCCCCTTCAACCGTACCGAGTATTCACAAACTAATGCCGATAACAATTTCGGTCTTACTACGCCTACTGTATCTATACACTTTAATGATTTCCCATGTACAACGACTACCCGTCCTACTCTCGAACAGCTTCCAGCACTTCGTACCTGAAATAGGAAAAGAAGAGAAAGGGTGGCCCCCAAGGGGCTCAGCACCTTTGCTGGTATGGTAATCCCGCAGCCCACGTGCTACCGGGCCACGCACAACTAATTGTCGTCTTAGCATGCGGTTGATTATATTAAATCATGCATGCAACTGTAAACACACAACACATAACATTTCGCCTCTATGGGCTCAACAAACGGATACATCCTTACTTGATAAGTCACTCATGGTATTCATTATCCCTAGAGATTCCCCTCTAATGGAGCTACTTCCTTAATAGACGACACTTACCCTTAAATCGGGTTATCCTTAACGCCTCTTATCACAAACTGGGACTCATTTCCATGATCCACACACCCATATCTTACAACATATAACATTCCTCACATAACAAAACATAACAACACTTCTCACGTTTCGACGTGCACATGATAACATCGCAATAGGAATTGCATTACAACAACATCACATAACATAACGGAACGGTCCTCTTAGGAACCGACCCAAACATAGTTAATTCACTGGTGAGCCTAGAGATTGGTGTCACCCTCATGGTAAGCTCGTTATACAATAACAACAACACTCATTACCGTCCTAATAGTCAGACGAGTAACTTAAGTTAAGATGGTTCGGGTTTGGAGGCCCGAACACACCACACAAACACATGTTCCCCCTAAACCGATCATAAGTCAGAATAGCTAAGCTTTGGAATAAGCTCTGGGAGATCATACCCGTGAGGGAAACAACCATAACAAAGAGAAGGGTAAGGCTAAGAAGGATACCCTCTCCCAAACAACGCGCGACCGGCCAAACCGGATTCCTCACCACTGTTAGTACATACTTACTTTAAGATATTAGTTAGAACCCCACTATGGAGTCTATCACATCTACACTCATACAGTATTAGAACTGGGTTAAACATACAAGGGAGATCCCTACATTCACATACACACATCACATAATCAACTCACGCATAGCCGTGGTTAGAAGCCCCATGGTTCAGGTCGTTAATCCGAATACGAACTCTCATGTGATCCTAGACTCAGTTAACTAAGGTTAACACTGCTGAGGTTAAATGGTATCGGAGTTGAACACGCCACATAAATGAATTACTATAAACTCATTACATGTTTTATCTTACCAACGTGGCAAACATACAAAAAAACACATTGGCATACAAAGCCGGGTAATCCGGTAGGACACAGGTTGCAAGAAAAACCATACCTGTCACCGGAGTCCACTTTATCATGTCCCTTATGTTCCTCGAGCAATTCTCGAACAACTGATAACATTACATGTACTTTTATTAACATCGGGGTAAATGATTGTTTAAAGTCTAATGCTTATAACTTATCCCCGTTAATTTAGTTATATAACTTCACATTTTAACTTGTTTTACTTTTACATTTTAATCCAACTTTCCACCTACTTAAGTGTCCTTATAACTCACCTAACATGTCTTAAACAACCTTATAATATCATTACTAATCAATCCCCATCATTACATATCATTTATACCTTAACATTTAAATCATCTTACTTACTAATCTCTTAAGTCCTTTTATAATTATTTTCTAATCATCAATACTCTCTTAATGGCATACCACTAATGCCACTTAACATTCTTAAAATTTAATTTTTAATTTTTTTTTTTTTGAAAGTCCGACCGACCACCGACCGACCCACCCCCTGGGTAGGTCGGCTGCAGAGAACATCCAACTTCACAGTTTCAGCCGACCGACCCAGACTGGGGTCGGTCCCTGGGTAGGTCGGCTTGCAGAAACTCTCCTAAAAATGCCTATCTTATTCCAAACTCCTCCACAAGTTCCCTTATATGTTCTAACACCATTTGGGCACTTAAACACCCTCTTAAATTATCCATTAACTCATTAGTTGACCCACCATCAAGCTCCTTGATCATTCACTCAAATTCTTGCAAAATTCCTAACACTTGTAATGTTTTTCCCTAAGTTCCTAAGTGGTGGTTTATACTTATGATAACAACTAACTAAAATGTTTTCACCACCATCACATCTACTCCAAGCGTCATTCCTCACAAACACCTCCATTACACAACTCCTTCTATACCCACAAGTTACACTTAGACCTTCACAAGGCATTACTTTTCCTTTGTTACCTAAACTTTAACAAGACTTAATACTTCACATATCATAACTTTGGTGTGTATAAAACACTCATTTGATTTCTAAATCCTCCAGATTATGCCCAAGGCATCTTAACACTTAAGAACACCTTAATTCACCATCTTCACACTTAACCATTCCTAGCACCTTCTAGGTCATAAAATCTCATTACTACACATAAACTCCTTTGTTTATCGACTAAATTTCGCCATGGGTTCTCTTGTATCACCTTACACCAAACACATAGTTTTTTTACCTTTTGACAAACCAAGACATTCATCTTCTCAACAATGCTCTTTACACACAAGTAAACCTTTAAACTACACTACATTACAATATAGTGCATAAACTTAATTGCTTGGCACTTAGGCCCTTAAATAACATGGCTCTTAGGCCCTTAAATTGCATAAACCATAAACACTGAATTTCCCACATTATATTTGCCTTTGACCTGCCAATTACACCCAACAATACATATGCCCTTAATAAAACTCCTTGAGAGCATTTTTCTAACTCATTTACCATTAGCTTTAGGTATTTTATTAAGCAAATCAAGCTCCATTTTCCTAGGCATTTAAACCACATTAGGTTAACACATTTCCTCTTTTCTTTCAAGACTTCCCACTTGTTTTTCTTTGTTCTTCCTTGATAGAAAATCGGCAAGGGCTTTTATCACTTGTCAATCTTCTAATCAATACACATAAGGGTAATGAGCATTAAGTTTAATACTCCAACTCATAGTTAAACCCTAGGTTTACATAAGTGTCTAAAAACACTAAATTTGATGATTACCTTTGGAATTTGAAAGAGAGCTTGGACAAGTGGCAATATAGGACTCCTCCTAGCCCTTTGAAGTTTGAATTAATCTAAGAAGAGAGCAAGGTAATGCACCATTGTAAGGTGATTTTTCGGTTATACAAGGAATGAAAGGAAACTTGGTTTTTCTTGATTTTCCTTACCTTGAAGCATAAGAGAATGGCAAGCATGAAAATATGAGCTCAAGCTCCTTCAATGGTGAATCTCCATGGCACCAAAATTGAGTTCTTAAAGATTTGAAAAGAGGGAAATGAAGAGCTTGCTCCAACTAGAAGAATGGTAGTCTTGAAATGAATAGGATCATGGAGTCATGATTACAAGCATTCAAAGATGGAGAATTGGTACTTGCTGTAGCAAAACGAGATGGAGAAGGGAGGATGGAGATAAGTGACGGTGGGATCAAGGAGAAATGAAGGAAAAGTGAGGGAGAGAGGTAAGCTTTGGAGATATTATGTTTTAAGGCAAAAAGTAACCTTTTACTTACTTTTTTCTTTCTTTTAATTGGCTGATTGGTATGGTGACTCACCCTCTAAAAACCGTGCCCCCTTTAATATATAACATATATATGGCCTTTTTTTACCAATTTAATACTTATAACAACATATGTTACCAACTAGCTTATTTTAGTACTATTCACTAAAACAAGGCACATAGATGTGAAATTTTTGATTTCCCATTGATATAGACTTCCAAATGTGATACTATATAGTACACTGTTAATTAAAGAGTAATGATGGACATTTAGCCATTCAAACTCATTTACAGGACAATTTTTCAAAACGTGCTTAAGACTCTCTTAAGCACTTTTGTGTTTAACTTGTTTTCAAGCTTGGTTTTCTTTGGTAATTGATTTAATATGTTCATTAACATATTTATAGGTATAGGCATGACCATTAGGTCTTATACAAATTTATCCCAAGCTTAGAGCACATTTTTGCCCATATTGACTTTAAGGCATTTATTTGCGTTTGTGTTGGTTTAATTGTTTCCAAGGTTTCCTAAGGACTTAATTAGCCTTAATAAATCATAATTGAATATTATTAAGTTGGTAGGCTCTTTGGGTCCTAACCAAGTTCACTCCAAGCTTAGAGATGTTTTTGCTCAAGCTGTGTCTTAGTGCCTTATTGCACTCTACTATGGTTTAATTGTTCACTGATGTTTCTAAGGCACTTTTTATCCTTTACATACATAGTTTAAATGTTTAACAACATATCAAGGTTTGGGGTATTTTATTAAGAGAATGGAGAAGCTAATGGAGTCTCAAGCTTGAGTTTCCTCCTCTAATGGTGATTGCCTTGGCTCCAAAATGAGGCTCTTGAAGTTTTGAAAAGATAGAAAGAAAGAGCTTGAGCTAACTAAGAGATATATGTGCTTGGTTTTGATTTTGAGCTTAAATGAGCAAGATGTGGGCAAAGAAGATGGAGCTAGCATGGAGGTGCTTCTTTACGTGAGAGAGAAGAAAGAGAGAGCAGAGAAATCGATGAAGAAGGTGAAGAATGAAGAAAGGAGGAGAGAGATGGCATATAAGATATTTGATTCCGAAAAGCAAATAGTAATAACTTGCTTTTCTCCTATTCTTCTAACATTACTTGGCTACTTTTGGACTCACACCTTATAAAACCGGCCCCTGCTAACAGAGATTTTAGTAGGTAATATATACATATTTATGTACAGAACTTAAACAGAAACTTAGGGAATAAATCAAGAATGTGCCGGGTGTAACGTACCCGGCACCAAGCACGGCAATGATAAATACAAAGGAAAACCTACTCAATCTATACGGGTAGCAAACCAAAACCCGGTCAAAAGTAGCAGGGAAGCAAATTAAGACAAGCAAGTCGAACCTAGGGACTTGTATAGAAAATTAGTCCTAGCCTTGGTAATTACTAAGTAAAGAGGGGGGAAAATGATAGATTCTTCTAATTCTAATAAAACTAACAAGTCTAAGTGGTATTTACAATGAATCTATTTTGATTAGGGAGTAAAACCATCCAAGCATCAATATGAACTCAAAACATAACACCAGCCTTCGAATAACCAACAAATGAACCGCGGGTGTCCTGCCGGATACCACTTGCACGGCATATTCAAAGACATTGAATATGCCGGACATGCCACCCGGCAGTGCATCCGGCATATTCATAATGCGTATTATTTTTCCAGTCTCCGAGAAGGAGACAGAAAACTCACTACCTATTAACAATCCGGGCATATATCATGCCACGAAATGAACAAAGTAATGGGAAATGTGGGTTAATTCTCACTCTTACTACTAACTTCTTAATCCATAAAAAGGGAGTAGAAAGACCATTAAGAGAGTCTAACCTATTCTACTTGGGATTAACCCTCCACAAGTAAAAATTGCATGAAGAGAAAAAGAGATCAACCAATTCTCTTTCAATAAGAATCATACTCTTAATAAACTTGAAAATCATATTAAAAGATCATATTGTCTTACAAAGAGAGTTTCATCCCAACCAAGAACAGAAGGAACTACTACTCAATCACCCATGAATTGAAGAAGGAAATACAAAGAGAAGGGAGAGTTTTGACATGGCCTTCACCCTCTAAATCTTCTTCCAAATCTTCTTCTTCTCCTCTTGAATGTTTGTGCAGCAATTCTTCAGTCGAAAGTACGTCTATTCTGTGGAGTAAGTGTGTGGAAATATGGTGGAATGAACAACCAAAATGTTCAGCCTCTTGCGCCCTTTTATAGACAAAATTTCTTCGGATGCCGGATATCATGCCGGGTCTATGTCATCCGGCATCAATATTAAACACGTGCTATTCCGTAACGGTCGAAACCGTCCTGGCGCGAAAAGTCACTTATGCCGGACGTATTCCATCCGGCATCACACCCGGCCTCAACTATTTGGATAACGGCAAATAACCGACATCTTTTGGTAGACAGGCGCGTCTTTTGCTTATGCCGGATTAAACATACCCGGCACCATGTCCGGCTGTGCTCCATTTCGGCTGCGTACTTGTGCCGTGCATGAGGGATCCGGCTTCATATCCGGCAAGGCTTGATTTTGGATGAAAAACTTGCTCCTTGCATAAAAAACACCAAGAGCATTAGTCTGAACATATAAAATGACTTCTTATATAAATTAATGCAAATACTAACTATTCTAACCTTATTTTAACTAATAATACTACAAATCTAGCTTATAAAATACGATAAGTCTACGGCTTATCAAGGCCCTACACTTGCCTTTTGCTAGTCCTCGAGCAAAATTAAATCAGAAAAGAGTAACTACTTGTGCACAAAACAAACAAACTCTAGAATGACAATGAGATATTTCTTTCCTAACTACTCGACTCTTATCTAAGCATCACTTAGCCTTTCTCATTCTATCAATAATATACAAGTGGGTAAAAAGTAAAACATTCAATCTCAAAAACGGAACAACGACTCATGGGCTATTTTGCATAGGGGATTTTTGTATCTCTCCTTCTTCCGGTTTCCAACATTCAGCTCTATTTTTCAAGAGTTTCTGAATGTGGCCAAGACTCTCATCAAATGGTTTTTTTTGTTCAGCCCTATTTTTCAAGGGTTTCTGAATTTAACCATGATTGTTTTTTTCATTGAAGAACGGGGAATTTAGGAGAAAAACAAAAGGAAAAACTCTCAGTTTTTTTCTTTTATTTTGAGGCACTTTTACAACCTCATAATGCTTCATATATCTTTTTTTTTTTGGAAGAGGTTTTCTTCTCTTTTTTTCTTTCTTTTCGAAGCTTCTTTTCTTCTTCTTTTTCATCACCCTTTTCTAAGATATTCACCCATAAGAATTGAACTATTTTGAAAAAGAAAGAAAGATATATTACCCAAAAGTAGATCAAGGACAAAAGTAGAAGTAAGATCATATACTCATGTTAACATAAGGAATCACGAAGTGAGAAAATAATATCTAAAGGTCATTAGAAAGCTTACCTCTTGAGAGAACAAATATTTAGCCTTCCCTAATGTCAAATTAGTCAAAGACATACAAAAAGCTGAGTAGAAGGTTAATAAACTTAAAACTTATTATATTGTAAACTAGACATGCTATAAACGTGTTTTTTTTTTTTTTTTTTTTTTAATAATAATAATCTTTTTTTAAGGGGGAGTCCCCCTGCCCTACACTAGGCAGGAACACTGTCCCCAGTGTTGAAAAAGAAATAATGAATAAAAATTATTTAATAGCAAGGAAAGAACACAACTTCCCTGGAAGGTGGACGTGGGGATGTGGAAGGCCCTACACTTGGCCTTTGGCAACATAGCAGCATTTTGTAGTTTGCAGTGGCATCAACTTCTTTGAGGTGGAATCATTGAAAATTAGAGCCACGGAGTTGGAAATCTTACATTCAGGGCTTAGATACTTCTTCAAGCGGGAACCGTTGACTTTGAATCTTGCACCCGTAGAATTTTCGAGTTCGAAAGCACCATAACCAGTCATGCGAATGATGGTGAATGGTCCAGCCCAGTGAGATTTCAACTTTCCCGGAAAAAGTCGAAGGCGAGAATTGTAGAGGAGGACTTGATCACCCACATGAAAATCACGTGGAAGAATAGCTTGGTCATGAATCTTCTTAGTACGTTCTTTATATAGCTTGGCATTCTCGTAAGCGTTGTGGCGTAGTTCTTCAAGCTCAGATAACTGGAAGCTTCTTTTGACTCCTGCTTTCTCCATGTCAAAGTTGAGTGCTTTGAGGGCCCAGTAGGCCTTATGCTCAAGTTCTACTGGCAAATGACAAGCTTTTCCATACACAAGGCGGAATGGTGTGGTCCCGATAGGAGTTTTGAAGGCAGTTCGATATGCCCATAAAGCATCATCGAGTTTGGGGGACCAATCCTTTCGAGACGAACGGACCGTTTTCTGTAAGATCCATTTCAATTCACGGTTGGAGACTTCGGTCTGTCCATTAGCCTGTGGATGGTAGGGAAGCGTGATCTTATGATGAACTCCATACTTCGTTAAGAGGTTATCAAACTGACGGTTGCAAAAGTGAGAACCACCGTCAGAAATGATAGCCCGCGGGACGCCAAATCTGGTGAAAATGTTTTTCTTTAAAAATTTCAGAACCGTCTTGGCATCGGCAGAAGAGCATGGAATGGCTTCAACCCATTTGGAAACATAGTCGACGGCGACTAAGATGTATTGATGGCCTTGTGATGAGGGGAAGGGACCCATGAAGTCGATGCCCCAAACATCAATAATTCGACCTCCAGGATATTTGTTAGCGGCATTTCATGACGCCTGGAGATGTTTCCCATTCTTTGACAACTATCACATTGAGAAACAAACTGATGGGAATCTTTATGTAAGGTTGGCCAATAGAGCCCTGATTCCAATACCTTGGCTGCTGTTCTTGTAGCCCCATGATGTCCGCCGGCCTCCTTAGAGTGACAAAACTGCAGAACGGAATGGACCTCTATTTCAGGAATGCATCTCCGGATGATCCCATCAGCACAAACTTTGAATAAGTATGGATCATCCCAGAAGAAATGCTTTACTTGAGACAAGAATCTCTTCTTTTGCTGAGAAGAGAGACCATGAGGTAGGATTCCGGAGGCTAAGTAATTGGCCATGTCTGCAAACCATGGCTCCTGGAAGGCTTCACACAATGCAACAAGTTCTGTAAAATTATGTGCAATATCATCTTTCGATGCAGATTCCATCCATGAAAGCTGCTGAACACTGAACACCGTCTCGTCAGGGAAATATTCTCTGATGGGGATCCCGTCGTATGGTCGTTCGATGCGGGAGAGGTGATCAGCAACACCATTGAGACAAACCTTCTTGTCAACAACCAAAACATCAAATTCTTGGAGTAGAAGGATCCAGCGCAATAATCTTGGTTTGGCTTCTGCTTTGGTAAAGAGGTACTTCAGGGCAGAATGATCCGTATGCACAATGACTTCACTCCCCCATAAGTAAGAGCGAAATTGTCTAGGGCGAAGACAACTGCAAGAAGCTCCTTTTCTGTAGTTGTGTAATTTTTTTGTGCATCAACAAGGGTCTTGCTTGCATACGTGATTATTCGCAATACCTTATCCTTTTTCTGACATAATGCAGCCCCCACAGCGTAGTCGCTTGCATCGCACATGATCTCGAGGGAAGAGACCAATCGGGGGAGACGACTACAGGGGCTGAAATTAACTTCTCCTTGATGACTTCAAATGCTTCCAAGCATTCCGCAGTGAATTCAAACTTTGTATCCTTCCCTAGTAAGTCACTTAAGGGTTTGGCAATCTTGGAGAAGTCCGAAATGAACCGACGATAGAACCGGCGTGGCCTAAGAATGCTCGAACCTCTTTGACGGTGGTAGGAGGTGGGAGTTTCTCGATGATTTCGACCTTGGCCGGTCTACTTCAATACCAGCTTTTGACACCTTGTGTCCCAACACTATGCCCTCCTTCACCATGAAGTGGCATTTTTCCCAATTCAAGACTAAATTCGTATCTTCACACCTGTCTAAAATCAAATCTAGCTGCTGCAAGCAATCGTCAAAAGTGGAACCATATACGCTAAAATCATCCATGAACACTTCTATACTTTTTTCTATGAAATCAGAAAATATTGCTTGCATACAACGTTGGAAAGTGGCAGGAGCATTGCAAAGTCCAAATGGCATACGATTATAAGCAAAGGTACCATAAGGACAGGTAAAGGTGGTCTTTTCCTGATCCTCTGGCGCAATTGGAATTTGGAAATAGCCTGAGTATCCATCTAGGAAACAGTAAAATTCTTGACCTGCCAACCTTTCTAACATTTGATCTATAAATGGTAAAGGAAAATAATCCTTCCTAGTGGCTGCATTTAATCTTCTATAATCTATGCACATTCTCCAGCCAGTGTTGTCTCTGAGGGATTAATTCTCCTTTTTCATTAGGGACGGCTACTATACCTCCCTTTTGGGAACCACTTGGACAGGACTCACCCAAGGGCTGTCGGAAATTGGATAGATTATACCTGCATCTAACAATTTCAAAATCTCCTTTTTCACAACTTCTTTCAAGTTTGGGTTTAATCGCCTCTGATTTTGCCTAATCGATTTATGATGCTCCTCCATAAATATACGATGAGTACAAAAACTAGGATCAATGCCCTTTAAATCAGCTAGACACCAACCTATTGCTCTCTTATGATCTCCTAAGACTCCTAACAATTTAGTTTCTTGTTCAGTAGTTAGAAGTGAGGAGATGATAACAGGAAGAGCATTGTTACCTGCCAGGAAGGCGTATTTGAGATGGATGGAAGTGCTTTAAGATCTACCTCGGGAGGTTTCGATTGATGGGATGGCTTTAAATGGTGAGCGTTCTAAGCTCTCTAATGGCGGTTGACATCCATTGGCACTCTTTCGCTTACCACCATTGAGTTGGTCAATAACCACCTTGATTTCCCTTGTGGGAGACTCTTCGATTGATGAAACCAAGATTTGCTCCAATGCCTCTAATTCGTGTGCTTCGATTGAGGGGATGGAGAATGTTTCTTCATCATCTTGGAATTCATTCTCACCATTATCTGCCAAAAGACCGACACAGCAAACCGTATGAGCATTTACACTTTTCTTACCATTTTTGCCATATCGAACTCGATCTTTTCGTCCCCAACTCGGAAGATGACTTTGCCCTCCTGAACATCAATGATTGCGCGTGCGGTACTTAGGAAGGGTCTTCCAAGGATTAGGGGGACTTCGGTATCTTCATCAATGTCTAGAACCACGAAGTCGGCGGGAAAGATGAAATTATCGACTCCAACTACCAAATTTTCTACCATTCCCATTGGCTTTATTGAGGATCTATCAGCCAATTGTAGGGAAAAGGAAACTGGCTTTAATTGACTGCCATGAATCCTGGTGAAAATTGAGTATGGCATGATATTGATGCTGGCCCGAGGTCCACAAACCATGGCCGCAATCAATGTCTCCAATATAGCATGGTACAATTGTAGTCCGGGGTCTTTCTGTTTGGGCGGTAGGGCTCGTAGCAATGCTGCGGAGCACTCCTCGGTCAAACTAATCATCTCAACGTCCTCCATCTGTCTTTTATTGTTGATTAATTCCTTCAGGAACTTGGCATAAGTGGGCATTTGCTTTAATGCATCAATCAGAGGGATATCAATAGTTAAACGCTTAAAGATACCCAAAAACTTTTTGAACTGCTCATCTAAATGCTTTTCTTAAGCCTATTGGGAAATGGCAGTTTTTCAGTAGAAGTTTGATTTTTATTGGGAGGAGTAGAAGTAGAAGAGGGAGAGAAAGGAACAGGAGCCTGTGTCTCCTGAAATTGTACCTCGGTGGAGATTCCTCCAAATCAATAGGATCACTTTGCTTTTCTTTTTCTTTTCTTTGATCCTTACCAACTTCTCTTCCGCTTCTGAGAGTGACCGCGCTTAAATCGTTACTTCCAAAGGTAACTGATTTTGCGTGCTCCCTTGGGTTTATTTGAGTTTGTGAAGGAAATTGGCCGGATGGCCTCTGCTGGGTAAGCATTTGCTGGATCTGAGAGTGTAGTGACTTCTGATCTTTTCTAAGGGCTGAGATGTCTTCCTGTGTATCGCGTGACTTGTTCATCAGCGCCTTCATTAAGTCACGCATCTCGGCCATCTCGGCTTCATGATTGGATGAATGTTGGGGTGGTCTACCACCATATGTTGGTTGCTGGAATTGCCTTGGATTTCCTTGAAATCCGGGTTGGTTCTGGGAGTTTGGAGAATTTTGAAATTTCTCTGCCAAGGTTGCCTGAATCCTTGGTTGTTGTTGACATAATTGACTTCCTCAGATGCTTTTATTCCTGCAACTCAGGGCACTGTTCGAAATCGTGTGGTCCTCCACACTGTGAACAAAACACATCAGAAGGTAAAGGAAAACACAGAGGGGTGCGATACCTGAGGTTGTCTTGAATTTACCACTTTTGCATGCTGGGGAAGAGAACTCATGGCCAATTGCTCCACCACTTTCTGCAAAGCACTAACTTTAGTGGACTGCTGAGCGTTACTCTCCATTAACTGTTCATGACTCTTCAATAGTTGCTCGATTTTGCTGTCGCTTCCTCCTACTTGATACAGACCTGGGGTGCTGCCTCTGGAACCACCGGTAGCCCAATCCCTTATTTCTTCACAAAGGGATTCAATCCCATAAGAAACTGCTCTCCGGGTTTCTTCAGGATATCAGCACCAAGGGACGAGAGTACCATGGTCTTACATTGGTTCACCAATCCTTTGTAGAATAATTGGGAGAGTTGCTCCTTGGTGAGACCATGATGGGGGCAAGTCAGAAGCAAACCTTTGAATCTATCCCACGTTTCGCCGATGTTCTCTGAGCCTGGTTGCCTGAAGTTATAAATCTCAGCAATCATCTCTAAGGTTCGGCTTGGGGGTAAGAATTTGTCATGGAATTTTGTGGCCATGTCATCCCATGTGTGAATAGTTTGTGGGGTTATGCTATGGTACCACTTGCTTGCCTTCCCTGTGAGGCTATGAGGAAATAGGGAGAGTCTAGCATATTCGAGAACTGTATCTTTGGAGGTAAGGCTATTTACGTGCTGGAGGAATTTTGTAATGTGGAGTAAGGCCTCGTCAGGATTAGTTCCATCGAACATTCCTAACTCTTTCACACAACGGATTTGATGGTAAGGCTTTAATTTCTGCCATTCCTCATAATCTGCTTGGGAAAGAGCGGGAAGGACTATGGCAGGTTGTTGACCTTGGTTTGAAGGCCGGTTGATGTTCCTGACGGTTGCCGGTATGTCAGCCATGGTATGGTGATTTCTGTGCTGCCTTCGTAGGTGATGGAATGTCTTTTCTATTTCTGGATTGTAATCGAGGATGGATCCAGGGAGACTATGTGATCTTGTAAGTGGCATTCACGTTAAAAAATGAATGTACCTACAGAAAAATAAGGGGAAATGTGATTTAGATACTACATGTAACTAGTATTATTATTAAAAGATAGATAATATTGTTCATTACATAGTACACATGCTAAGAACATATAAAAACATACTAGAGAGTACATAACACTAAAATATAAAGTAACTAAAAATAAAGAAAATACTAAGGTAGACAACTAGTATATAACCCTAAACCTAGCACGCCTGATTCTACTAGTGAATATGCATATGAGGGGGGCCTTTGGTGAATCCTATTAGTAAAGATACCCATATAGGGTATCTTCGCCTAAGTTCATCCACGGGCATCACACTCATGCGGGCAGTAGTCCTAAGGCGGTGATGGGCGAGGGCAGGCCTCATTTTCCTCTTGATGAATATTTCTACCCCTTCACGGGGGTAGAGATCATTAACCACATAAATATGCAGGAATGGAAAAGGGCTGACTCATCACTCTGCAATTTTGCGACCCAAATGCTATTAGACATCCTGAGCACAAAGTTGAACAAAGGGTGAGACAATTGTAAGAGGAGTAAATGTAGATAGCATAAATTGAACGAGCCGGGCGGCATGCCGGACAAATCATATCCGGCTTCAGACTTCCTCTGATTATGCCGGGTACAACACGTCCGGCATTAAGTCCGGCACATTCTTTTCAATTGAAAAACAAACAGATTAAATCAAAGAATGAAAGAATAATATGGCAATTACCAGGTTAAGGACTTGGACTAATTCCAAGTCCCCGGCAACGGCGCCATTTTGCTAACAAAGATTTTAGTAGGTAATATATACATATTTATGTACAGAACTTAAACAGAAACTTAGGGAATAAATCAAGAATGTGCCGGGTGTAACTTACCCGGCACCAAGCACGGCAATGATTAAATACAAAGGAAAACCTACTCAATCTATACGGGTAGCAAACCAAAACCCGGTCAAAAGTAGCAGGGAAGCAAATTAAGACCAAGCAAGTCGAACCTAGGGACTTGTATAGAAAATTAGTCCTAGCCTTGGTAATTACTAAGTAAAGGGGGGAAAATGATAGATTCTTCTAATTCTAATAAAAACTAACAAGTCTAAGTGGTATTTACAATGAATCTATTCTTGATTAAGGGAGTAAAAACCATCCAAGCATCAATATGAACTCAAAACATAACACCAGCCTTCGAATTAACCAACAAATGAACACGCCGGGTGTCCTGCCGGATACCACTTGCACGGCATATTCAAAGACATTGAATATGCCGGACATTGGCCACCCGGCAGTGCATCCGGCATAGTCATAATGCATATTATTTTTCCAGTCTCCGAGAAGAAAACAGAAAACTCACTACTATAACATCCGGGCATATATCATGCCACGAAATGAACAAGTAATGGGGAAAGTGGGTTAATTCTCACTCTTACTACTAACTCTTAATCCATAAAAAGGGAGTAGAAAGACCATTAAGAGAGTCTAACCTATCTTACTTGGGATTAACCCTCCACAAGTAAAAATTGCATGAAGAGAAAAAGAGATCAACCAATTCTCTTTCAATAAGAACCATACTCTTAATAAACTTGAAAATTAATTAAAAGATCATATTGTCTTACAAAGAGAGTTTCATCCCAACCAAGAACAGAAGGAACTACTACTCAATCACCCATGATTGAAGAAGGAAATACAAGAGAAGGGAGAGTTTGACATGGCCTTCACCCTCTAAATCTTCTTCCAAATCTTCTTCTTCTCTCTTGAATGTGAATAAGCCGTAGATTATCATATTTTATAAGCTAGATTTGTAGGATTATTAGTGGAAATAGGTTAGAATAGTTAGTATTTGCATTAATTTATAAGACGTCATTTTTATATGTTCAGACTAATGCTCTTGGTGTTTTTTATGCAAGGAGCAAGTTTTTCATCCAAAATCAAGCCTTGCCGGAGAGAAGCCGGATCCCTCATGCACGGCACAAGTACGCAGCGAAATGGAGCAACAGCCCCAGCGGACATGGTGCCGGGTATATGTTTAATCCGGAATAAGCAAAAGACGCGCCTGTCTACCAAAAGATGTCGGTTATTTGCCGTTATCCAATAGTTGAGGCCGGGTGTGATGCCGATGGAAACGTCCGCATAAGTGACTTTTCGCGCCAGGACGGTTTCGACGATTACGGAATAGCACGTGTTTAATATTGATGCCGGATACATAGACCCGGCATGATATCCGGCATCCGAGAAATTTGTCTATAAAAGGGCGCAAGAGGCTGAACATTTTGGTGTTCATTCCACCATATTTCCACACACTTACTCCACAGAATAGACGTACTTTCGACTGAAGAATTGCTGCACAACATTCAAGAGGAGAAGAAGAAGATTTGGAAGAAGATTTAGAGGGTGAAGGCCATGTCAAAACTCTCCTTCTCTTGTATTTCCTTCTTCAATTCAGGGTGATTGAGTAGTAGTTCCTTCTGTTCTTGGTTGGGATGAAACTCTCTTTGTAAGACAATATGATCTTTAATATGATTTTCAAGTTTATTAAGAGTATGATTTATTGAAAGAGAATTGGTTGATCTCTTTTTCTCTTCATGCAATTTTTACTTGTGGAGGGTTAATCCCAAGTAGAATAGGTTAGACTCTCTTAATGGTCTTTCTACTCCCTTTTTATGGATTAAGAAGTTAGTAGTAAGAGTGAGAATTAACCCCCATTTCCCATTACTTTGTTCATTTCGTGGCATGATATATGCCGGATTGTTAATAGGTAGTGAGTTTTCTGTTTCCTTCTCGGAGACTGGAAAAATAATACGCATTATGATATGCCGGATGCACTGCCGGGTGGCCAATGTCCGGCATATTCAATGTCTTTGAAATGCCGTGCAAGTGGTATCCGGCAGGACACCCGGCGTGTTCATTTGTTGGTTAATTCGAAGGCTGGTGTTATGTTTGAGTTCATATTGATGCTTGGATGGTTTTACTCCCTTAATCAAGAATAGATTCATTGTAAATACCACTTAGACTTGTTAGTTTTATTAGAATTAGAAAAATCTATCATTTCCCCCCTCTTTACTTAGTAATTACCAAGGCTAGGACTAATTTTCTATACAAGTCCCTAGGGTTCGACTTGCTTGGTCTTAATTTGCTTCCCTGCTACTTTTGACCGGGTTTGGTTTGCTACCCGTATAGATTGAGTAGGTTTTCCTTTGTATTTATTACTGCCGGCTTGGTGCGGGTAAGTTATACCCGGCACATTCTTGATTTATTCCCCTAAGTTTTGTTTAAGTTCTGTACATAAATATGTATATTACCTACTAAAATCTCTGTTAGCAAAATGGCGCCGTGCCGGGGACTTGGAATTAGTCCAAGTCCTTAACCTGGTAATTGCCATATTATTCTTTCATTCTTTGATTTAATCTGTTGTTTTTCAATTGAAAAGTATGTGCCGGACTTAATGCCGGACGTGTTGTACCCGGCATAATCAGAGGAAGTCTGAAGCCGGATATGATTTGTCCGGCATGCCGCCCGGCTCGTTCAATTTATGCTATCTACATTTACTCCTCTTACAATTGTCTCACCCTTTGTTCAACTTTGTGCTCAGGATGTCTAATAGCATTTGGGTCGCAAAATTGCAGAGTGATGAGTCAGCCCTTTTCCATTTCCTGCATATTTATGTGGTTAATGATCTCTACCCCCGTGAAGGGGTGGAAATATTCATCAAGAGGAGGAAAATGAGGCCTGCCCTCACCCATCACCGCCTTAGGACTACTGCCCGCATGAGTGTGATGCCCGTGGATGAACTTAGGCGAAGATACCCTAATATGGGTATCTTACTAATAGGATTCACCAAAGGCCCCCCTCATATGCAATATTCACTAGTAGAATCAGGCGTGCTAGGTTTAGGGTTATATACTAGATGTTTACCTTAGTATTTCTCTATTTTTAGTTACTTTATATTTTATGTGTTATGTACTCTCTAGTATGTTTTTATATGTTCTTAGCATGTGTACTATGTAATGAACAATATTATCTATCTTTAATAATAATACTAGTTACATGTAATATCTAAATCACATTTCCCCTTATTTTTATTTAGGTACATTCATTTTCTAACGTGAATGCCACTTACAAGATCACACAGTCTCCCTGGATCCATCCTCGATTACAATCCAGAAATAGAAAAGACTTTCCATCTCCTACGAAGGCAGCACAGAAATCACCATACCATGGCTGACATACCGGCAACCGTCAGGAACATTAACCGGCCTTCAAACCAAGGTCAACAACCTGCCATAGTCCTTCCCGCTCTTTCCCAAGCAGATTATGAGGAATGGCAGAAATTAAAGCCTTACCATCAAATCCGTTGTGTGAAAGAGTTAGGAATGTTCGATGGAACTAATCCTGACGAAGCCTTACTCCACATTACAAAATTCCTCCAGCACGTAAATAGCCTTACTTCCAAAGATACAGTTCTCGAGTATGCTAGACTCTCCCTATTTCCTCATAGCCTCACAGGGAAGGCAAGCAAGTGGTACCATAGCATAACCCCACAAACTATTCACACATGGGATGACATGGCCACAAAATTCCATGACAAATTCTTACCCCCAAGCCGAACCTTAGAAATGATTGCTGAGATTTATAACTTCAGGCAACCAGGCTCAGAGAACATCGGCGAAACGTGGGATAGATTCAAAGGTTTGCTTCTGACTTGCCCCCATCATGGTCTCACCAAGGAGCAACTCTCCCAATTATTCTACAAAGGATTGGTGAACCAATGTAAGACCATGGTACTCTCGTCCCTTGGCGCTGATATCCTGAAGAAACCCGGAGAGCAGTTTCTTAATGGGATCGAATCCCTTTGTGAAGAAATAAGGGATTGGGCTACCGGTGGTTCCAGAGGCAGCACCCCAGGTCTGTATCAAGTAGGAGGAAGCGACAGCAAAATCGAGCAACTATTGAAGAGTCATGAACAGTTAATGGAGAGTAACGCTCAGCAGTCCACTAAAGTTAGTGCTTTGCAGAAAGTGGTGGAGCAATTAGCCATGAGTCTCTCCCCCAGCATGCAAAAGTGGTAAATTCAAGACAACCTCAGGTATCGCACCCCTCTGTGTTTCCTTTACCTTCTGATGTGTTTTGTTCACAGTGTGGAGGACCACACGATTTCGAACAGTGCCCTGAGTTGCAGGAATTAAAAGCATCTGAGGAAGCCAATTATGTCAACAACAACCAAGGATTCAGGCAACCTTGGCAGAGAAATTTCCAAAATTCTCCAAACTCCCAGAACCAACCCGGATTTCAAGGAAATCCAAGGCAATTCCAGCAACCAACATATGGTGGTAGACCACCCCACATTCATCCAATCATGAAGCCGAGATGGCCGAGATGCGTGACTTAATGAAGGCGCTGATGAACAAGTCACGTGATACACAGGAAGACATCTCAGCCCTTAGAAAAGATCAGAAGTCACTACACTCTCAGATCCAGCAAATGCTTACCCAGCAGAGGCCATCCGGTCAATTTCCTTCACAAACTCAAGTAAACCCAAGGGAGCACGCAAAATCAGTTACCCTAGGAAGTAATGATTTAAGCGCGGTCACTCTCAGAAGCGGAAGAGAGGTTGGCAAGGATCAAAGAAAAGAAAAAGAAAAGCAAAGTGATCCTATTGATTTGGAGGAAATCTCCACCGAGGTACAACTTCAGGAGACACAGGCTCCTGTCCCTTTCTCTCCCTCTTCTACTTCTACTCCTCCCAATAAAAATCAAACTTCTACTGAAAAACTGCCATTCCCAATAGGCTTAAGAAGAAGCATTTAGATGAGCAGTTCAAAAAGTTTTTGGGTATCTTTAAGCGTTTAACTATTGATATCCCTCTGATTGATGCATTAAAGCAAATGCCCACGTATGCCAAGTTCCTGAAGGAATTAATCAAAAAAAAGACAGATGGAGGACGTTGAGATGATTAGTTTGACCGAGGAATGCTCCGCAGCATTGCTACGAGCCCTACCGCCCAAACAGAAAGACCCCGGACTACCAATGTACCATGCTATATTGGAGACATTGATTGCGGTCATGGTTTGTGTGACCTCGGGGCCAGCATCAATATCATGCCATACTCAATTTCACCAGGATTCATGGCAGTCAATTAAAGCCAGTTTCCTTTTCCCTACAATTGGCTGATAGATCCTCAATAAAGCCAATGGGAATGGTAGAAAATTGGTAGTTGGAGTTGATAATTTCATCTTTCCCGCCGACTTCGTGGTTCTAGACATTGATGAAGATACCGAAGTCCCCCTAATCCTTGGAAGACCCTTCCTAAGTACCGCACGCGCAATCATTGATGTTCAGGAGGGCAAAGTCATCTTCCGAGTTGGGGACGAAAAGATCGAGTTCGATATGGCAAAAATGGTAAGAAAAAGTGTAAATGCTCATGTTTGTTTTGCTGTGTCGGTCTCTTGGCAGATAATGGTGAGAATGAATTCCAAGACGATGAAGAAAAACATTCTCCATCCCCTCAATCGAAGCACACGAATTAGAGGCTTTGGAGCAAATCTTGGTTTCATCAATCGAAGAGTCTCCCACAAGGGAAATCAAGGTGGTTATTGACCAACTCAATGGTGGTAAGCGAAAGAGTGCCAATGGATGTCAACCGCCATTAGAGAGCTTAGAACGCTCACCATTTAAAGCCATCCCATCAATCGAGCAACCTCCCGAAGTAGATCTTAAAGCACTTCCATCCCATCTCAAATACGCTTTCTGGCAGGTAACAATGCTCTTCCTGTTATCATCTCCTCACTTCTAACTACTGAACAAGAAACTAAATTGTTAGGAGTCTTAGGAGATCATAAGAGAGCGATAGGTTGGTGTCTAGCTGATTTAAAGGGCATTGATCCTAGTTTTTGTACTCATCGTATATTTATGGAGGAGCATCATAAATCGATTAGGCAAAATCAGAGGCGATTAAACCCAAACTTGAAAGAAGTTGTGAAAAAGGAGATTTTGAAATTGTTAGATGCAGGTATAATCTATCCAATTTCCGACAGCCCTTGGGTGAGTCCTGTCCAAGTGGTTCCCAAAAGGGAGGTATAGTAGCCGTCCCTAATGAAAAAGGAGAATTAATCCCTCAGAGACAAACAACTGGCTGGAGAATGTGCATAGATTATAGAAGATTAAATGCAGCCACTAGGAAGGATTATTTTCCCTTACCATTTATAGATCAAATGTTAGAAAGGTTGGCAGGTCAAGAATTTTACTGCTTCCTAGATGGATACTCAGGCTATTTCCAAATTCCAATTGCGCCAGAGGATCAGGAAAAGACCACCTTTACCTGTCCTTATGGTACCTTTGCTTATAATCGTATGCCATTTGGACTTTGCAATGCTCCTGCCACTTTCCAACGTTGTATGCAAGCATATATTTTCTGATTTCATAGAAAAAAGTATAGAAGTATTCATGGATGATTTTAGCGTATATGGTTCCACTTTGACGATTGCTTGCAGCAGCTAGATTTGATTTTAGACAGGTGTGAAGATACGAATTTAGTCTTGAATGGGAAAAAATGCCACTTCATGGTGAAGGAGGGCATAGTGTTGGGACACAAGGTGTCAAAAGCTGGTATTGAAGTAGACGGGCCAAGGTCGAAATCATCGAGAAACTCCCACCTCCTACCACCGTCAAAGAGGTTCGAGCATTCTTAGGCCACGCCGGGTTCTATCGTCGGTTCATCTCGGACTTCTCCAAGATTGCCAAACCCTTAAGTGACTTACTAGGGAAGGATACAAAGTTTGAATTCACTGCGGAATGCTTGGAAGCATTTGAAGTCATCAAGGAGAAGTTAATTTCAGCCCCTGTAGTCGTCTCCCCCGATTGGTCTCTTCCCTTCGAGATCATGTGCGATGCAAGCGACTACGCTGTGGGGGCTGCATTATGTCAGAAAAAGGATAAGGTATTGCGAATAATCACGTATGCAAGCAAGACCCTTGTTGATGCACAAAAAAATTACACAACTACAGAAAAGGAGCTTCTTGCAGTTGTCTTCGCCCTAGACAAATTTCGCTCTTACTTATGGGGGAGTGAAGTCATTGTGCATACGGATCATTCTGCCCTGAAGTACCTCTTTACCAAAGCAGAAGCCAAACCAAGATTATTGCGCTGGATCCTTCTACTCCAAGAATTTGATGTTTTGGTTGTTGACAAGAAGGGTTGTCTCAATGGTGTTGCTGATCACCTCTCCCGCATCGAACGACCATACGACGGGATCCCATCAGAGAATATTTCCCAGACGAGACGGTGTTCAGTGTTCAGCAGCTTTCATGGATGGAATCTGCATCAAAAGATGATATTGCACATAGTTTTACAGAACTTGTTGCATTGTGTGAAGCCTTCCAGGAGCCATGGTTTGCAGACATGGCCAATTACTTAGCCTCCGGAATCTACCTCATGGTCTCTCTTCTCAGCAAAAGAAGAGATTCTTGTCTCAAGTAAAGCATTTCTTCTGGGATGATCCATACTTATTCAAAGTTTGTGCTGATGGGATCATCCGGAGATGCATTCCTGAAATAGAGGTCCATTCCGTTCTGCAGTTTTGTCACTCTAAGGAGGCCGGCGGACATCATGGGGCTACAAGAACAGCAGCCAAGGTATTGGAATCAGGGCTCTATTGGCCAACATTACATAAAGATTCCCATCAGTTTGTTTCTCAATGTGATAGTTGTCAAAGAATGGGAAACATCTCCAGGCGTCATGAAATGCCGCTAACAAATATCCTGGAGGTAGAATTATTTGATGTTTGGGGCATCGACTTCATGGGTCCCTTCCCCTCATCACAAGGCCATCAGTACATCTTAGTCGCCGTCGACTATGTTTCCAAATGGGTTGAAGCCATTCCATGCTCTTCTGCCGATGCCAAGACTGTTCTGAAATTCTTAAAGAAAAACATTTTCACCAGATTTGGCGTCCCGCGGGCTATCATTTCTGACGGTGGTTCTCACTTTTGCAACCGTCAGTTTGATAACCTCTTAACGAAGTATGGAGTTCATCATAAGATCACGCTTCCCTACCATCCACAGGCTAATGGACAGACCGAAGTCTCCAACCGTGAATTGAAATGGATCTTACAGAAAACGGTCCGTTCATCTCGCAAGGATTGGTCCCCCAAACTGGAGATGATGCTTTATGGGCATATCGAACTGCCTTTAAAACTCCTATCGGGACCACACCATTCCGCCTTGTGTATGGAAAAGCTTGTCATTTGCCAGTAGAACTTGAGCATAAGGCCTACTGGGCCCTCAAAGCACTCAACTTTGACATGGAGAAAGCAGGAGTCAAGAGAAGCTTCCAGTTATCTGAGCTTGAAGAACTACGCCACAACGCTTACGAGAATTCCAAGCTATATAAAGAACGTACTAAGAAGATTCATGACCAAGCTATTCTTCCACGTGATTTTCATGGGGTGATCAAGTCCTCCTCTACAATTCTCGCCTTCGACTTTTTCCGGGAAAGTTGAAATCTCACTGGGCTGGACCATTCACCATCATTAGCATGACTGGTATGGTGCTTTCGAACTCGAAAATTCTACGGGTGCAAGATTCAAAGTCAACGGTTCCCGCTTGAAGAAGTATCTAAGCCCTGAATGTAAGATTTCCAACTCCGTGGCTCTAATTTTCAATGATTCCACCTCAAAGAAGTTGATGCCACTGCAAACTACAAAATGCTGCTATGTTGCCAAAGGCCAAGTGTAGGGCCTTCCACATCCCCACGTCCACCTTCCAGGGAAGTTGTGTTCTTTCCTTGCTATTAAATAATTTTATTCATTATTTCTTTTTTTTTTTTAACACTGGGGACAGTGTTCCTGCCTAGTGTAGGGCAGGGGGACTCCCCCTTAAAAAATATTATATTATTAAAAAAAAAAAAAAAAAAAAAAAAAAAAAAAAGAAAAAAAACACGTTTATAGCATGTCTAGTTTACAATATAATAAGTTTAAGTTTATTAACCTTCTACTCAGCTTTTTGTATGTCTCTGACTAAGTTGACATTAGGGAAGGCTAAATATTTGTTCTCTCAAGAGGTAAGCTTTCTAATGACCTTTAGATATCATTTTCTCACTTCGTGATTCCTTATGTTAACATGAGTATATGATCTTACTTCTACTTTTGTCCTTGATCTACTTTTGGGTAATATATCTTTCTTTCTTTTCAAAATAGTTCAATTCTTATGGGTGAATATCTTAGAAAAGGGTGATGAAAAAGAAAAAGAAAAGAAGCTTCGAAAAGAAAGAAAAAAAGAGAAGAAAACCTCTTCCAAAAAAAGATATATGAAGCATTATGAGGTTGTAAAAGTGCCTCAAAATAAAAGAAAAAAACTGAGAGTTTTCCTTTTGTTTTCTCCTAAATTCCCCGTTCTTCAATGAAAAAAACAATCATGGTAAATTCAGAAACCCTTGAAAAATAGGGCTGAACAAAAAAAAAAAACCATTTGATGAGAGTCTTGGCCACATTCAGAAACTCTTGAAAAATAGAGCTGAATGTTGGAAACCGGAAGAAGGAGAGATACAAAAATCCCCTATGCAAAATAGCCATGAGTCGTTGTTCCGTTTTTGAGATTGAATGTTTTACTTTTTACCCACTTGTATATTATTGATAGAATGAGAAAGGCTAAGTGATGCTTATGAGTAAGAGTCGAGTAGTTAGGAAAGAAATATCTCATTGTCATTCTAGAGGTTATTTGTTTGTGCACAAGTAGTTACTCTTTTCTGATTTAATTTGCTCGAGGACTAGCAAAAGGTAGTGTAGGGCCTTGATAAGCCGTAGACTTATCATATTTTATAAGCTAGATTTGTAGTATTATTAGTTAAAATAAGGTTAGAATAGTTAGTATTTGCATTAATTTATATAAGAAGTCATTTTATATGTTCAGACTAATGCTCTTGGTGTTTTTATGCAAGGAGCAAGTTTTTCATCCAAAATCAAGCCTTGCCGGATATGAAGCCGGATCCCTCATGCACGGCACAAGTACGCAGCCGAAATGGAGCACAGCCGGACATGGTGCCGGGTATGTTTAATCCGGCATAAGCAAAAGACGCGCCTGTCTACCAAAAGATGTCGGTTATTTGCCGTTATCCAAATAGTTGAGGCCGGGTGTGATGCCGGATGGAATACGTCCGGCATAAGTGACTTTTCGCGCCAGGACGGTTTCGACCGTTACGGAATAGCACGTGTTTAATATTGATGCCGGATGACATAGACCCGCATGATATCCGGCATCCGAAGAAATTTTGTCTATAAAAGGGCGCAAGAGGCTGAACATTTTGGTTGTTCATTCCACCATATTTCCACACACTTACTCCACAGAATAGACGTACTTTCGACTGAAGAATTGCTGCACAAACATTCAAGAGGAGAAGAAGAAGATTTGGAAGAAGATTTAGAGGGTGAAGGCCATGTCAAAACTCTCCCTTCTCTTGTATTTCCTTCTTCAATTCATGGGTGATTGAGTAGTAGTTCCTTCTGTTCTTGGTTGGGATGAAACTCTCTTTGTAAGACAATATGATCTTTAATATGATTTTCAAGTTTATTAAGAGTATGATTCTTATTGAAAGAGAATTGGTTGATCTCTTTTTCTCTTCATGCAATTTTTACTTGTGGAGGTTAATCCCAAGTAGAATAGGTTAGACTCTCTAATGGTCTTTCTACTCCCTTTTTATGGATTAAGAAGTAGTAGTAAGAGTGAGAATTAACCCACATTTCCCATTACTTTGTTCATTTCGTGGCATGATATATGCCCGGATTGTTAATAGGTAGTGAGTTTTCTGTTTCCTTCTCGGAGACTGGAAAAATAATACGCATTATGACTATGCCGGATGCACTGCCGGGTGGCCAATGTCCGGCATATTCAATGTCTTTGAATATGCCGTGCAAGTGGTATCCGGCAGGACACCCGGCGTGTTCATTTGTTGGTTAATTCGAAGGCTGGTGTTATGTTTTGAGTTCATATTGATGCTTGGATGGTTTTACTCCCTTAATCAAAGAATAGATTCATTGTAAATACCACTTAGACTTGTTAGTTTTTATTAGAATCAGAAAAATCTATCATTTTCCCCCCTCTTTACTTAGTAATTACAAGGCTAGGACTAATTTTCTATACAAGTCCCTAGGGTTCGACTTGCTTGTCTTAATTTGCTTCCCTGCTACTTTTGACCGGTTTTTGGTTTGGGCTACCCGTATAGATTGAGTAGGTTTTCCTTTGTATTTAATTTACTGCCGTGCTTGGTGCCGGGTAAGTTATACCCGGCACATTCTTGATTTATTCCCCTAAGTTTTTCTGTTTAAGTTCTGTACATAAATATGTATATATTACCTACTAAAATCTCTGTTAGCAATTTTGCTAACAGAGATTTTAGTAGGTAATATATACATATTTATGTACGAACTTAACAGAAACTTAGAGATAAATCAAGAATGTGCCGGGTATAACTTACCCGGCACCAAGCACGGCAGTAATTAAATACAAAGGAAAACCTACTCAATCTATACGGGTAGCAAACCAAAACCCGGTCAAAAGTAGCAGGGAAGCAAATTAAGACCAAGCAAGTCGAACCCTAGGGACTTGTATAGAAAATTAGTTCTAGCCTTGGTAATTACTAAGTAAGAGGGGAAAATGATAGATTTTTCTAATTCTAATAAACTAACAGTCTAGTGGTATTTACAATGAATCTATTCTTGATTAAGGGAGTAAAACCATCCAATCATCAATATGAACTCAAAACATAACACCATCCTTCGAATTACCAACATTGAAGGAAATTCCAATGTGTCCTGCCGTATACCACTTGCAATGGCATATATCATTAATGTGAATTGTATGATATTGGATACTTGGATAAAGTTAACCAAGACAATATAAATAAGTCAAGACAATTACCTTGACTTGGTCAAACCTATTTGACTAACCTCTAAGTAATAAAATACTAAGGAAAGATGTATAATATATGATCAAGTTATACATACAATATAGTGACAACTATTTAAATATACAAGTGTATAATAATGCACATGCGATGATGAATATACAAGTTATATATATAATGAACATACCATGAAAGAGAGTAGGTCATTAGGAAATAACTCCTAAGTTGGAAATGTGCAATAACATGCAAAGACATGCATGAAATAACGCTTACGTAAACTAATCCCGAGTGAACCCGAAAACCCGAGAGATGTTATAAGATAAACAACGGGGAATAACCGGGAGGGATTAGCTACAGTACGGGGTAGCGTATAGTATTGTTTTACATGAGATGCTAATACATAGTGTGATACGTGTTATCTGATTGTTAGAGGCATTCTCGAGAAGAGTTGACTAAGCGTGTGAAATATCACGCTAGCGTATATTACGGTGTAAGATATGTTATTATGTGGCTTGATTGTCTATGAGGATTTCCTCAGTTCAGACATTGTGTGAAAATTTGTGATAAGATTGAATGCCCGCTTGTGTGAATTAATATGCATGAACTATATATTAATGCTGCTTTATTATTACCGTTATGCGATAACAGTATTGTTCGTATATATGAACATATATATAAAACGAACTAGCGGCAATGATGCTATCTTATATGTGTAATATAAGGAACGTAAGAATAACGTTGTAGAATAGGATAATAAGATATATATATATATATATATATATATTATATAATATATATCTTATATACGGGCATTGGCCTATTTAATGCCGCTCTCGTAGCTTACACTGGATCCGAGTAGATATACTTAGGATTGGATTTGCAGTGTTATGGAGATGGTAATGCGATGCGATGGTATAAATAAACCAGGAGGATGTGGCTCTTGGTGTGGATTTGATCAACTAACGATACTAGGATGCCATGTGTGTAGCCGTAAGTATGAAGGGAAATTCCAACAGACTACAGATGGTTCTCGGTCGAAGACTCTACCGCTGGAGTGGCTATTGTGCGTGGGTGACCCGCCATAAGATATGGGTATGGATAGAGAAGAGTCGTTTTAAACGAGACACCATTATAAACATGAGACTAAACAATATACGAACAGCTAGATAGCTCGTATTATATGCGAGAATCATTTGGGGCCTTAAGGCCAATACGAGAATAAACCGAACATTTATAACTCTCGTACTATCTCGCTCGTTGTTTAGTATGCTTATAATATACTGTTGTATGTTATGTGAACAACACGGTTTGTGTGGTATGTTTGTGGATTGGTTGAGTTGAGTCGCTGTACTCATATTTGAATTATTATGATTATTTGGTTGAGCTGAGTCGTTGTACTCGTATATGAATCATTATGTATTTTGTGAGCTGATCGTTGTACTAGTATATGCATTGTTATGTAATTAGTTGTTGATTGTCGGTGTGCTAAGTGAAGCCAGAGGCTTGATTGTTATTTGAAGTTACTGCAATATTATTATTGCTTTACAATTTTATATTTAAACCGATATTGTATGAAAAATGAACTGCATGCTCTCAACCAATTAACTGGGGGTCTGAGGGGGCATGATAGTCATGTAGTAGCATACTCAGTAGGGGCTGATTCCATACCATAAACAAACAATTTCAGGTATGCAGCTTCCGGTGTCGAAAGAGAGCGGGACGCGCTGGGTAGCTAGACACAGTTATTTAATATGAATTGTTGTATTAATGTACAACGTAGAAATGTGTATACGACTTGAATACTTAGAATGCTCACTAATAAATGTATTTTGGATTGAAAAGGAAAGTAAGATATCTCTTGTTGTCACTGTGGAAAATTGTTTCGTATCATGAATATTTCAGTAAATGCGTTATTACTCGTATGGGCGAGTGAGAACGGTAACACCAATAGTTCGATTGTGATTAGATTACCGCTGCGATTATAAGTTGAGTACGAGTTTTGGATGACAATTAGGAGCCGATTAAGTAGGGGTATTACATTGTACGAGACCGGTAGTTTGAGAGAAGAGGTGTACACAGTACCCCCCCACGCCTCAGCCTAGAGGCGTGTAGCTGAGGAGCGCGTGCGAGAGATGAAGGAGCAGAGGCGTTGGAGGGCAGAGCAGCAGCAACAACGGATGTTGGTGACACCGCAGGCGGACTCCCGCAGTCAGGTTGCTGACTCAGTGGTCGGAGCTGGCACGGTTATGGTACAAACCGATAGCCCTTCTTGGCCCTAGTGGCGCCGAGTGGGATGGATAATACTTCTTATCGATTGGTGGACACTAATGAGTCAAGCTCTGAGAGTGAGGGGCGATGTAGCCCGCCTGTTTGATAAGTCGGGAATTTTCCTAAGTTTACGAGGCTAATTCATGCTTAATTATCTATGTTTTGACTTTAAATTCCCTCCTTATTTTCTTAATTATGCTTTATTGTTATAATTGTGTCCTCTTAATGGTTTGTTGATTTTTCAGGGTAAAAAGCTTAAGAAAATGCTTAAATGATGTCTTTAGAACTTGAGCCAACCAATGAAAGTCAAATCGGAGTCAAATGATGATTTTTGAAGAAAAATTGCAAGTTTACAACTGGTCCGGGTTTGGGTACTTGTTCATAAACCCGGAATAGCTCTTCGGTTACCTCTCTGCCTAATTTTAGACATGGTCCGAGTTTGGTTACTTAGTTATATAAACCCGTACCAGCATTTCCGTGTACTCTTATGCCGCGTTTAAGACATGGTCCGGGTTTATATGCAGGTTTATAAACCCGGACCAACACCAGAGAAGGGCCGGAAGATCTTCAGTCAATATAAAAATAAAAGATAAAAAATATAAAAAAAAGGAGAGGAGAACGAAGGCACCACTGACTATATAGAGGAGAATAGAGGGTTTTGACCTCTATCACATGTTTGCTATTTTTTACTTTAGAGAGAGGGAGTTGATAGTTTTCGACAATTTTTCTAAGAGATTTAGCATAGTAGATTGAAGATTCAAGACAGAGACTTCGCTACGGAGTTCCAAATCAGAGTTTCTTGTTCTACCTTTTCAAGACTATTCTCTATAGATTTGTGCATTGTTATCATGTCATGGTTGAGTAGTACTTTTAAATTCCGGTTTGCTATGTAATCCAAATTCGAGTTTCCATTATCTTTGTGAATTTACCAGTTTTAATAAGATTAAAGTTTTTGTTCTTTGTTTATATTTATTTTCTAATGATCTGGCCAATTATTGGAGTTTATTAGTTTGTTTGCTTACAAGTGAGAACTGCAACATTCAATAGACTATAGGAACAATACCAGTTAATTTAGAGACGGAAATTCCTCTAAAATATTAACTGATTATCTAACTAGATCGTGCTTAAAATTGTTAGAAATTAGGAATTCATAACGAGAGTTAGGGTTTGGTAATTGTTAATTAGATTTCACCGAGCGGGAGACCGAACGTGAAATAATATGATCTGGGATTTTAATCTAGAATTTGGTAAACACATTTAGAAAGGAACCGACAATTAAATACATAACTTATTATATAACCATAAATAATTATTTAACTTGTCTAATTTGGTCAACTCCCACCATATGGTCAAGGTTGACCTCCTTAATGCTGCCTTGACCAGTATTTTCCTTATTTACAGTTTCTACCCATATTTTTCCAGAAATTACAATTTAACCCCAAAACTTTATAAATCTTATAATTTTTTATTTAAACTCCAATTAACCTATAGTTTTCGGCTATAATCTTCTACAAGCCCGTAGTATTTATTTATTTACGGTTATACCCTAAAGTTTATAATAACTTTAATAATTAATTTAAATGTAAATAAAACATTAAATAACTTAATAAAATGGCCTAATTACAATACAGCCTTGAATTTGTAACATCAAATTACACATAAAAGTCACAAATAACATAAATGGTCCACGACTTATAATATAATTTTCCTAATGTTTCCCAAAATTACATTTTAGCCATTTAAATAACTCCTATGACATTATAAGTCACCAAAATATTAAGTAAGCTAACCAAAAATGTTATATAACATTTTAATACCTAAATAAGTCATTTTGACCATTACTAACTCACGACTTTATAATATGTGTAATAAAATGATATAAAACTTTAATTTATCATGATATAAGGTTTACTTACTTGTTTAATGTAGCAAGATCAACCAAACACACCCTTTAGCTCACGACCTAATATTAGAACAGACCTAAGTTAGTTTTTATACATAACCTCACATATAACCTTAATTGTATATGATTAAGGTGGTATTTTTAACTTACTTTGATAAGTTTGAACTCAAGGTTGATTCCTCCTCTTTGGACAGAAAGTTACCCAATTCCAAGGCACCATTCGCCATATTTTGCAAGGGAAAGAAAGGTATAATTTAGTTCATGAATTAAGGATCATTAAAGGATCAAATCAAGCTTATAAAAAACATGATTATACCTTGATATTGTAGGCTTGTTCCAAGGTGATCTCCCCTGGATTTTTGAAGCCAAAGAAAGTGTTAACCACACCATACAACCTAAGGAATAAAACCGGTAGTAACAAGGTAGGAATTTGCTAAGGTTTACCTTGTGAAAATGGCTTAAAATGGAGTTTAAGCTTGAAATCAGCCACCAAATGATGTGGTTGCAATTGCTACTGATCAAGCATGATTAATGAAAGATTATAAGCCAAGGTAAAAACACAAGTCAACCGGAATTGAAGTAGAGAAGGAGTTAAGTGCTTAAAGCTAGAGGTGATCATAATGTGTCCGGCCCGGCAGCCCGGTCCGACCCGGCCCGTAAAAAAGCCGACAGGCCCAAGCCCGATTGGGCTTCCGGGGGGGGGGGGGCTAGACATAAACCCAGGCCCGAATAAAAAACCGGGCCGGGCCGCGGCACATTTTTTGAACCCGTGGGCAAGCCCGGCCCAGCCCGATTTTATATTTTTTATTATTATTTTTTAAAATGTAATATATACATATTTAATTTTATATAATATATACAAAATTTATATAATATATAAATTTTATTAAGTTATATATATAATATATGAATCTATATTAAAATATATTAATTTAAATTTTGTTTATTAATTTATATAAAAAAAATTAAAAAACCGAGCTGGGCTGGCTGGGCTTCGGCAAAACTTAGAAAAAACCGGGCCTAGCCCGGCCCGGCCCGAGCATGTAAAAATCCGGGTTTGGTTTTTTTATGACGGGTCTAAAATTTTCCTTCGGCCCGGCCCGAACCCGGCCCGCCCGCCTGAATGATCAGCTCTACTTAAAGCACATTTTTACCTTAAATGATCAAACCTTGAACTTCCCTCCTTCTTCCCTTTTTTAAGCCAAGCAAACCCCATTCTTTAATCACCAATACACTCTACATTCATGGACGGAAATGATTGAAGCTTAGTTCAATGGAAAGAGGAATGAAAGGTGAAGAATTTGGAGTATTATACACCTTAAATGGTTACCTTAGCTAGATTGTGTTCTCCTTTGAATATGGCTGCTTGAGGACGACCATGGAGGAGAAAAGAGAGTGCTGGAGCTTGCTGGAGTCGGTTGGGAAGGAGGTAAGTGAGAGAGGATGACTAATTTAGCTTATAAAGGAATATATGTTAAAGTAAGGAATACTTAATGGTGAGTCATTAGATTGGCTAGATATTTATGTTGCTTAATGGATATGTTCTAACTTATTTCCACCTCCATAAGGTCAGCAAGGAAGGTCAATGTTGACCCATTGACTATATTAGACAATGTTGTTCATTTTAGCACTATTTGAGTACTATTCACAAACCAATGCACATATTTTTGATTTTTTGAAAAACTTTGAATTAGACATTCTAATATGGTACATTATGTCACATTAGTATATTTAAGGGTAATGAAGGCCCTAAAACCAATCAAAACTCATTTTGAAGACAATCTCACAAAACATGCTTTAAGGAGTTTTGAAGCACATTTTGTGTCTTAACATGTATTAGAGCTTGGTTTTCTTTGAGAATGGTTTTATTATGTTCATTTATGAGTTAGTGTACTTAGGAATTAAATTTGGATCCTAAAGAGTTCATTTGGGCACATATTTGCCCTAAATGGTCACAAGGGGTAATTCTTGCTTTATGATGACCATTGTTGTTTTCAATTGATATTTAAGGCATGTTTAGGCCTTAATTCATTTATTAGATTTTTAATCAATGTTTTATTAGTTAGGGGTATTTCACAGCCCCCGAGCAGCTCTCTAACTTTTCAGTCACTCTTTCTTCTAAGGAGAGAGTTGGATGCACTAGACAGTACACGGGACTAGAGATCAGCATCATGACTGAGACCTTTCCCATCGACTTGATCGAGTTCAAGAACTTGGGCTTCGATGTTATAGTGGGTATGGACTGGCTGCAGAAGCATAAGGGCCACCTACATTGTGCAGAGCATCGACTACTGCTGAAGGGGCCGAGCGACAAGATAGTGTCATACCACAGTGTGAAGAAAGAGCCGACTGTCAAGATCGTGTCAGCGCTATCCCTGATGAATGACGTTAGGAAGGGCAGACAGGCCTTCCTCTGTTATGTTCAGGACACGAGACAGAGCGATGAGATGGACTCAGACATTCTAGTCGTGGTAGACTTCCCCGACTTGTTTTCTGATGAGCTGCCAGGCATGCCGCCTGTGCGCGAGGTTGAGTTCGCCGTCGACTTGTTGCCGGGTACGGGCCCTATTGCTAAGGCACCCCACTGTCTGGGCGCCGGCTGAGATGAGGGAGCTGAAGCTACAGCTGGAGGACCTCCTCGACAAGGGATTCATATGACCTAGTGTTTCTCCTTGGGGTGCTCCAATGCTGTTCGTCAAGAAGAAGGATGACAGTATGCGACTCTGCATCGACTACCGTGAGCTTAATGCGGTCACGATCAAGAACAAGTACCCGCTACCACGGATTAACAACTTGTTTGACCAGTTGAGAGGAACCAGTGTGTTCTTGAAGATAGATCTCAGATTTGGCTACCATCAGATCAGGATTGCAGAGGGTGATATGGAGAATACAGCTTTCAGAACTCGGTATGGGCACTACGAGTTCACCGTTATGTCATTCGGGTTGTCGAATGCGCCAACTATCTACCGTCTCTTCATAGAGCAGCTTGACAGTTCATTTGTGGTCTTCATCGATGATATCCTGGTCTATTCTAAGACCTAGGAGGAGCATGAGTTACACTTGAGGCAGGTTTTGAGTATCATGAGAGAGAACCAGCTGTATGCCAAACTCTCAAAGTGTGAATTTTGGTTGGACAGCGTGTCATTCCTTGGACACATTATATCAGTGAGCGGGATCTGAAGACCCTGCCAAGATTGAGGCAGTAAAGAATTGGCCGAGGCCGAAGACAGTAATAGACGTCCACAGCTTCTTTCTGGGTTTGGCCGGTTACTATCGAAGGTTCGTGAAGGACTTCTCCAAGGTGGCAAAACCAATGACGAATCTCATGAAGAAGGAGTCCCAGTTCTTATGGTCTGCCAAGTGCGAGCAGTCCTTTCAGACGCTGAAGGATATCCTGAGATCGGCGCCCGTCCTTACTATCCCTAAGGGCACCGATGGGTTTGAGATATATTGTGATGCCTCTGGAACCGGTCTAGGTTGTGTGCTTATGCAGCAAGGGAAGGTTGTTGCCTACGCATCCCGACAGCTGAAGAAGCACGAGGTGAATTACCCCACACACGACCTTGAATTGGGCGCAGTAGTCTTCACTTTGAAGATCTAGCGCCACTATCTTTATGGTGTGAAAGTCACCATCTACTCTGATCACAAGAGTTTACAGCATCTCTTCACTCAGAAGGAGCTGAACATGTGACAGAGAAGATGGGTCGAGTTCTTGAAGGACTACGACATAGACCTGAGGTACAAGGATGGCAAGGCGAACGTTATAGCCGACGCCCTGAGCCGTCGAGCACATTCATTGTTCACCCTTTTAGTGGGCAGCAGTCTGGTTGATGAGATACGAGCTGCACAGGAGAACGATCAGTACATGTAGAGTGTCAGGCAGAAAATGGCAGAGGGTTGTTTTGAGAGTCAGAAGTACGACTTCGAACAGAGCAATGATGGCATGATTCGATTGAATGGCCGGTTATGTATTCCAGAGTCTTCTCCAGATCTGAAGGAGAACATACTCCAGGAGGCTCATTGCTCATCCTAATCCATCCACCCCGGTTCTTCGAAGATGTACAAGGACTTGAAGGTCCATTTCTGGTGGAGCGGGATGAAGAAGGACGTAGCCGACTACGTGACTAGATGCTTGACCTATTAGAAGGTTAAGTTTAAGCACAGGAGACCCGGCGGATTAGTGCAGTCCATGCCTATTTGTAACACCCCAACTGTAAACTTAACAACAAACGATACTGCAGCGGAAATTCACAACGTAAACATTAACTAAAACGGGTCGGTGTTACACGCCGTTAGCCACCCACGTGACTAACAAGGCTGAATACGTACATATGTATCGATCCGATGGACACAGACTCCTGAGCATTAGTTTCTAACACATACATACATATAAACCAACAATACCGAGTGTATATATATACAAACCATCACTGTAAATCCGTTACTACCAAAATATACCACCACGGGAGCACAAGCGCATCCCGAGTCCAACATCCAAAATTAACAAAGTATTTCATACATACTAGATCTAAAAGCCACTCCGCTTCGCTCGCTCCATCCTGCAAAATAAAATATGGTGCCCCAAAGGGGCTCAGCAAACCATGGTTGGTATGATTAACGTGCAGCCCATCAGCTACCGGGATACACGCAACTAATTGACATGATAACATGGCATTCATTTTACAAACATCATACTTAAGCATAGCATGAAACATTGCACATCAACAATAACACATAACTTAACAGGAATGTTTCACTTTAGGAAACGAACCGAACATTAGTAGTCAACTTGGTAAGCCTAGAGAATGATCTCACTCTCATGTTAAGCTTATTACATAGTTCGTTACCGTTCTGTTTGTCGAACGAATAACTTAACCCAAGATGTGTCGGATATAGTGATCCAAGCACACCGTATATATAATCCCCCTAGTCCGATCAATAGTCAAATAGGTAAGCCTTGGTTAAGCTGTGTGTGATTGTAATCCAAGAGGAGAACAACCATAGTAAAGAGGGTCGAATCTGATTCAGATATCAACTTTCGTACATACACGCGTGACCGGAACGACCGGATTCCTCACCCCCGGTTATTCACTTGTTAGCAGTTCCATTGTTGGAACTTAACACATCAATTCACACCATAGGTGTTTAAGTCCAGTTAGGCACACAAGGAGATGGGATACACCTTAAGCAACATAAACCACAACTAACTCATATATAGCCGTAGTTAAACGTTCCTTAAGTTGAACGTTAAAACCGAGTACCGCTCTCTTACGTTTCCTTTCTAGTTTGGTCATCTAACGGGTTAGCACTATTCGAGGTTAACGGTACCGGTACACACACGCCACAATAATAACAATGACTGTAACTCATTTCATGATTTAAGTCTTACAAAGTCATAAACATTCAGAAAACACACAACACGCAAGCCGGTGTAAGCCGGTAGCAAACAAACTGTAAGAAAACCATACCTTGGTCCCTGCTACATTTGAGTTCCACCGAATGCAACTCCTATACATAATTAATAACGTCAGTTAATTACCTTATTTAACTTCCAATTACTATTGTTTTACACATACTTACATGGCATGTTTTTATACTTAAACTTACACTTGATTATCCTCATTATACCCACTAGGGTTTACTACTTAAGCCACATTTCCTTTTCTGTTTTTTTTTAACAAGGCCAACCGACCTTGCAAGGTAGGTCCCAAGGTCGGTCGGAACCAGAACACTTTCCCGTTTGAAAAATTTACACCAACCAACCTTGATAAGTTCGGTCCCAAGGTCGGTCCATTCCATAAACATTTTCGTCTACAAGATTTAAGCCCGACCGACCTTGCTAAGGTTGGTCCTATGGTCGGTCTACTCCTGAAGATTTCCTGTGGCGTGTAATTTAGGCCTGACCGACCTTGCTAAGGTCGGTCCTAAGGTAGGTCGGAACTAGAAACTTGTTTTAACTTGCTTATTCACTCCAAACCTCACCATACATGTCCTAGTATGTTCTAACATCATTTTGGCACTTTAACCACACCTTAAAGCATCCACCAAACTCATTAATTCACCCCCCCACCAAACTTCTTAGCCATTACTCAAATCCTTACTAAATCCTTAACACTCAGAACATTTTTCCTTACACAATCAACTTGAAAATTTGCCTAAGACTTCAACTAACCAAAGTATTCTTTCATAACATGATGACCCTCTCAAAGCATTATTTTGCATCCCAATCACCCCCTTTACACAAGCTCCTCAAGTCCTTCCCACAAGTTCATGCTTAAGCCTTCATAAGGCATTATACCTCTCTTGTTTACCAAAATTTGCACAAGTCTTAACCACACTCTCACCATGACTTTGGTGTCTCTCAAATCACCCAATTAATCTCTAAACTTCCATGAACAATGCCTAAGTCATTCTAATACTTATGAACACTTTAATTCCCCTTTCTTTCACCAAATCAACCCTTAACAATTCCTAGTACAACCTAGGTCACCAAACTTTATTTAAACACCTAAAAATTTCTTATTTATTCACCAAATTTTGACATAGTGTCACTACACTTTCTTACACCAAACACATAACTTTTTCATCTTTAAAAATCAAGGACATTCATCCACACAAGGAATGTTCTTTACACACAACTAAGCCTTAACTACACTACATCATAATATAGTGCATAAACTTAAATTGCTTGACACTTAGGCCCTTAAATAACATTAATCTTAAACACTGAATTTCCTACATAATAAATGCCTTTGACCTGTAAATACACACAACATCACATATGCCCTTAATAACCTCCTTGTGGATAGTTTTCTAACTCATTTCAATTGGCTCTTTAGGTAATTTATTAAGCAAATATAGCTCAATTTCCTAAGGCACAAAAAACTACATTAAGTAGGTTATTTACCTCTTTTCTTCAAGATTTCTTTCTTGTTTTCTTGGATTGAAAATCAGCAAGGAACTTTGATCACTTTTCAATCTTCTAACCAACACACATATAAGGGTAATGAGCATTAAGTTTTATACCTCAACTCATGAATAAACCCTAGGCTAACATAAGTGTTTTAAAATACTAAATGGATGTTTACCTTGGAATTGAATGAGATTTGATTAAATAGCAAGAGAAGACTCCTCCTAGTCCTTTTAAGTTTGAATCATGCTAAGAAAAAGAGCAAGAGAAAGCACCATTAAGAGGTGATTCTCGGTCATGAACAAAAACAAGAGGAAAAGTAGATTTTCTTTGGTTTTTCCTTACCTTGAAGCAAAGGAGAATAACAAGGTATAAAAGATGAGTTCTTGCTCCTTCAATGGTGATTCTTCATGGAACCAAAATGGAGTTCTTGGAGATTTGAAAGGACAAGATTGTAGAGCTTGCTCTAACTAGAAGAATGGTGGTCTTGAAATTGAATTTGGAGCATGGAGTTGGAAGTTACAAGGATTTGAGGATGAAGAATGGTGTGATGCTGTAGCATTACCGTTTTGATAAGGGAGGAAGAAGGATGAAGACGGTGGGGATGAGAGGAATGAAGAGAATGAGGTGACCGGTTAGTTTTGTAAGATATTTTAAGCTAAAAGCAAATAGTTAACTTACACTTTATTTCTTCCTTCCTGATTTAACTAGCTAAGTGTGATGAATCACACTTAAAAACCGCCCCACTTTAGTATATAGGGTATTTTATGGCTTTATTGACCATTTAATTAACTTATGTTGACTTATGTCTTAAACTAGCACTATTTGAGCACTATTCACAAATTAGTGCACATAATTGTGAAATTTTTGATTTCCCATCGATTTAAACTTCCTAATGTGATACTAAATAGTACACATGTTGATTAAGGAGTAATGATGGGCATTTAGCCACTCAAAACCCATTTCCAAGACAATTTTTCAAAAATGTGCTTTAAGACTCCTTAAAGCACATTTAACTTGTTTTCAAGCTTGGTTTTCTTTAGTAATTGGTTTAACATGTCCATTAGCATGTTAATAAATTCTTGGTAATCTCTTTTAGTCTTAACAAAGGTTATCCCAAGCTTAGAGCATGTTTTTGCTCAAATTGTCTTTATGGTACTTTATTGTGTTTTCTTTGGTTTAAATTGTTCACTAATTGTTTCTGAGACACTTTTTAGCTTAAGATACCATAGTTTAATATTTAAACAACATATTAAGGTTTGGGGTATTTCAATCTACCCCCTTAAAAGAAATTTGTCCCCAAGGTTCACACTTCCCACGCATCATTTAATTTAGAACACGGGGATTACTTGCAAGATAAAACTTCCATAACATACATACTTTACATATCATCCCTCGGACTCGAGGTCCGGGTAACATAACAACATTTAGACTCAAGGTCTGTAACATAATAACATAGACAATGTATTTCGATACATGCCGTACATACATAACCGAAACGACTCTACCCTCCTTAAAAAGGGGTACGGCCCGTACCCTATACATACGAAAACTAGTGAGTAAACAATGACGGGTACTTCACCCTCATTCTATCTTCCATCTCCCAAGTGGCCTCCTCGACTTCCTGGTTAGACCAGAGGACCTTTACCTGTCGAACAGACTTATGGTGAGTGTCTCGAGTCTTAGTGTCCAGAATCCGTACAGGAGTCTCCATTGATCGCATGGTTGGCTCTAACGTTAGCCTTTCGGGCTGAAGTACATGAGACGGATGAGACATATATTTCTTCAGCTGCGATACATGAAATACATCATGTACCTTGCCCAGCTCAGCAAGCAGATCAAGCCTGTAAGCTACTATGTCTATCCACTCCATCACAATATAAGGCCCCACATATTTTGGGCTCAACTTGCCTTTCTGGCCAAAACGAAACACACCCTTCATGGGGGAAACTCTAAGAAATACCTGGTCGCCCACGGCGAACTCCAGGTCACGTCGGCGCACATCGGCATATGATTTCTACCTATCTGGAGCTGCCTTCATGTTAGCTCGTATCTGGCGTACTTCTGCTTGCACTTGCTCCAGATATTCGGGTCCTATAATGACCACCTCACTTGAATAGGCTGAACTATTAATTGTTTTTTCAAATTTACAAAAGAAGGAAAAATTGTATAGAGTAGTAAGGCCTAATCATCCATGAGGCTCCATCTTAACAAAAATCAGTATTAGGTGGAATAGCTCTTAAACTATATAAACTACTTATTAGTTATATAATTTTTTCAGTGTGATATATTTTTTTTCTAACATTTTATGTTGAATAATAAAATTAAAAATGAGAAAAAAATTATTAAAAATTAAAATGACATATTTTTTTAACAAGATACGCATCCTACACACACGTATATTATTCCAGTGAGTATTATATGAGCGAGACTTATTAGAGTTTATGATGCTATCGCGTGTAGCTGTCAAAATCACACGCGATTATTTGTATTATATATCATAGAAAATCATCCATAGTTTTCTTAAAAAAAAAACAAAACGTATCATAGAAAATCATCCATATATAGTTAAATGTCTTCAGTCATAGTATCAGTTTTTTTGAACAATAGTCATATCATTTTCAAAACATGCATCATTCGTCATTTTCTTTCTGTCCATTTCATTTACATATTGTACGTACCGTACATGTACCTCTAATCAAATGATTTAGCCGTAAGACCTTATTTTGAGGTCAAGTTGAAAGAAGAGAAGTAGAAGTAGTGTAGTATGTGTAGAAAGGCTTGTCCCATGCGTTTACGTAGCCGACCATTGGCAAGAAAGAAGAAAATGATCACAATCACCATTTTTTTCATTTTTCATATCATTGAAAGCGAGCTTGTATTGTATTGTATTAGCTATTATTGTTGAGTGTGACGCAAAACAGAGTTTCATTCTACATATATTATCAGTTTTAGTTGGACGGTCTTAATTATTTTAAAGACCATATCTTTTAACTTGTGAAATCAAAGTCTTGTATAATAATAGAATTATGTCAAAAGTACTGATTACATTTATGGGGTGGGATGATAATCAAGGTGTAGATTGTAAGAGTATATTTTGCACATGTAGAGTTCCATGATTCCATAAAATAGCTCTAAGTCCGTATTGCATTTTTTTTAGGATGAATATATATATATTTCTAGGCTCATTGTGGTAGCATGATCATAAATTTAGCCCATGTTGCATCCAAGGATGCTATTGTCTTTGTTATGTTCCATATTGAATGTTGATTCTTGCGATGCTTATGTCTTCTAGTTAGTTCATTGAATGCCATAGTAGAATGGGTATCATATTTATAGTGGATAAGCTAATTTGGTCTGTGTCATGCTGGTGATGACGATTTTACTACTTTCTTCCAGATCTCTTAAATGTTAGTTTACAATCAGGTGTAGGGATACAAGGTCAATAACTCCAATCTGATATAGTTAATTTGATACCATCTAACCCATTGCCTAATGTGATTACTACCCCTATTAATAGATGTTTGAGACGAGTTACATGTGATGTCACTTATCCACGTGTCTCTTCATCATTTGTCAATCTCTTTGGGTCATCATCTTACCAACTTGTCATGACTGTTGTTGCAGATGTTCCTTCTAGAGTGAAATACCCCAAACCTTGGTATGTTGTGTAAATGTTAAACTATGGTATTTAAAGGCTAAAAAGTGCCTTATAAACATAAATGAACCATTTAAGCCGTGGTAAAACACAATAAAACACTAAGACACGGTTTGAGCAAAAGCATGCTCTAAGCTCGGAGTGAACTTGGTTAGGACCCAAAGAGCCTACCAAGATTTGATAATATTTAATTATGAGTTTATAAGGCTAATTAAGTCCTTAGGAAACCTTGGTAGACAATGAAACCAAACAAAACAAAATAAGTACCTTAAGGTCAATATGGGCTAAAATGTGCTCTAAGCTTGGGATAAATTTGTATAAGACCTAATGGTCATACCTATACCTTATAAATATGTTAATGAACATATTAAATCAATTACCAAAGAAAACCAAGCTTGAAAACAAGTTAAACACAAAAAGTGCTTTAAGGAGTCTTAAAGCACGTTTTTGAAATTGTCTTGTAAATGAGTTTTGAATGGCTAAATGTCCATCATTACTCTTTAATTAATATGTGTACTATATAGTATCACATTTGGGAGTCTATATCAATGGGAAATCAAAAATTTCACATCTATGTGCCTTGTTTTAGTGAATAGTAACTTTAATAAGCTAGTTTGTAACATATGATGTTATAAGTAATTAAATGAGTCAATAAAGACTATTATACCCCTAGACTACTAATGGGGGCCGGTTTTTATGAGGTGAGTCATCACCTTGTAAGTTAACAAAACAAATAACTAATGATAAAGCAAGTTACTATTGCTTTATTACATAATATCTCTTAAAAAGGCAAACCTATCTTCATTCTCTCTTTCCTTCTTGCATTCCCACGGTTCCAACTCTATCTTCTTCCTCTCATTCACGTTTTCTACAGCAACACCAACACCACCATTATTCTCCATCTTTGAATGCTTGTATCTCCTAGCTCACTTGGCCAATGAAATCTAAGACCACCATTCTTCTAGTTGGAGCAAGCTCTACACTTCTACCTTTTCAATCTTCAAAAACCTCATTTCGGTGCCAAGGAGATTCACCATTGATGGAGCTTGAGCTCACCTTTTCACATATTATTGTTCTCCTTTGCTTCAAGGTAAGGAAACTCAAAGAAAAATGATGTTTCCTTCATGTTTTGTGTTGTCCGAAAATTCACTCACCATGGTGTTTTACCTTGCTTGTTTTAGCTTCATTTGAATCTTCCAAGGGCTTGGTGGAGTCCTCTCTTGATATATATCCAAGCTCTCTTTCCATTCCAAGGTAAAACAATCATTTTAATACCTTAAGATAATATATGTAAACCTAGGGTTTACAATGAGATGGAGCTTAAAGCTTGAATACTCATTATGTTGTTTGTATAATGTTTAGTAGTTGACAAGGAACCAAATGCCTTACCGGTTTTGTAAGGAAACAAGAAAGAAGTTTGAGTGGAAAAGAGGTAAATATGCTATCTCGATGTGGTTTAATGCCTTAGGAGAAATGAGCTTATAATGCTTGCTAAAACTACCTAAGGAGCAAATGGTGAATGACTTAGTAAGGTGTTCTCAAGAGACTAGTAAAGGAACATATGTCTTGGTGTGTGTAATTGCAGTTAAAGGCTTATGTATTGTGGAAATCCAGTGTTTAAGATTTATGCAATTTAAGGGCCTAAGAGCCATGCATTTAAGGGCCTAAGTGCCAAGCAATTTAAATTATGCACTATATTGTGATGTAGTGTAAATTTGGTGAAGTCTTGTGGGTGATGGTGTTCTTGATGGATTTAGGTGTTCTTGAGTGTTTAATGGTGAAAACTATGAGCTTTGGAATGATGACGTGCTAAGAGAACCTATGGCAAAATTTGTATAATGTATAAGGAGTTTTAAGTGCTTAAATGAACTTGGGTGAACTAGGAATTGTTAGGAATGGATATATGCTTCATTAAGGAAGAAACATGCATTAAGGTGTTCTAAGGTGCTATAAGGATTTAGGCATTTGTCTTGGAAGTTCTAGAAATCCAATGAGTGTTTTTAGGATGTATTTAAGTCTTGGAGAAGTTTGTTTAAGGTTTAGGTAATGTTGATGAATAAGGAGAAAATGATGTTTAGGTAAGGTTTTGAGAAAGGAATTCAGAAAGTTGTGAAAAGAGGATTTGGTAAATTAAGGAGGAAGTGTAAGCTTGGAAAGGAATTGTAAGAATGACATAAGGAGTTTTGAATGTAAGAAAGGATGTTTGAATGATGAGTTGGTGTAGAAGATATGTCCTGGTATAATGGTTAGAATAGGCATGAAACATCACTTAGAAACCTAAGGAGAAGATACTATAAGTGTTGGAAGCTTTGGAGGAATTTGGTTAAGTGTTTAAAGACTTGGAAATTGAATGTTTTGTCGTGTCCGAACTTCCGTCCGGACATGGAAGTTCGGACAGGCTCTGTTGGGTAAAGATTTTCTCACTCTCGAACTGTGTCCGAACTTGGGAAGTCCGGACACAAGTTCGGACGTGACCGTTTTCTATCTGGGATTTACTCTCGAACTGTGTCCGAACTTGGGAAGTACGGACACAAGTTCGGACGTGTGTATGGTTTTCAGTATTAGGTCGCGGCTTGCGTCCGAACTTGGAGGTTCGGACACAAGTTCGGACAAGGTGTTGTATGGGCCAAAACATTTGTTAAAGGTTATAAAATGATGGGGATTGATGGTTAATGATGTTATGAGGTTGTTGAGGACATTTGAAGTGAGTTTAATGATGGTTGAGTGGGTGAAAGGTTGTGTTAAAATGTAAAGTAAAACAAGTTAAAATGTGAGGTCATGTCACTAAGTTAACGGGAAAGTTATGAGCATTAGACTTTAAACAATCATGTTAACTCGATGTTAATAAAGTACATGTAATGTTATCAGTTGTTCGAGAATTGCTCGGGGAACATGAGTGGACATGTTAAGTGGACTCCGGTGACAGGTATGGTTTTCTTGCAACCTGTGTCCTACTGGATTACACCGCTTGTATGCCAATATGTTTTGCTGAGTGTTTGCCACCTTGTAAGATTAAAACATGTAATGAGTTTATAGTAATTCATTTGTGTGGCGAATTTGGCCTCCGATACCATTTAACCTCAAATATGTGTTAACCGTTAGCTAACCAAATCTAGGAACACATGAGTGATCGGTATTCGGAGTTAATGGCCCAACCTTGGGAACGTTCAAACCACGGCTATGTGTGAGTTAGATGGATATTGATGTTGTATGCAAGTGTGTGAACCTCCCTTGTGTGCTTAACTCGGTTATGATACCGTATGGTGTGTGGATGTGGTAGGCTCCATAATGGATCTCTAACTACTTATTTATAAGTATATATGTACTAATGAGGGGTGAGGAGTCCGGTCATGTTCCGGCAGCGCGTGTGATGGACGGGAGTCGATGTCATATCCGGTTCGGCTCTCTTGGTGTATGTATAGGTTGTATTCCAATTTGGTTTCGACCTTCCCTTAGCTTATCCAAAGCTAGTTTACTGACTCACGTCGGGCCACAGGGGCATACAAATGTTATTTTCGGTGTGCTTGGGATTACTATATCCGACACACCTTGGGTATAAGTTAACCGTTCGATATAACTGGACGGTAACGAGGTTGGTAACGAGCTTAGCATGAGATTGGCATTAATCTCTAGGCTCACTATGTATACTAACTATGGTGGAAGGCTCCTTGTGTGAACCGACCTTATGGTGTTTTGTGTTGTTATTGTGCTAGGCAATTTCCCTTGCTATGCTATGATATGTATACGTTAGGTGTTTAAAATGAATGCGATGTTATCATGTGTACGCCGAAACAAGAAAGGTTTTGTTATGTTTTGTTATGTGAGGAATGAGATATGTTGTAGGATATGGAGTGTGTGGTTCATGGAAATGAATCCCAGTTGTGACAAGAGGCGTTTAAGGATAACCCGATTAATGGGTACGTGTCGTTCGTTAAGGAAGTAGCTCCGTTTTAGAGGAGAGCCGCTCTAGGGTTAAAGGAATCATTGGATGATTTGTGAAGCGTGGATGTGTTGGATATATGTTGAGCCCTATTGTTGGGTGTATGCAAAGTGTTGTGTGTTTATGATGTGTATGCATGATTTAAATATAATCAACTGCATGCTAAGACGACAATTAGTTGTGCGTGGCCCGGTAGCATGTGGGCTGCGGGATTACCATACCAGCAAAGGTGCTGAGCCCCTTGGGGGCCACCCTTTCTCTCCTTTTCTATTTCAGGTACAAGGAGCTGGAAGCCGTTCGAGAGTAGGACGGGGTAGATGTTTATACATGGGTAGCCATTTAAATGGCGTAAGCATTGTAGCGTAGTAAGACCGAAATTGTTATCGGCATCAGTTATAAATACTCGGTATGGTTGAAAGGTGTATGTTGCTGTTGTTGTTAATGGAAGGGGATAGTATTGTGTAGTTGCTCGGGAATTTAGCCCATCAGACCGGTACAATGTTTATGTATTAGCCTTGTTAGCCACGTGGGTGGTTAACGGCGTGTAACACCATTGAATTAAGTAATGTGATGAGTTGAATTTTCCGCTGCAGTTAATGTTATGTGTACGGTGGTAGTTGGGGTGTTACAGAAAGTGGTATCAGAGCGAAGTATCGCTCTGATGACTGAATTACCGAGCTTAGGAAGTACCGAGTTAGAATTTAAGTACTTTGGGTTAAGGGTTGAGTGATAGCGTGAGAGATACGCTAGATAGGTATTACCAGTGAATACTGGAAACCTACTATATCCTTTCCGCCCTCCACAATCCCTGTATATGACTTGGGGAAACAACGCCAGAGAGATGAAAGTCCTCTCTTACTCGGGAATACCCGATCTGGCTGTTAGTAAGTACCTTTAAGGGTACGGAGAACCTGTCATACGGTAGATCCCGAAAACTGGGAATCCCGGAGACGGTCTCCATCTGAACAACGTTAACCGCATTTAATAGTGAAGAATGAAGGAATTTGTGTATAGGAGAATAGAATTTACGGCAACCTGGGTCGACATGCAGAGCAGTCGAGATAACCAGCTTGCAACGCACCGACCGTGCAACAGGCAAGAAGTGGATTAATACAACCCGAGACAAGTGTCTACGGAACCGCAGTTGTTAAGTGATACACCAACGGTATACCAACCGACAAGGAACTACAACGTAGTACAAAAGGATACAATCTAAGGAAAAGGGGTCTCCCAGAGTGGGAAACACCTAGTTGATGATTGTCATGTAGAGACGGCGAGAAGTACTTAGAAGATTTATTGTCAAGGCAGTAAGATCAGTGAGGGCCAACAAGGCCACTGATGACAATATGGGTAAAAACAATACCACAAACGGTATGTGTTAAACCATAGCCAGTTAGCATGGCGCACTTGCCATAGCAAGTGCTGCTATAACAGGGCTGTTCGGGAAATTTATAACCACTACAAGTACTTGGTAAAGTACTAGAAAGTTAAATGTGATCGTCATAACAGTGGAAGGGCCTGTTAGCCTAACCTCTGTAATTGGAAGTACACCAGTCGCAAGAAGCTAGACTTGACTAAGGTAAGAAGATGTTGTGAAACCATGAAAATTTTCTTTCAAACCCAAATTATTCAAACCTTTCTTTTCAAAACCAGATTTTATTTCAAACCAACACTTCTTTCCAACCTTCTTTTAAACCAAACCAGTGAAACCAGGGGCAGTTGACAAGGATACAACAGTGGATAAACTTTCCCCGATTAAGTTCGGGAAGCAAGGAACGAATATTGTCACGGGACAATATAAGGGAGTTGACAACAGAATACTTCACCTAGGCATGTGTGACGGACACTACGAGTGTACCAACTGTGTTGTGGGATGACCGCACTCCGATAGGAGCATGTGGGCCTGACAGACCTACTTATAGGTTAGTTGGGTAAGTAGCAATGTATCAGTATGATACCCCATATATGTATACGAGTGGAGTCCGAACACGGGAAGTAGTCGACTCCGTACTACGGTCAGCAGTATAAATCAAACAAGAGCTAAGGATTACCATGAATGGTTGAAGTTAAGGAACTCAGTTAAGTTAACGAGACTAAAGGGATTAGTGAAATCCTTTCAAGGAAATGTTTAAGAGTCAGGAGGTGCGAAGTGCACTAACTGTAATGTAAAGACGTCGTATATGTCTTAAGGATCCTCAGGAAAAACATGATAGCTAGAACGGAGACCCAGCCTATGCAGCAAGGCAGATGCCTGATGTGAACACATTGGCGTGCAATGACGGGATGAAACTCCCAGAATGAGTACCTACACTACCAGGAAATGTTGATCTTCACAGAAGGAGATAGAAAGCCAGTTAAGAACGCAAGCGGCGTGGCTAATGGAATATACCATAAGTGCAAGCCAAATGTAATGGCATATTTTAATAACACCCAGGAGCAATCCTTGAGGGGTATTTGGATTAAACATTGTCGGATGAAGCAATATAATTGAAACTCAAGAGTTGAAACAAATACTCGGATTAAACGCTGAAGATAACCTACTTAACAGTAAGACCCTAAGTTGCCAAAGAGACAACTTGGAAGGAATCGTGACCGTAAGGCTTATAAGCCACAACAACTTGTGTTATGTAAATGTGATCAGTTGCAGAAGTATATGTTACACAAGGAAATAGAGCGGAGAACGAACCACCACTGCATTAAGATTGGGGATACCTCTCGATATTGTGAAACCGCAGGAGCGGTAGTTAGGTGAACCAAGTTCAAGAGATATGTCAGGGATTAACCATATTGTTGTTACCCAAGAGTGATTTGAATAAGACTAATACGAAAGGAAATGTTTGTACCAGTTGTCTAGACAGGAAGAGTGATAAGTCTGATAGCAATCACCATAGGTGTGTGAAGCTAAATGTGTAGCGAACAACGCTCAAGAAACATAAAGGCTCAAGAAAAAAATAGTAGTATATTCAAAAATCAGCCAAAAGCCAAATGGCCAGATAAACACAGCGTAATAGCGGAAGCTAATATAATAGCGGATGCAGTATAAGTTGATGTTGTATAATGAGTAAGGATACGGTGCGCAATAGCGACCGTTGTGTGAGTATTGTTAGATGATAAAATGGGGAGTGAGCAGAGTTATGAGTTAAACCCAGTGGAGGCACAACAGTAAATGATAGCAAACGAACCGAGCAGTAAGCCGGAAGCAAGTGTTATGTGATAAGAATTTCAGTGAAACACAGTGTAAATTCCTATTGCTATCGCATAAGAGATTACTGTCAGGAGTTTACGCCTCTGCACTCTGTATGACTGGGTGTTTTGGTAGTGCACTTGTGCAGTAATGATCGAGTGGGATAGCTAGGATTTGGGGAATGCTAATTGTGGTGGATGTAGAAAGAAACCTATAATACTATAATGATCAATGCATAGGAAATGCAAGGTCATACCAATGGAAGAGTACTTGTACGAAACCAATTGGAGGTATGATTAAGAATAAGTGATAATAATGGCACTAAATACCAATGTCGGTATGAAATATACTCCAGGTGTGGGAAATAACCGAGAGAGCACTACACATTAGGTAGTAGCTCAATCTCAACCGACAGTAAGTCGGTAGAAGCAAGTCAATCATTGTGAATTACATAGTAGTTTACGCTGTAAACTATTGGAGAAGTGGGTGGAAAATTGTGAACTCACCGAATTCGCTCAGGGTAAGAGATACCATGCGTCGGTTGAGAAACCATTCTTCCCAGATAAGGGTAATACATTGGAGATGTACAATACAGTAACAGTAACGAATGGGGCAAACTAGCCCTATAATTATCAGAGTGGCGCAGCAGAGGCCAATGAGCCCATGCATCAAATGCCGAATATACATTGTGAATATGAATGGATGGCTAGTCATCAATGCCTAGAAGCCTCACAGGCCAGGACCGAAACCGGTTATGAGTTAGATAAACTCTAATGCGAATTCTGGTTTAGGGACTAAACCGCCAATATGGTTAAGATCCTCTAATCAGAACACATTGTATAACAGACCGCGTGGAAGTTAAAATACTTCACGATGGCAGAACATTTTAAGCCAATGTTCAGTGACTGATTACGTGGGCGTAATCCCTTTTAAGGAGGGTAGAGCGTAAAGCCGCTTAGTGTGTATTACCGTACAAGTGTACGTGAACTGTGTTGTGCATAGCACAAATAATTTGTTATGATGGTTGGCGCGTGTGTTATACAAACATACGCATTTATTTGTGGTTAAATTGTGGTAATTGCGCACAGAAGATGCGAATACCATTGTGGGAAGTGTGTTTTATTTTGTTAACAGTGGTGTGTGAGAGTACAGGTGGAAGGGAGTAAAGAAACTCCCGGGGAACTAAAACCCCGACGGTGCATAAATGTAAACCATGTATTGTATTTTTAAAAAATATATATGATATATATACAATGTTGTGATTTATGAAGGGGTATGAGACCGACATAGAACCTAGTGAGAATTAAATTCCCTAGGTAACTTGAATTAAGTTGGATTTGGGTGATGATTGATAGACGGAGTTCTATCCCTTGGAGATGTAATGATTATGACTGGAAGGATTTAAAGATAGAAAATGGGATACGCTTGAATTAGTTGTTGTTGAAAAAGAAGTGGGAGGTGAAACTTGATTATCATGAGATCAAGGGAAGCCGAACACAAATTGGGGTGGAAAGATAGTTCAACACTGATGCTGATCACATCAGGGTTGGATGACTCTTGAAGCTTCCTGTAAGTGGTCACAAATAACCATGTTAAGAAAGATACAAAGAGCATAAATTGGACTTGGAGTTGTGTTGCGTTTTCAAAAAGGATTTTCAATTGGTGTTTTCAAACATCGATTATATTTTGAATAAATGATTCTCTTATACTTAACCTAATAAAGAATATTTTTGTAGTACTTGCTCACGAGCTGAGGACGCATGAGCCTTTGTCTTCGGACCGGTGACATGAGAAGTATATATGTTAAAAATGTATGTGATTATTTTGACCTCCCAAAGGAACGGGGACCAGAAGGTGTCCATCGCGACCGGGTTCTACGGATCACAGTGTATATGTACTCAACATGGGACTCGAGCCCATGGAGAGATGGAAAAGGTATTTCTGTTTGATATACATGCTAAGACATGTTGTGTGGTATGAGTAAGAAATATTATTTCAGACCTATGAGTCTAACTATTGTTATGTTACCCAGACCTAAAGTCTAAGGGTTGTTATGTAGTGTAATGTTGATTAGGTACCCGGACCGAAGAGTCTGAGGGATATTATGTAAGTGCAAGTGTGGTGAAGGTACCCGGACCATTAAGTCCGAGGTTACCATGTGAGTATGATATTTTTATTAATGTGGATATGTTGCCCGGACCATTAAGTCCGAGGTTGGATGTAAAGGGTGGTTGGTAATGGAAGTTTTATGGCTAAAGTAATCCCCGTATTCTAATCCAATGATGCGAGGAAATGTGACTTCGAGGACGAAGTTCTTTTAAGGGGGGTAGATTGAAATACCCCAAACCTTGGTATGTTGTGTAAATGTTAAACTATGGTATTTAAAAGGCTAAAAAGTGCCTTAGAAACAAAAATGAACCATTTAAGCCGTGGTAAAACACAATAAAACACTAAGACACGGTTTGAGCAAAAGCATGCTCTAGCTCGGAGTGAACTTGGTTAGGACCCAAAGAGCCTACCAAGATTTGATAATTTATTATGAGTTTATAAGGCTAATTAAGTCCTTAGGAACCTTGGTAGACAATGAAACCAAACAAAACACAAATAAGTACCTTAAGGTCAATATGGCTAAAATGTGCTCTAAGCTTGGGATAAATTTGTATAAGACCTAATGGTCATACCTATACCTTATAAATATGTTAATGAACATATTAAATCAATTACCAAAGAAACCCAAGCTTGAAAACAGTTAAAAACACAAAAAGTGCTTTAAGGAGTCTTAAAGCACGTTTTTGAAAAATTGTCTTGTAAATGAGTTTTGAATGGCTAAATGTCCATCATTACTCTTTAATTAATATGTGTACTATATAGTATCACATTTGGGAGTCTATATCAATGGGAAATCAAAAATTTCACATCTATGTGCCTTGTTTTAGTGAATAGTAACTTTAATAAGCTAGTTTGTAACATATGATGTTATAAGTAATAAATGAGTCAATAAAGACTATTATATACCCCCTAGACTACTAATGGGGGCCGGTTTTTTATGAGGTGAGTCATCACCTTGTAAGTTAACAAAACAAATAACTAATGATAAGCAAGTTACTATTGCTTTATTACATAATATCTCTTAAAAGGCAAACCTATCTTCATTCTCTCTTTCCTTCTTGCATTCCCACGGTTCCAACTCTATCTTCTTCCTCTCATTCACGTTTTCTACAGCAACACCAACACCACCATTATTCTCCATCTTTGAATGCTTGTATCTCCTAGCTCACTTGGCCAATGAAATTCTAAGACCACCATTCTTCTAGTTGGAGCAAGCTCTACACACTTCTACCTTTTCAAATCTTCAAAAGCCTCATTTCGGTGCCAAGGAGATTCACCATTGATGGAGCTTGAGCTCACCTTTTCACATATTATTGTTCTCCTTTGCTTCAAGGTAAGGAAACTCAAAGAAAAATGATGTTTCCTTCATGTTTTTGTGTTGTCCGAAAATTCACCTCACCATGTGTATTTACCTTGCTTGTTTTAGCTTCATTGAATCTTCCAAGGGCTTGGTGGAGTCCTCTCTTGATATATATCCAAGCTCTCTTTCCATTCCAAGTTAAAACAATCATTTTAATACCTAAGATAATATATGTAAACCTAGGGTTTACAATGAGATGGAGCTTAAAGCTTGAATACTCATTATGTTGTTTGTATAATGTTTAGTAGTTGACAAGGAACCAAATGCCTTACCGGTTTTGTAAGGAAACAAGAAAGAAGTTTGAGTGGAAAAGAGGTAATATGCTATCTCGATGTGGTTTAATGCCTTAGGAGAAATGAGCTTATAATGCTTGCTAAAAACTACTAAGGAGCAAATGGTGAATGACTTAGTAGGTGTTCTCAAGGAGACTAGTAAAGGAACATATGTCTTGGTGTGTGTAATTGCAGGTTAAAGGCTTATTATTGTGGAAATCCAGTGTTTAAGATTTATGCAATTTAAGGGCCTAAGAGCCATGCATTTAAGGGCCTAAGTGCCAAGCAATTTAAATTATGCACTATATTGTGATGTAGTGTAAATTGGTGAAGTCTTGTGGGTGATGGTGTTCTTGATGGATTAGGTGTTCTTGAGTGTTTAATGGTGAAAACTATGAGCTTTGGAATGATGATGTGCTAAGAGAACCTATGGCAAAATTTGTATAATGTATAAGGAGTTTTAAGTGCTTAAATGAACTTGGGTGAACTAGGAATTGTTAGGAATGGATACATGCTTCACTAAGGAAGAAACATGCATTAAGGTTCTAAGGTGCTATAAGGATTTAGGCATTTGTCTTGGAGTTCTAGAAATCCAATGAGTGTTTTTAGAATGTATTTAAGTCTTGGAGAAGTTTTGTTTAAATGTTTAGGTATGTTGAGAATAGGAGAAAATGATGTTAGGTAAGGTTTGAGAAAGGAATTCAGGAATTGTGAAAGAGGAATTGGTAAATTAAGGAGGAAGTGTAAGCTTGGAAAAGGAATTGTAAGAATGACATAAGGAGTTTTGATATGTAAGAAAGGATGTTTGAATGATGATGTTTGTGTAGAAGATATGTCCTGGTATAATGGTTAGAATAGGCATGAAACATCACTTAGAAACCTAAGGAGAAGATACTATAAGTGTTGGAAGCTTTGGAGGAATTTGGTTAAGTGTTTAAAGACTTGGAAATTGAATGTTTTGCCGTGTCCGAACTTCCGTCCGGACATGGAAGTTCGGACAGGCTCTGTTGGGTAAAGGATTTTCTCACTCTCGAACTGTGTCCGAACTTGGGAAGTCCGGACACAAGTTCGGACGTGACTGTTTCTATCTGGGATTTACTCTCGAACTGTGTCCGAACTTGGGAAGTCCGGACACAAGTTCGGACGTGTTATGGTTTTCAGTATTAGGTCGCGGCTTGCGTCCGAACTTGGAGGTTCGGACACAAGTTCGGACAAGGTGTTGTATGGGCCAAAACATTTGTTAAAGGTTATAAAATGATGGGGATTGATGGTTAATGATCATGGGCGGCTCTTAACATGTCCAACAAGTGACATGGAACAGGGCCCCCAATTTTATGGGGCCCCCAATTTTTGGGACCTATTTTTTTTTAAGTAGAGTCAATTATCTTGTAGTTTATATAATTAAAAGGTTACATAGGTTTCTAACATATTTATTATAACATATAAATAACAGTTGATTGAATTTAATACTATTAATGTCTTTTAGCAGACAAATAATGAAATACCCCAAACCTAAGTATAGTGATTAAGATAATTCTAATTCGTATTTAAGAGCCTAATAATGCTAGAGTAATATTGGTAAGGAAAAAAAATAAAATCCAAAAGAAATAAATAAACGTTAAAAAGCGGAAAACGCTAAATAAGCGTTAAATAACCATAGGAGGTATGAGACCTCGGTTAGCGTATTATATGGATTCTAAAGGTTTAATAAGACCTAAATAATACATGGGAACGATTCCCGAAGAAAACGGACCCAAGAAATGTATTAAAATGCTAAAAGAGCTTTAGCGCACGTTTTTCGAGGAAACCCGAAAACGTGACTTTAAGTGGTCAAACAGACCCGTAAAAATTATGAACCATTAAATAACAATTATTAAGCATGTATGAAAGCTTAATAGTCAATAAAATATTAGGCGAGAGAATTCCGGAAAACGGGTTCCGGTTAGTAAAAACTGTAACAACCGGGAAGTAGTGGGGTGACATTGTAATAAAAAAACTTGTGTGTCCACTTTTGTAAATAAAAAGCAAAAATTGGAGTGAGTGTGTGTGTGTGATCGGTAGCCCCCTCTCCCTCACACTCTCTTTACTTCTCTAATATGCTAAAGGACAACAATAAAGTAAAAACAAATAAAACACTCTCTCACCTCACTCTCTCATTTCCCTCACCTTTCTCTTCTTCCTTATCCCCATCGATTTCCTCTCTTCTCCCTCCTATGCTGGGCGATTTTTGAAGCTCCAAGAAGCTCCAATGGCTTCTCCACTTTGACTCCATGCTCCATCTCCATGTGAGCCCCAAATGCAAAAATAAATACATATTCTTGCTCCCCTCATCATCCTCTACACTTCCCTCTTTTTAAAATTCCAAAATGATGAAGTTCATTTTCGTGGGTATACCCCATTGGTGAAGAAAATAGCATCAATGTGTAGCTTGGAGTCTCCTCTTTCCAACAAGGTAAAAATCTACATGAAAAACTCATGTTTTCTTCATCTTCCTTCATAACCGATTTTACCCTTGTGTAATGCCTTGTTTTCTCTCTCTCTTTTGAGCAAAATATCAACCTAGCAATGGTGGTGGACTCACCTTCTTGAACCAAGGGCTAAAACCCCTTCTAAAACTCTCCAAAGGTAAACCCTAGAAATTTCATTTCAAACACTTCAAGGAATTGACATTAATTTAAGGGTTAGTATATTAATTGTAGTGTTTTGTGTTCATTGGGTGATGGGGATGGAGTTTGGCAACTCCATTCCCCATGTAGCCGATTTTGAGGCAAGAAAGGAAGAAGGAGGAAAAATGTGAAAGAAAGAAGGAAGTATAAGCTCAAGGTAAGAGCTCTTTCCTAATGTTAAATTCTATTGCATTAGAGTAATGGGAATGGGTAAAGTATTTAAAGAACCCAAAACCTTGTACTAGTATTGAGGATTGTGAAATTTGAGTATTTAAGAGCAAGTATTTGAATTGAAGGCTTTGGAGCCAGATAAATGGTGTATGTGTATTAGTATTGCTATTTGAGGAAGTAATGGTGTATTGGTATTGTGGTTGAAGAAATGTTGGTGTATTGAATTTTTGTATGAACCTTATGTGCTGGTAGGACCCATGTTGGGTGTGGCTAGCTTTAGGTTGAATTTGATGAGAGGATGTGTATTTGGGGAAGTAAGGAAAGTAGCTGAGCTATGGCAAAATTTTGGTAGGAATATGTACAATTATGGATGACTTGGTGAATGGGAGAACCAAGGTGTGTATGGAAGTTGGTGGAGATATTTAGTAACTATGGATTGGTACTTGTAGTATGAGGATGTGAAAGTGTAAAATCTGTAGCAAGAAGTAGTATAATGCATTGGAGGAACTAGGAGAAACTAGGTGTGCTTGGAGAGCCTAAAGTGTGAAGTAAACCACTTTGTAACAGATTTTGAAAGGAGCTAGATAATGGGAAGGATTGAGTGGAAGGTAATGTAATGAGGATATTAGTAGTGGTATGGGTAGTAAGAGTATTGAATGATGAAGGTTAGTTTGAAAATCTGTAGCATTTGAGGAAAGAGCAAAATCTGTAACATTGGTGAAATGGGAACTAGTATAAGTGTTGAGATGAAATGAGAAAATATTGAGTAAGTTGTGTAAGAATAGAGTAGCAAGGTTGGAGAATGAATTAAGGTGATTTAGAGCATCCAAATGAGTGATAAACATGTGGGGAAGTATTGGTAAAGATTGGGGAAGTATTGGGTAAATAAATCAGTTGAAAACAGATTTTAAAACTGAAGTACTGGGCCGGACCGACCTTAGGACCGAACTTGCAAGGTCGGTCGAGCCCAGATTTACAAGACGGGAAACCTTCTGGAGTCGACCGACCTTGCGACCGGACTTGCAGGTTCGGTCGGACCAGAAATTTCTCCCGTCAGAAACCTTCTGGAATGGACCGAACTTGCGACCGGACTTGCAAGTTCGGTCGGCCAGAAAAATTCCCGTAATGCAAGCTACTGGAATGGACCGACCTTGCGACCGGACTTGCAAGGTCGGTCGGGCTAAAATCTTCAAATACGAAACTTACTGGAATGGACCGACCTTGGGACCGGACTTGCAAGGTCGGTCGGCCCTGGAATTTTCACACGATGTAACCTACTGGAATGGACCGGACTTGCAAGGTCGGTCGCAAGTCCGGTCGAGTAAAAAAAAACGAATGTTTTAATTATATGATTATAGTAATCATATATACATGTATATATGCCTATATACACATATGTATATATATGTAGTAATACACCATTAATGAAGTAGTAATGGTAAGAAAGTAAGTAAATGAGTAAGGAAGCAAGCTTAAGAAGTAATAAGGAAAAGAATGGTTTTGTAACCAAGTATGAATGTAAAGGAGTAGTAAGTGAACATTGAGAATATCAATGAAGGAGTAAGTGAGATCAATAATAGACCATTGATCATACTACTTCATGTATGTATAGGAATCCAATAGTTGATCTCGAAGGAGCCGGTAGTGCGGATACAACGGTGAACGGTATGATTTCTTCATGCTCTGTATCCTAACCTGGTTACCCCGATTTGTGTGCTTATGTGATCACCAATAAGATAAATGCACGAATCGGATTTATAATGCACTTAACTGTGTTTGAACTATCTGTTCTTGTTGTATTTCCTTGAACAATTAGTTTGTATAATTCATGAAATGAATGAATGGAATTGAGAAGTATGTGTAAGTATTGTGTACTTGAGTATCGTATGTATGTATGGAAATGAAGTATTGACTTCTACTAATTCCTAACATTCTAACTCCTAACTTGAGTAATGAGTAAATGGAATGAGTAGAAGTCCGATATAGTTTCGGCCACGCGTGAGGATAAGGAAACACAAAAGGTTGGATCCGAGTCCTGGCTGTAATCTTTTCCTTGGACCAATTCCCTTGAAGGGGTAGCATCCTGGATTAGTGGGCCACCCTAAAGCCCGGTGGTGGGATGTAGTAATCCCTGCCCGGAGGTCATACCGACTTAACTGGAAGTAAAGTATGTAAGAAGTAAGTATTGTATGTGTATTGGTCTTGACTATTGTAAGTCATTGACCGGAAGTAAAAGAGTATCGAACACCCGATTAACCCGGGTGTGTAGTGAAGCTAACTGGACACTTGTATGTATTGGAGAATTGTATCTCTGTATTGCGTATTGGGTATGTAATGAGTATGTATTGTGTATGTGTAACCCGAAAGATGGTAGGTAAGTATTGGTTGACTTGTATTGTCTTCCAAGCATGTATGGTACTGTACGTATGTATGTATATCTTGTGTAGTATTGCAGTATCGTGAATGAAAGCATGTGTGTATGTATGTATGAATGTATGTATTGCAAATGAATTGCATGTATTCGACCAAATGGTCGGCGTACCCTCGCTAGTACGCGGGGTATGCGGTTATCATATTCAGCGTAAGCTGACCCCCTCGGGGGAACATTTTTAGTGTGCAGGTACCCGGAGCGGATACGGTCGCGTAAGGGACCGGTAGCACGACTGGTATTTAAAAGAATCTAGTTTGTGAGGAATGGGTAGTAGATTGACTCCTAGTGAGTATGTATGAATTTGGGAGAAGTATTGTATTGATTTGGAACCTAGTAAACTCGGTATGCGTAGTGTATTATCTTGTACGGAGTTGTGGAGTATTGTATTGAATGGAGTATGGTATTGAATGGAGTAATGTATCGTATGGAGTATTGTAGTACTCAGTGTGTAATGAGGGTATGTATTGTATTAAGTAGTACTCGGATATTCCGGTCCATCAGACCGATGCTGTACGTAGCAGTAGTAGCCTTGTTAGTCACGTGGGTGACTAACGGCATTGTATCACCCGATGTATGTAAGTATGTATCCGCTGCGTGACTCGGGAAGCACGAGGAGATTGGACGGTAATGATTGAATTAATAGTAGGGGTGTTACAAAAAGTGGTATCAGAGCGAAGTATCGCTCTGATGACTGGAAGTACCGAGCTTAGAAAATGCCGAGTTAGGAATTAGAAGCTTAGGGCTATGGGCTGAGTGATAGCACTAGAGAGATGCTAGTTAGGAACTCCCGGTGAGTACCGGAGACCTACAACACCAGTCCCGCCCACCGCGAACCCCATTGTATAACTTGGGAAAGGACGCCAGAGAGAAGAAAAGCCTTCTCATACTCGGGGAAAACCCGATCTGGCAGTTGTGAAGTAATCACACAGTAAACAAGAACCGACGTATGGTAGATTCCGAGAAATGGAAGACCCGGAAGTAGATCCCGGGTGAACAACAATAGCCGCACTTAAAAGCGGTAGTATAAACACTCCAACCACAAGGAGGCTATAACTTGCAACAGCATGGGGCGACATGCTTAGCAGTCGCAGAACCTAGCTAAACAACCAGCAGCAGGAAAGGAAGCACTAACCGTGCAACAAATGGAAGCAGGAGCAGTAATGAAACCCGAGACACAAGTCTGCGGGACAACAGTAATAGCCAAGCAACACCACCAACGGTAAGCTAGCTGGCTAAGGACATAGTCGGGAGTGACTGACTCCAAAACCACAACGCCAAAAAGGTTACAAACCTGGCCAACATAGCTCAGACAGCTACAAGAATAATCACAAGAGATAATCTGATGTAACTACAGCCGTAGTGCCTAAACCGAATCAGGCTCGGGGACCACAAAAAGCGTGTGGGAACAAACAAGGAACAACACAACCAAGTCAAAGGGGGATCTCCAAGGATTGGAGAAGCACCCTGATCAATGACAGCCATGTCAAACTCACTGAGAAGTTACTCAGCAGAGCAGTTAACCTAAGTAAATGATCAACAAGATCAAGGGAAGAGTCTATGAGACTATCAAATGCGAGTGGGAACCATACCGTGATCGGTATAGGATTACACAAAAACCACCAGTACCACGCACTTGCCACGGCAAGTGCAGTAAGAACATGAATATGTAAAGGAACACTAACATGTCACAAGTGCGTAGCAATGTACGGTGACCGAAATGAAACAACTACAGGATCACACATCCTAACAACTAGAAGTATGGAACCTTAGAAAGGCCTAACGGCCGGATCACTGTATTTAGAACATACCGGTCAGCGAGAAGCTCGACTTGGTCAAGACCTCAAACATGGCTATGCCATGAGAGACTTCTTTTAACACCGAACCATAATTTTAAAAAACCCAAAATCTTCTTTCAAAACCACAACCTTTCTTTAAACCTTGGATTTTAAAACCGAACCAACCGAACTACGGTGAGTATCATCGATTGATACATGAGGAGTTGACAATAGAATACTTCACCTAGGCGTGCGACGAACACTACGGGTGTACCCAATCACGGGATGTGGGACAACCGCACTCCGAAGGAGCTTGCGGGCCTGACACATAGTTAGGTAAGTGGCAACGTATCAACACGGTACCCCACGTATGTATACATGTAGTGTACGAAACACGGGAAGTAGTCAACTCCGCTCTACGGACCGCGAGTAAATTCTAACCAGAACAACTGGACACTACGGACAATCAAGGAGAAGGAAACTCAGTTAAGGAACAAGTGTAAGGAACTCAGAGAATCCATCTGAAGATAAGGAATGAAGACTGGGAAGGTGCAAAGAGCACGTACTAGTAAGCAAAGACATTGGATATGTCTCAAGTAATTCAAGCAATCACCTGACAGCTGGAAGGGATACCCAGACTGAACACAGTAAGGCATAGGCCTAATGTGAACACAAAAATGCTCGACCAATGGGATAGAACTCCCAAGAGCAATCACGAGGTTACCATGAAGTAAAATCCATCATTGAAGGGAATATTAAACCTAGTCTCCAGCGCTAGGAGCAAGTATAAACGGTCTACCCAACGACGGGAGACGTTATAAATCTAAAGGGAATAGCTTAATACCACACCATAAGACGGTATATAGGACAACACATGTCATAAACATCAGCCGGATGTAACGGCGTGAGCCAACGGCACCCAGGAGCAATCCTTGAAGGGTGTCTGGGATAACAGCAGTTGAACAAGTGTCTTGATAAGAGCACGGAAGCTAGAACAAATATTCGGTTAGAACACCGAAGGGATTTCACTTAACAGGAAATACCCTAAATTAGCATCAGCTTGCCTAAAGGGTCTCCTATGAACGGAAGCGTGATGTCACGACTTACCATGGAGCCTAGTAATACCTCCAACCTACGGGATATGCATGGAGTAGAAACATGTGTAAGCAGCTTGCAAAGAGCATAGCTTGCAGCAATAAGGCTTAATGGCCACAAACCAAATACGTTGTGTAAACTGAAATGGTTGCAAAACCACACCAGTGGATAATAAGACTTGCAAGAGATATTGTCTCATACGACAAGAAATCAACAACTGGACCATCAGTTTTAACCCAACATCCTGAGTGGCTTGGAGTAATGGTCAACTCAGTGTCACTGTCACTGGAGCATCAGCCTAGTATACAGCTGACAAGCTTTTAACTACCTTCATACCTTCTGTAACAATGGTAGCACAGGGGCAGGAAGGGTAATAGCGCCAACAATGCCCTAGTCCACGCTTGGACACTATAAGAAACTCGAGGAAAGGTATCTCTCGTTAACCAAAGACCACCAATGTGGTGAAGATGTGAACCCTTAGGAAAGGCTTTCATCCACTATAACAACAAAACTCGTGCATAAATATTGCCAAGAGACAACGAATAAGGAAATGAGATTTCCAAACCACTACGCCTACAAGAGGCTGTGAACTGTAGAAGCACATCCCTTTAGAGAATCGAAACTCGAAGGAGTAAGTATACTCCTTATGCACCCAATCATGTGGTGAACCATGGTATAAATACTTACATGGTAAACCTTATCACGAGACCTATGAGTGGAAACACACCCCCCAACGGGAACTTTCACCTACCTGTGATAGAATACTCTTTAATGGGAGAACGGGACCAGAAAAATCCTTGAAGTTTTGGGGATGTCCCGGTAAGGTACATGCAAAAGCAACCCGCATAGCTAGAGCCTATGATCAATGCTCAGCACTATGGAGACAGTAATTGTCAAAACAATCAATGAGTGTGCATATTGCACACCATGAATGACCGGCGCTCAAGAGAACTTGTAACCCGATAAACCACTTCATCTTTGGTCAACCAAGTTATTGGCAAACGATATCATGAATGAGGAAGTAATGTGAGGTGAGCTAACCTACACATGAAACCTAAATTGAAATAACACATCCCCACAATGGGAAGATAATAGTATCGCGGTATACTACGACAACCGTCATACATATGACTAGGAACCTCCTAGTGTTTGTACACCATAAGGAAATGATGCCAACGACAATGGCAAGGAGTAAAGGTAAGCTACCACAATAACGGAGACCGTAAAAATATGTTGTATAGTGAGTAAGAATACGGTGCGCAACAAGCGACCGCTATGAGGAAGTAGTTGGACAATGACACAAAGTATAAATATGAGTTGACAAGCAGAAATATTCATCCCTATCACATAAGTGATTTACTGCCAAGCGTTTACGCCTCTGCACTCTGTATGACTGAGTGTTTTGGTATTGCACTCGCAGTAATGACCTAAGGCGATAGCTAGGAATATGGAAATGTAAACCGTAGTAAACCTTTCTTTCACCAACAACATGGCATAAGCCAGTCAAGCAAGCTTAGCAACAAACCGTACGGCCTAAGGCCAAAGAAGCACGAAAGGTGTAAGCACACTAACAATCACAAGATGTGAATTCCATTGGAATAAAAGGTGAAAGAAGACTGAAGAAAGTCACTCGGACCGACGCATTAAGAATGCAAGGTCATACAAGCAAAGAACACTTGTACTGAACCAGAAGAACTGGTATTATTCAGAAGCTAGTGACAACAGAGGAAGCACTGCAACTAGGTAGTGACTTAACCTCGCCCGACAACAAGTCGGAGGAACTTAGTGAATAATCGTGGGAGTACGAATAATATGTATAATAGATTACCAGAGAGCTAGTTACAATCTAAAACTCATTGAGTTCAAACAGCGGTAAAAAATACCACACTGTTAGTAAACCTTATTTCCACAATAGAGGGATTGAAAGGTGATGTATAGCACATTAAGGATAACATGAAGGGTGAGTAACCCAAGTTATCAGGGTCGCGCAGCAGAAGCTAGTGGGCCCTAACTAAGAAATGTAATACACCTAGTAAGTACGAAAGAATGGCTATTAATGCCTTGAAGCCTAATAGGCTAGAACTGAATTAATTAGGAGTTAAATAAACTCATGTACGAATCCTCGGTGCAAAGACTAAACCATTGGTATGGTTAAGATCCTTTGACCAGAGCATATTGTATAGTATATCGTAATGAAGCTAAACGCTTCAGATTGCCCAAATCAAGTAACCAATGTTTAATAGTAACATATGGTAGATTACGTGGGCGTAATCCCTTTTAAGGGGGGTAGAGCGAAAACCGCTTAATACAAGTTTTATAAATAAAATACATAAAACTATAATGTGCATAGCACAAATGGGAATTGATTTAATGATTGGTACTTATGTTAAATAAACATACGTATTCATTCATATTGTAACTGTGGTAATTAGGCACGAGAGATGCGAATACCATAGGATGAATATACCCATCTTGTAACCACAGTGGAAAAGTATTAGTAAAGAAGAGTAGAGTAACTCTTGGGGAAATGATAATTCTTGTAGTGTGTGTCTATTTGAAGTTAGACATGGCATTACGATGCATGAGTCGGTATAAAACGATGAAGAACCTGGAGGAAAGTGAGTTCCCTAGGTGATTGTCTTGATACAATCGAGAATGAGTAGTGGACGGAGCTCCACAAGTATTGTAACCTTCGAAGAAGTAGTACGGATTGACTATGAGTAGTAGAGGATTGTAACCATGAGTAGTGTATTCGTAAGTATGTTATTGGAAGTAAATCGAGGACAACCGAATTTCCTAAGTACTGTAGTCCTTAGCTAGAATATTTGAGATGAAGGAGAGTAGTGAATGGAAGTAGTAACAGACGATGAAATGAGTATGTAGGTATTGAATCTTGAAGCAAGTATTTGGAAGTAGAGTGAGGATGATTGATGGACTGAATTCCATCCTTTGGAGATGTGTGAAATTGTAATCACGACTAGGCAGAGTAAAAAGATAGAAAATTGAAATAACCAACTATCTGTTTGTTTGAAACTGATGTGGGAAGTCGAACTTGATCCTGATCAGATCGAGGGAAACCGAACACAAATTGGGGTGGAAAGATAGTGCAACACTGATGCTGATCACATCAGGGTTGAACGATTCTTGAAGCTCCCCTTAAGTGGTCACAAGAATCACATAGGATAGAAGTAATGAATATAAATTGGAATTTGAAGTTGTGTTTTAGAACATTTTTAATTGGTAGTAGTGAAAGAATTTCCTTTAGTATGGAGAATGAGGATCTGCTAGAAGGGTGTACCGAAGAAGATAGTAAGGTAGTATGTTGTATTATTCCAAGGGCAGCGGGACGTAGAGGAGTCCTGTGTCTAGATGACCTTGGTGCCTGAGGGATTGTATGTATGTATTGCTTTGGGATAGCTTTGCACCGTATGTATGTATAAATCTTGTAATGTGGAACCAGATGGTGGGACGTGATGCGGATGGAAGTAAGCATGGTATACGTGTATTGGAATGTGGAGACCTGAAGTAATGAATTCAGAAATTGTAAGGAGGAAGAATGTACGACCTTTGGCATAGACAAGTAAGAATGAGCAAGCATTGAAATCCTATAACCTTGAGCAACTTTGAGGACAAAGTTCTTAAGGGGGGTAGATTGAAATACCCCAAACCTAAGTATAGTGATTAAGATAATTCTAATCCGTATTTAAGAGCCTAATAATGCTAGAGTAATATTGGTAAGGAAAAAAATAAATCCAAAAGAAATAAATAAACGCTTAAAAAGCGGAAAACGCTAAATAAGCGTTAAATAACCATAGGAGGTATGAGACCTCGGTTAGCGTATTATATGGATTCTAAAGGTTTAATAAGACCTAAATAATACATGGGAACGATTCCCGAAGAAAACGGACCCAAGAAATGTATTAAAACGCTAAAAGAGCTTTAGCGCACGTTTTTCGAGGAAACCCGAAAACGTGACTTTAAGTGGTCAAACAGACCCGTAAAAATTATGAACCATTAAATAACAATTATTAAGCATGTATGAAAGCTTAATAGTCAATAAAATAATTAGGCGAGAGAATTCCGGAAAACGGGTTCCGGTTAGTAAAAACTGTAACAACCGGGAAGTAGTGGGGTGACATTGTAATAAAAGAAAACTTGTGTGTCCACTTTTGTAAATAAAAGCAAAAATTGGAGTGAGTGTGTGTGTGTGATCGGTAGCCCCCTCTCCCTCACACTCTCTTTACTTCTCTAATATGCTAAAGGACAACAATAAAGTAAAAACAAATAAAACACTCTCTCACCTCACTCTCTCATTTCCCTCACCTTTCTCTTCTTCCTTATCCCCATCGATTTCTCTCTCTTCTCCCTCCTATGCTGGGCGATTTTTGAAGCTCCAAGAAGCTCCAATGGCTTCTCCACTTTGACTCCATGCTCCATCTCCATGTGAGCCCCAAATGCAAAAATAAATACATATTCTTGCTCCCCTCATCATCCTCTACACTTCCCTCTTTTTAAAATTCCAAAATGATGAAGTTCATTTTCGTGGGTATACCCCATTGGTGAAGAAAATAGCATCAATGTGTAGCTTGGAGTCTCCTCTTTCCAACAAGGTAAAAATCTACATGAAAAACTCATGTTTTCTTCATCTTCCTTCATAACCGATTTTACCCTTGTGTAATGCCTTGTTTTCTCTCTCTCTTTTGAGCAAAATATCAACCTAGCAATGGTGGTGGACTCACCTTCTTGAACCAAGGGCTAAAACCCCTTCTAAAACTCTCCAAAGGTAAACCCTAGAAATTTCATTTCAAACACTTCAAGGAATTGACATTAATTTAAGGGTTAGTATATTAATTGTAGTTTTGTGTTCATTGGGTGATGGGGATGGAGTTTGGCAACTCCATTCCCCATGTAGCCGATTTTGAGGCAAGAAAGGAAGAAGGAGGAAAAATGTGAAAGAAAGAAGGAAGTATAAGCTCAAGGTAAGAGCTCTTTCCTAATGTTAAATTCTATTGCATTAGAGTAATGGGAATGGGTAAAGTATTTAAAGAACCCAAAACCTTGTACTAGTATTGAGGATTGTGAAATTTGAGTATTTAAGAGCAAGTATTTGAATTGAAGGCTTTGGAGCCAGATAAATGGTGTATGTGTATTAGTATTGCTATTTGAGGAAGTAATGGTGTATTGGTATTGTGGTTGAAGAAATGTTGGTGTATTGAATTTTTGTATGAACCTTATGTGCTGGTAGGACCCATGTTGGGTGTGGCTAGCTTTAGGTTGAATTTGATGAGGGATGTGTATTTGGGGAAGTAAGAAAGTAGCTGAGCTATGGCAAAATTTTGGTAGGAATATGTACAATTATGGATGACTTGGTGAATGGGAGAACCAAGGTGTGTATGGAAGTTAGTGGAGATATTTAGTAACTATGGATTGGTACTTGTAGTATGAGGATGTGAAAGTGTAAAATCTGTAGCAAGAAGTAGTATAATGCATTGGAGGAACTAGGAGAAACTAGGTGTGCTTGGAGAGCCTAAAGTGTGAAGTAAACCACTTTGTAACAGATTTTGAAAGGAGCTAGATAATGGGAAGGATTGAGTGGAAGGTAATGTAATGAGGATATTAGTAGTGGTATGGTAGTAAGAGTATTGAATGATAAAGGTTAGGTTGAAAATCTGTAGCATTTGAGGAAAGAGCAAAATCTGTAACATTGGTGAAATGGGAACTAGTATAAGTGTTGAGATGAAATGAGAAAATATTGAGTAAGTGTGTAAGAATGAGTAGCAAGTTTGGAGAATGAATTAAGGTGATTTAGAGCATCCAAATGAGTGGTAAACATGTGGGGAAGTATTGGTAAAGATTGGGGAAGTATGGGTAAATAAATCAGTTGAAAACAGATTTTAAAACTGAAGTACTGGGCCGGACCGACCTTAGGACCGAACTTGCAAGGTCGGTCGAGCCCAGATTTACAAGACGGGAAACCTTCTGGAGTCGACCGACTTGCGACCGGACTTGCAAGTTCGGTCGGACCAGAAATTTCTCCCGTGAAACCTTCTGGAATGGACCGAACTTGCGACCGGACTTGCAAGTTCGGTCGGCCAGAAAAATTCCCGTAATGCAAGCTACTGGAATGGACCGACCTTGCGACCGGACTTGCAAGGTCGGTCGGGCTAAAATTTCAAATACGAAACTTACTGGAATGGACCGACCTTGGGACCGGACTTGCAAGGTCGGTCGGCCCTGGAATTTTCACACGATGTAACCTACTGGAATGGACCGGACTTGCAAGGTCGGTCGCAAGTCGGTCGAGAAAAAAAAAAATGTTTTAATTATATGATTATAGTAATCATATATACATGTATATATGCCTATACACATATGTATATATATGTAGTAATACACCATTAATGAAGTAGTAATGGTAAGAAAGTAAGTAAATGAGTAAGGAAGCAAGCTTAAGAAGTAATAAGGAAAAGAATGGTTTTGTAACCAAGTATGAATGTAAAGGAGTAGTAAGTAAACATTGAGAATATCAATGAAGGAGTAAGTTAGATCAATAATAGACCATTGATCATACTACTTCATGTATGTATAGGAATCCAATAGTTGATCTCGAAGGAGCCGGTAGTGCGGATACAACGGTGAACGGTATGATTTCTTCATGCTCTGTATCCTAACCTGGTTACCCCGATTTGTGTGCTTATGTGATCACCAATAAGATAATGCACTTAACTGTGTTTGAACTATTGTTCTTGTTGTTCCTTGAACAATTAGTTTGTATAATTCATGAAATGAATGAATGGAATGAGAAGTATGTGTAAGTATTGTGTACTTGAGTATGTATGTATGTATGGAAATGAAGTATTGACTTCTACTAATTCCTAACATTCTAACTCCTAACTTGAGTAATGAGTAAATGGAATGAGTAGAAGTCCGATATAGTTTCGGCCACGCGTGAGGATAAGGAAACACAAGAGGTTGGATCCGAATCCTGGCTGTAATCTTTTCCTTGGACCAATTCCCTTGAATGGGTAGCATCCTGGATTAGTGGGCCACCCTAAAGCCCGGTGGTGGGATGTAGTAATCCCTGCCCGGAGGTCATACCGACTTAACTGGAAGTAAAGTATGTAAGAAGTAAGTATTGTATGTGTATTGGTCTTGACTATTGTAAGTCATTGACCGGAAGTAAAAGAGTCGAACACCCGATTAACCCGGGTGTGTATGAAGCTAACTGGACCTTGTATGTATTGGAGAATTGTATCTCCGTATTGCGTATTGGTATGTAATGAGTATGTATTGTGTATGTGAACCGAAGATGGTAGTAAGTATTGGTTGACTGTATTGTCTTCCAAGCATGTATGTACTGTGCGTATGTATGTATACTTGTGTAGTATTGTAGTATCGTGAATGAAAGCATGTATGTATGTATGTATGTATGAATGTATGTATTGCAAAATGAATTGCATGTATTCGACCAAATGGTCGGCGTACCCTCGCTAGTACGCGGGGTATGCGGTTATCATATTCAGCGAAAGCTGACCCCCTCGGGGGAACATTTTTAGTGTGCAGGTACCCGGAGCGATACGGTCAAGGTAAGGACCGGTGCGCTGTATTAAAGAATCTAGTTTGTGAGGAATGGGTAGCAGATTGACTCCTAGTGAGTATGTATGAATTTGGGAGAAGTACTGTATTGATTTGGAACCTAGTAAACTCGGTATGCGTAGTGTATTATCTTGTACGGAGTTGTGGAGTATTGTATTGAATGGAGTATGGTATTGAATGGAGTAATGTATCGTATGGAGTATTGTAGTACTCAGTGTGTAATGAGGGTATGTATTGTATTAAGTAGTACTCGGATATTCCGGTCCATCAGACCGATGCTGTATGTAGCAGTAGTAGCCTTGTTAGTCACGTGGGTGACTAACGGCATTGTATCACCCGATGTATGTAAGTATGTATCCGCTGCGTGACTCGGGAAGCACGAGGAGATTGGACGGTAATGATTGAATTAATAGTAGGGGTGTTACAAAAAGTGGTATCAGAGCGAAGTATCGCTCTGATGACTGGAAATACCGAGCTTAGGAAATACCGAGTTAGGAATTAGAAGCTTAGGGCTATGGGCTGAGTGATAGCATTAGAGAGATGCTAGTTAGGAACTCCCGGTGAGTACCGGATACCTACAACACCAGTCCCGCCCACCGCAAACCCCATTGTATAACTTGGGAAAGGACGCCAGAGAGAAGAAAAGCCTTCTCATACACGGGGAAAACCCGATCTGGCAGTTGTGAAGTAATCACACAGTAAACAAGAACCGACGTATGGTAGATTCCGAGAAATGGAAGACCCGGAAGTGGATCCCGGGTGAACAACAATAGCCGCACTTAATAGCGGTAGTATAAACACTCCAACCACAAGGAGGCTATAACTTGCAACAGCATGGGGCGACATGCTTAGCAGTCGCAGAACCTAGCTAAACAACCAGCAACAGGAAAGAAGCACTAACCGTGCAACGAAATGGAGGAGCAGTAATGAAACCCGAGACACAAGTCTGCGGGACAACAGTAATAGCCAAGCAACACCACCAACGGTGAGCTAGCTGGCTAAGGACATAGTCGGGAGTGACTGACTCCAAAACACAACGCCAAAAAGGTTACAAACCTGGCCAACATAGCTCAGACAGCTACAAGAATATCACAAGATAATCTGATGTAACTACAACGTAGTGCCTAAACCAAATCAGGCTCAGACCACAAAAACGTGTGGGAACAAGCAACAAGGAACAACACAACCAAGTCAAAGGGGAGCTCCAAGGATTGGAGAAGTACCCTGATCAATGACAGCCATGTCAAACTCACTGAGAAGTTACTCAGAGAGAGTTAACCTAAGTAAATGATCAACAAGATCAAGGAAGAGTCTAGAGACTATCAAATGCGAGTGGAACCATACCGTGATCGGTATAGGATTACCAAAAACCACCAGTACCACGCACTTGCCACGGCAAGTGCAGTAAGAACATGAATATGTAAAGGAACACTAACATGTCACAAGTGCGTAGCAATGTACGGTGACCAATGAACAACTACAGGATCACACATCCTAACAACTAGAAGTATGGAACCTTAGAAAGGCCTAACGGCCGGATCACTGTATTTAGAACATACCGGTCAGCGAGAAGCTCGACTTGGTCAAGACCTCAAACATGGCTATGCCATGGAGACTTCTTTTAACACCGAACCATAATTTTAAAACCCAAAATCTTCTTTCAAAACCACAACCTTCTTTAAACCTTGGATTTTAAAACCGAACCAACGAACTACGGTGAGTATCATCGATGATACAAGAGGAGTTGACAATAGAATACTTCACCTAGGCGTGTGACGAACACTACGAGTGTACCCAATACGGGATGTGGGACAACCGCACTCCGAAGGAGCTTGCGGGCCTGACATAGTTAGGTAAGTGGCAACGTATCAACACGGTACCCCACGTATGTATACATGTAGTGTACGAAACACGGGAAGTAGTCAACTCCGTTCTACGGACCGCAGTAATTCTAACCAGAACAACTGGACACTACGGAATCAAGGAGAAGGAAACTCAGTTAAGAAAGTGTAAGGAACTCAGAGAATCCATCTGAAGATAAGGAATGAAGACTGGGAAGTGCAAAGAGCACGACTAGTAAGCAAAGACATGGATATGTCTCAAGAATCAAGCAATATGACAGCTGGAAGATACCCAGACTAACACAGTAAGGCATGCCTAATGAACACAAAATGCTCGACAATGGGATAGAACTCCCAAGAGCAATCACGAGTTACCATGAAGTAAAATCCATCATTGAAGGGAATATTAAACCTAGTCCAGCGCTAGGAGCAAGTATAAACGGTCTACCCAACGACGGGAGACGTTATAAATCTAAAGGGAATAGCTTAATACACACCATAAGACGGTATATAGGACAACACATGTCATAAACATCAGCCGGATGTAACGGCGTGAGCCAACGGCACCCAGGAGCAATCCTTGAAGGGTGTCTGGATAACAGCAGTTGAACAAGTGTCTTGATAAGAGCACGGAAGCTAGAACAAATATTCGGTTAGAACACCGAAGGGATTTCACTTAACAGGAAATACCCTAAATTAGCATCAGCTTGCCTAAAGGGTCTCCTATGAACGGAAGCGTGATGTCACGACTTACCATGGAGCCTAGTAATACCTCCAACCTACGGGATATACATGGAGTAGAAACATGTGTAAGCAGCTTGCAAAGAGCATAGCTTGCAGCAATAAGGCTTAATGGCCACAAACCAAATACGTTGTGTAAACTGAAATGGTTGCAAAACCACACCAGGATAATAAGACTTGCAAGAATATGTCCATATGACAAGAAATCAACAACTGGACCATCTTTAAACCCAACTCTGAGTGGCTTGGAGTAATGGTCAACTCAGCGTCACTGTCACTAGAGCATCAGTCTAGTATACAGTTGACAAGCTTTAACTACCTTCATGCCTTCTGTACAATGCACAGGGGCATAGAAGGGTAATGCCAACATGGCCTAGTCCACGCTTGGACACTAAGAAACTCGAGGAAAGTATCTCTCGTTAACCAAAGACCACCAATGTGGTGAAGATGTGAACCCTTAGAAAGGCTTCCATCCACTATAACAACAAAACTCGTGCATAATATTGCCAAGAGACAACGAATAAGGAAATGAGATTTCCAAACCACTACGCCTACAAGAGGCTGTGAACTGTAGAAGCACATCCTTAGAGCATCGAACTCGAAGGAGTAAGTATACTCCTTATGCACCCAATCATGTGGTGAACCATGTATAAATACTTACATGGTAAACCTATCACGAGACCTATGAGTGGAAACACACCCCCCAACGGAACTTTCACCTACCTGTGATAGAATACTCTTTAATGGAGAACGGGACCAGAAAACCCTTGAAGTTTTGGGGATGTCCCGGTAAGGTACATGCAAAAGCAACCGCATAGCTAGAGCCTATGATCAATGCTCAGCACTATGGAGACAGTAATTGTCAAAACAATCAATGAGTGTGCATATTGCACACCATGAATGACCGGCGCTCAAGAGAACTTGTAACCCGATAAACCACTTCATCTTTGGTCAACCAAGTTATTGGCAAACGATATCATGAATGAGGAAGTAATGTGAGGTGAGCTAACCTACACATGAAACCTAAATTGAAATAACACATCCCCACAATGGGAAGATAATAGTATCGCGGTATACTACGACAACCGTCATACATATGACTAGGAACCTCCTAGTGTTGTACACCATAAGGAAATGATGCCAACGACAATGGCAAGGAGTAAAGGTAAGCTACCACAATAACGGAGACCGTAAAAACGATGTTGTATAGTGAGTAAGAATACGGTGCGCAACAAGCGACCGCTATGAGGAAGTAGTTGGACAATGACACAAAGTATAAATATGAGTTGACAAGCAGAAATATTCATCCCTATCACATAAGTGATTTACTGCCAAGCGTTTACGCCTCTGCACTCTGTATGACTGAGTGTTTTGGTATTGCACTCGCGCAGTAATGACCTAAGGCGATAGCTAGGAATATGGAAATGTAAACCGTAGTAAACCTTTCTTTCACCAACAACATGGCATAAGCCAGTCAAGCAAGCTTAGCAACAAACCGTGCGGCCTAAGGCCAAAGAAGCACGAAAAGTGTAAGCACACTAACAATCACAAGATGTGAATTCCATTGGAATAAAAGGTGAAAGAAGACTGAAGAAAGTCACTCGGACCGACGCATTAAGAATGCAAGGTCATACAAGCAAAGAACACTTGTACTGAACCAGAAGAACTGGTATTATTCAGAAGCTAGTGACAACAGAGGAAGCACTGCAACTAGGTAGTGACTTAACCTCGCCCGACAACAAGTCGGAGGAACTTAGTGAATAATCGTGGGAGTACGAATAATATGTATAATAGATTACCAGAGAGCTGGTCACAATCTAAAACTCATTGAGTTCAAACAGCGGTAAAAGAATACCACACTGTTAGTAAACCTTATTTCCACAATAGAGGGATAGAAAGGTGATGTATAGCACATGGAGGATAACATGAAGGGTGAGTAACCCAAGTTATCAGGGTCGCGCAGCAGAAGCTAGTGGGCCCTACCTAAGAAATGTAATACACCTAGTAAGTACGAAAGAATGGCCATTAATGCCTTGAAGCCTAATAGGCTAGAACTGAATTAATTAGGAGTTAAATAAACTCATGTACGAATCCTCGGTGCAAAGACTAAACCATTGGTATGGTTAAGACCCTTTGACCAGAGCATATTGTATAGTATATCGTAATGAAGCTAAACGCTTCAGATTGCCCAAATCAAGTAACCAATGTTTAATAGTAACATATGGTAGATTACGTGGGCGTAATCCCTTTTAAGGGGGGTAGAGCGAAAACCGCTTAATACAAGTTTTATAAATAAAATACATAAAACTATAATGTGCATAGCACAAATGGGAATTGATTTAATGATTGGTACTTATGTTAAATAAACATACGTATTCATTCATATTGTAACTGTGGTAATTAGGCACGAGAGATGCGAATACCATAGGATGAATATACCCATCTTGTAACCACAGTGGAAAAGTATTAGTAAAGAAGAGTAGAGTAACTCTTGGGGAAATGATAATTCTTGTAGTGTGTGTCTATTTGAAGTTAGACATGGCATTACGATGCATGAGTCGGTATAAAACCGATGAAGAACCTGGAGGAAAGTGAGTTCCCTAGGTGATTGTCTTGATACAATCGAGAATGAGTAGTGGACGGAGCTCCACAAGTATTGTAACCTTCGAAGAAAGTAGTACGGATTGACTATGAGTAGTAGAGGATTGTAACCATGAGTAGTGTATTCGTAAGTATGTTATTGGAAGTAAATCGAGGACAACCGAATTTCCTAAGTACTGTAGTCCTTAGCTAGAATATTTGAGATGAAGGAGAGTAGTGAATGGAAGTAGTAACGACGATGAAATGAGTATGTAGGTATTGAATCTTGAAGCAAGTATTTGGAAGTAGAGTGAGGATGATTGATGGACTGAATTCCATCCTTTGGAGATGTGTGAAATTGTAATCACGACTAGGCAGAGTAAAAAGATAGAAAATTGAAATAACCAACTATCTGTTTGTTTGAAACTGATGTGGGAAGTCGAACTTGATCCTGATCAGATCGAGGGAAACCGAACACAAATTGGGGTGGAAAGATAGTGCAACACTGATGCTGATCACATCAGGGTTGAACGATTCTTGAAGCTCCCCTTAAGTGGTCACAAGAATCACATAGGATAGAAGTAATGAATATAAATTGGAATTTGAAGTTGTGTGTTTTAGAAAATTTTTAATTGGTAGTAGTGAAAGAATTTCCTTTAGTATGGAGAATGAGGATCTGCTAGAAGGGTGTACCGAAGAAGATAGTAAGGTAGTATGTTGTATTATTCCAAGGGCAGCGGGACGTAGAGGAGTCCTGTGTCTAGATGACCTTGGTGCCTGAGGGATTGTATGTGTATTGCATTGCTTTGGGATAGCTTTGCACCGTATGTATGTATAAATCTTGTAATGTGGAACCAGATGGTGGGACGTGATGCGGATGGAAGTAAGCATGGTATACTTGTATTGTATGGAATGTGGAGACCTGAAGTAATGAATTCAGAAATTGTAAGGAGGAAGAATGTACGACCTTTGGCATAGACAAGTAAGAATGAGCAAGCATTGAAATCCTATAACCTTGAGCAACTTTGAGGACAAAGTTCTTAAGGGGGGTAGATTGAAATACCCCAAACCTAAGTATAGTGATTAAGATAATTCTAATCCGTATTTAAGAGCCTAATAATGCTAGAGTAATATTGGTAAGGAAAAAAAATAAAATCCAAAAGAAATAAATAAACGCTTAAAAAGCGGAAAACGCTAAATAAGCGTTAAATAACCATAGGAGGTATGAGACCTCGGTTAGCGTATTATATGGATTCTAAAGGTTTAATAAGACCTAAATAATACATGGGAACGATTCCCGAAGAAAACGGACCCAAGAAATGTATTAAAACGCTAAAAGAGCTTTAGCGCACGTTTTTCGAGGAAACCCGAAAACGTGACTTTAAGTGGTCAAACAGACCCGTAAAAATTATGAACCATTAAATAACAATTATTAAGCATGTATGAAAGCTTAATAGTCAATAAAATAATTAGGCGAGAGAATTCCGGAAAACGGGTTCCGGTTAGTAAAAACTGTAACAACCGGGAAGTAGTGGGGTGACATTGTAATAAAAGAAAACTTGTGTGTCCACTTTTGTAAATAAAAAGCAAAAATTGGAGTGAGTGTGTGTGTGTGATCGGTAGCCCCCTCTCCCTCACACTCTCTTTACTTCTCTAATATGCTAAAGGACAACAATAAAGTAAAAACAAATAAAACACTCTCTCACCTCACTCTCTCATTTCCCTCACCTTTCTCTTCTTCCTTATCCCCATCGATTTCTCTCTCTTCTCCCTCCTATGCTGGGCGATTTTTGAAGCTCCAAGAAGCTCCAATGGCTTCTCCACTTTGACTCCATGCTCCATCTCCATGTGAGCCCCAAATGCAAAAATAAATACATATTCTTGCCCCCTCATCATCCTCTACACTTCCCTCTTTTTAAAATTCCAAAATGATGAAGTTCATTTTCGTGGGTATACCCCATTGGTGAAGAAAATAGCATCAATGTGTAGCTTGGAGTCTCCTCTTTCCAACAAGGTAAAAATCTACATGAAAAACTCATGTTTTCTTCATCTTCCTTCATAACCGATTTTACCCTTGTGTAATGCCTTGTTTTCTCTCTCTTTTGAGCAAAATATCAACCTAGCAATGGTGGTGGACTCACCTTCTTGAACCAAGGGCTAAAACCCCTTCTAAAACTCTCCAAAGGTAAACCCTAGAAATTTCATTTCAAACACTTCAAGGAATTGACATTAATTTAAGGGTTAGTATATTAATTGTAGTGTTTTGTGTTCATTGGGTGATGGGGATGGAGTTTGGCAACTCCATTCCCCATGTAGCCGATTTTGAGGCAAGAAAGGAAGAAGAGGAAAAATGTGAAAGAAAGAAGGAAGTATAAGCTCAAGGTAAGAGCTCTTTCCTAATGTTAAATTCTATTGCATTAGAGTAATGGGAATGGGTAAAGTATTTAAAGAACCCAAAACCTTGTACTAGTATTGAGGATTGTGAAATTTGAGTATTTAAGAGCAAGTATTTGAATTGAAGGCTTTGGAGCCAGATAAATGGTGTATGTGTATTAGTATTGCTATTTGAGGAAGTAATGGTGTATTGGTATTGTGGTTGAAGAAATGTTGGTGTATTGAATTTTTGTATGAACCTTATGTGCTGGTAGGACCCATGTTGGGTGTGGCTAGCTTAGGTTTGAATTTGATGAGAGGATGTGTATTTGGGGAAGTAAGGAAAGTAGCTGAGCTATGGCAAAATTTTGGTAGGAATATGTACAATTATGGATGACTTGGTGAATGGGAGAACCAAGGTGTGTATGGAAGTTGGTGGAGATATTTAGTAACTATGGATTGGTACTTGTAGTATGAGGATGTGAAAGTGTAAAATCTGTAGCAAGAAGTAGTATAATGCATTGGAGGAACTAGGAGAAACTAGGTGTGCTTGGAGAGCCTAAAGTGTGAAGTAAACCACTTTGTAACAGATTTTGAAAGGAGCTAGATAATGGGAAGGATTGAGTGGAAGGTAATGTAATGAGGATATTAGTAGTGGTATGGGTAGTAAGAGTATTGAATGATGAAGGTTAGTTTGAAAATCTGTAGCATTTGAGGAAAGAGCAAAATCTGTAACATTGGTGAAATGGGAACTAGTATAAGTGTTGAGATGAAATGAGAAAATATTGAGTAAGTTGTGTAAGAATAGAGTAGCAAGGTTGAAGAATGAATTAAGGTGATTTAGAGCATCCAAATGAGTGATAAACATGTGGGGAAGTATTGGTAAAGATTGGGGAAGTATTGGGTAAATAAATCAGTTGAAAACAGATTTTAAAACTGAAGTACTGGGCCGGACCGACCTTAGGACCGAACTTGCAAGGTCGGTCGAGCCAGATTTACAAGACTGGAAACCTTCTGGAGTCGACCGACCTTGCGACCGGACTTGCAAGTTCGGTCGGACCAGAAATTTCTCCCGTCAGAAACCTTCTGGAATGGACCGAACTTGCGACCAGACTTGCAAGTTCGGTCGGCCAGAAAAATTCCCGTAATGCAAGCTACTGGAATGGACCGACCTTGCGACCGGACTTGCAAGGTCGGTCGGGCTAAAATCTTCAAATACGAAACTTACTGGAATGGACCGACCTTGGGACGGACTTGCAAGGTCGGTCGGCCCTGAATTTCACACGATGTAACCTATGGAATGGACCGGACTTGCAAGGTCGGTCGCAAGTCCGGTCGAGTAAAAAAAAACGAATGTTTTAATTATATGATTATAGTAATCATATATACATGTTTATATGCCTATATACACATATGTATATATATGTAGTAATACACCATTAATGAAGTGAATGGTAAGAAAGTAAGTAAATGAGTAAGGAAGCAAGCTTAAGAAGTAATAAGGAAAAGAATGGTTTTGTAACCAAGTATGAATGTAAAGGAGTAGTAAGTGAACATTGAGAATATCAATGAAGGAGTAAGTGAGATCAATAATAGACCATTGATCATACTACTTCATGTATGTATAGGAATCCAATAGTTGATCCTCGAAGGAGCCGGTAGTGCGGATACAACGGTGAACGGTATAATTTCTTCATGCTCTGTATCCTAACCTGGTTACCCCGATTTGTGTGCTTATGTGATCACCAATAAGATAAATGCACGAATCGGATTTATAATGCATAACTGTGTTTGAACTATCTGTTCTTGTTGTATTTCCTTGAACAATTAGTTTGTATAATTCATGAAATGAATGAATGGAATTAAGAAGTATGTGTAAGTATTGTGTACTTGAGTATCGTATGTATGTATGGAAATGAAGTATTGACTTCTACTAATTCCTAACATTCTAACTCCTAACTTGAGTAATGAGTAAATGGAATGAGTAGAAGTCCGATATAGTTTCGGCCACGCGTGAGGATAAGGAAACACGAGAGGTTGGATCCGAATCCTGGCTGTAATCTTTTCCTTGGACCAATTCCCTTGAAGGGGTAGCATCCTGGATTAGTGGGCCACCCTAAAGCCCGGTGGTGGGATGTAGTTATCCCTGCCCGGAGGTCATACCGACTTAACTGGAAGTAAAGTATGTAAGAAGTAAGTATTGTATGTGTATTGGTCTTGACTATTGTAAGTCATTGACCGGAAGTAAAAGAGTATCGAACACCCGATTAACCCGGGTGTGTAGTGAAGCTAACTGGACACTTGTATGTATTGGAGAATTGTATCTCCGTATTGCGTATTGGGTATGTAATGAGTATGTATTGTGTATGTGTAACCCGAAAGATGGTAGGTAAGTATTGGTTGACTTGTATTGTCTTCCAAACATGTATGGTACTGTACGTATGTATGTATATCTTGTGTAGTATTGCAGTATCGTGAATGAAAGCATGTATGTATGATGTATGTATGTATGAATGTATGTATTGCAAATGAATTGCATGTATTCGACCAAATGGTCGGCGTACCCTCGCTAGTACGCGGGTATGCGGTTATCATATTCAGCGTAAGCTGACCCCCTCGGGGGAACATTTTTAGTGTGCAGGTACCCGGAGCGGATACGGTCGCGTAAGGGACCGGTAGCACGACTGGTATTTAAAAGAATCTAGTTTGTGAGGAATGGGTAGTAGATTGACTCCTAGTGAGTATGTATGAATTTGGGAGAAGTATTGTATTGATTTGGAACCTAGTAAACTCGGTATGCGTAGTGTATTATCTTGTACGGAGTTGTGGAGTATTGTATTGAATGGAGTATGGTATTGAATGGAGTAATGTATCGTATGGAGTATTGTAGTACTCAGTGTGTAATGAGGGTATGTATTGTATTAAGTAGTACTCGGATATTCCGGTCCGCAGACCGATGCTGTACGTAGCAGTAGTAGCCTTGTTAGTCACGTGGGTGACTAACGGCATTGTATCACCCGATGTATGTAAGTATGTATCCGCTGCGTGACTCGGGAAGCACGAGGAGATTGGACGGTAATGATTGAATTAATAGTAGGGGTGTTACAATTAATCCATTTTGACTTCCTGTGTCTAGAACCTTGTCTCAGCACTACATGTTAACAAAGAACTACAAATATCACTTTAATAATTGTACAAGAGAATTAAAGCGCATTAAGGTCAAGAATCAAAATACTGTTTAGATAAATTATTCTGGAAAGCTTATATGAAACAATTATATAAAATAAGCTTGCTTCCTAACCCGGGAAGCTAGATTTATTAATCACACATAATTATACAGTAAAACATAAGAAAAAAAATAGACGGAACCAACGAAGAAGAACGAACAGACAATCGATTCCTTCGTTGGTTCTCTGGAAACTAACAGCATAAGGCTGATGAAGAACGAAAATAAAATGGAGAAGTGGGGGATAAGAAGATGGAATGGATCGTAGGTGTGAGCGATGGATTGTGGAAGAGATTGAATGATTATTTGAGCAGAAGGCTCGTGGGTTTTTGTAGGAGAAGGAGAAGAAGATGAAGGAAGGAGAAGGAAGAGACAGGCTGGATCACGCGTGCTAGTGGGTGAACAAGATAAGGGAGGTGCCAGTTGATGGAGTAGATGGATAAGTTGCAGAACGCGTGAGGATTTTCAGGACTGTCGGCCGCGACTGATATTGCTGTCTGTAGGCGCCGAAGGAAGAAGATAAACTGTTGCGTCTGGATCTGGGAATTTACATGTGTCCGCCTGTGTGTCCGCATGTTATTATGCGGACATTCTCCATGTCCTCGTTGGCGTCCGCGTAGAATGGGGCGGACAAGGGCTTGTCCTCGTTGGCGTCCGCGTTGTTTTATGCGGACGTCTCACACCTGTCCTCGCTTGTGTCCGCGTTGTTTTGTGCGGACACTCATGCGGACACAAATAGCCTTCCGCGATCTCACACCTGTCCTCGCTTGTGTCCGCGTTGTTTTGTGCGGACACTCATGCGGACACAAATAGCCTTCCGCGATCTCACACCTGTCCTCGCTTGTGTCCGCGTTGTTCTATGCGGACACTCATGCGGACACCATGCGGACACCATGCGGACACAAACTTTGACCAGCTCTAGATTCTTCGTTTGGACTCCGTTTTACTCGCCGTTTGTTGCGTTGGAAAGCTTGTGAAATAAACTATTTGATTCCAACACTTTTTCCTGTATTTGATACATAAAATCTATCAGTCCATATCAAGACATAAATCTTAGGAAAAACATACGATAAGTGAGAAATATTATCCTGAAAGTGAGCAAGTATAAGGTAAATTAAACCCTTAAATGTCTATGTATTTCTCACTTATCAAACTCCCCCACACTTATCTTTTGCTTGTCCTCAAGCAAATCTTTCTGACATAATGTTTAAACAAGTTAAACAGACAATAAACAAGTAAGGAGAGCATAGAAAAGGTAATTGCCAATCTTTTCAGATTTTAAAAGGGTACTAATAACATTAATTTTATTAGATATATTTCTCTATTTCTGAGATAACTCTGAAATCCTACAAAAGAAAGAGGAGCAGTACCATGAGAATTCTGCTTTTAACCCTGAGCCAATCCACCATTTTCCTTCACATTTCCTTGAACGACAAGGGGCATGAAGTAAAATCTTATTCCATTATACCTTTCAATGCCACATACTCATGATCCATAATGTAGAAGTTTTTATCATTTTGGTACAGAATGCATAGATACTTCAATTTTGAAGTTCATTTTTCTTTTACCTCAGACTTTTCTCTCCACCCTTGTAGCGGTTTTGGGTCTACTATCCCAGATACCGAGTACCTTAGGTAGCCGGGTGATGAAACACCCCTAAGAACTTAATAACTGAGTGGACGAGGCCTGTTTAGGATCAGAATATGCCTGTTTGGATCAGAGGAGTACCTTGCCTTGTTCTTTTTCCATCATTTCTTTCCAAATCAATCTAGGCTCAAAGTCAAAACAAAATTCAAATGATAATTTCCTCAAAATTTTAGCATAGAGTAAGGAGCAGATGTTTTGTTTTTTTTGTGTACCCTTTAAACCTGTTAATACCAGCATTACTCCCTCTATGGCTCCTTCTTTGATTATTAATCACTTAACAAATTTAAACACAGTGTCGAAAAAGAGACCAACTTAAGAGCAAGCTTTTGATTATTATCTCTCCCCCACTCTTGAACCAAAGCAATGCCCTCATTGCATAGAAAGAATTAAAATAACAGGGCATGCAAACTACCTGGGTAATGATCAAAAAGCATGGTAATATGAGATATTTAAATTTAAAGAGCAAGGTATGGATAGTGTACTCCCTAGAGTTTGGCAGAGTATGTAGTGTAGCTCCCCCACACTTGAGTTCAGCTGTCGGAATGTGTAAGATGTTCCTGTAATAAATATTCTAAACAGCTAGAAGAACTCAAGTTAATTCTCCTCGTTCTCTCTCCTCTCTTTTTTTATTTATAAAAACATATATAGGAATAATAAGAAAGACAAAACATAAAACAAAAATAGTAGGGAAATAATATTTAACCACTAGGTTGCCTCCCAGTAAGCTGCCCGTATTTATAGTCTTTGGCTAGACTCTCGCTTCGTTATCCTGGATCAAAAATAAAAGTAGACAACAGCTTCGCCAGGAAAACGAAGTTAGCAGTAATTAAAAGCAAACCACCTGGATCAAAACAGAATGTTAACTCGGCAAATAAAATAGGAAAATGTATACTCCACAAAACCTGGTGTTTGAGGAGGTACTACCGGTAACGTAGTTCTAACAGGAGACCAGGTGGTGATGATTTTTCTTCCTCAAATTGGAGGATATAAACATCCTCCTCTTGTTGTTGAGGCTTATGGAGGTAGGGTGAGAGTTTATGAGAGACTGGTGGTAGCGGTTTCTCATCAGATTGAGAATATATATCCTCTTCCGGTTGATGAGGCTCACACAAAATATCTTCAAATTTTAATTGCTCCTCTTGTGCTGGGGATGGAGATGGAGGAGAATTGTAACTCTCAGACATTTGCTCCAACTCGGCGTCGGAGAAAAATGTCCTGATAAGTTTCTTTATCTCCTCATCAGAACTTGTAGCTTCAATAATATCTGGCTCGAATCGATCTTCACTCATTGGACTCACCACTAGAATCTCTTCTAGCGGCTTGGTCTGACTCGGGAGGAATTCGTCTGGCCCTTGTGTAGATTGCTGTTCATTCTGATTGAAGTAGCAGTATCCCAACTGAGCTTCTTGGTACTGTGTATTAGCCTGGTCGACTTCCCACCAATACGGCTCTCGATTTGACTGTTGAGGTGATTGATAATCCTTGACCAACCTTTGATATGAAGACATCTCCTCTTGCATGTGAGTCCATTCCAAATTGATCAACAATCTCTTCACCTCATCGTTGCCGCTCTCCATAATCAGTAATTATCCTACAAAAAACAAAAATAAAAATACCAAGTAGAATAGAACTAAAAATAGAAAAGAAATACAAAAACAAAAATTAACTAAATAGAAAAACTAAATACGAAATAAAAAAAAAGATAAAAGAGAATAGTTAAAATAAAAAGTAAGTAAAATTAAAATTAAATAAAGTGAGAACACAAATAAAAAAACAGATATAAACAAAATTAAACAGATATCTCAATCAAATTAAAAATTATCAATTAACCTTGCCGGAGGTCCCCGGCAACGGCGCCAAAAACTTGTTGGAAAAATATGTGACTACTTCTTCAACCTAGGCAGTGTACCTATCGTTTTGCGGAATAGTGGAAATGTGGGTTGTCGTACTCTTGGGGACCTCGCTGTGGATAACTGATAGTATAATAAATTGACTGAGAATTCTATTTAACAGATTTATTATTTTTAGGGAAAGGATTAATAGCTAACTGATAAGACAATAATAAAAACAATTAATTAAAACAGAAAAGAAATAGAAACTGTAAATCTTTTTGGTTTTAAAGAAGCATCTCGGGTTGTCTGCTCACCTATTTTATTTAATCATATTAATATAACTTTCCCACTTTATCAATAAACTCAAGACTCTTAATTAGTTTAATGACCGTTCCCTGCCTAATAAACCCTGATTAATTTAAACAACAAGCGCAATTCCTTGTTCAAGTTATTAATAAATTAATCGCATTAGTAACAATTCCTATTGGAGAGTGGTAAACCTATACGGCGACAAAGTCGCTTCTAGTCGTTAATCCATTTTGACTTCCTGTGTCTAGAACCTTGTCTCAGCACTGCATGTTAACAAAGAACTACAAATATCACTTTAATAATTGTACAAGAGAATTAAAGCGCATTAAGGTCAAGAATCAAAATACTGTTTAGATAAATTATACTGGAAAGCTTATATGAAACAATTATATAAAATAAGCTTGCTTCCTATCCCGGGAAGCTAGATTTATTAATCACACATAATTATACAGTAAAACATAAGAAATAAAATAGACGGAACCAACGAAGAAGAACGAACAGACAATCGATTCCTTCGTTGGTTCTCTGGAAACTAACAGCATAAGGCTGATGAAGGAAGAAAATAAAATGGAGAAGTGGGGGATAAGAAAGATGGAATGGATCGTAGGTGTGAGCGATGGATTGTGGAAGAGATTGAATGATTATTTGAGCAGAAGGCTCGTGGTTTTTATAGGAGAAGGAGAAGAAGAGGAAGGAAGGAGAAGGAAGAGACAGGCTGGATCACGCGTGCTAGTGGGTGAACAAGATAAGGGAGGTGCCAGTTGATGGAGTAGATGGATAAGTTGCAGAACGCGTGAGGATTTTCAGGACTGTCGGCCGCGACTGATATTGCTGTCTGTAGGCGCGAAGGAAGAAGATAAACTGTCGCGTCTGGATCTGGGAATTTACATGTGTCCGCCTGAGTGTCCGCCTGTTATTATGCGGACATTCTCCATGTCCTCGTTGGCGTCCGCGTAGAATGGGGCGGACAAGGGCTTGTCCTCGTTGGCGTCCGCGTTGTTTTATGCGGACGTCTCACCTGTCCTCGCTCGTGTCAGCGTTGTTTTGTGCGGACACTCATGCGGACACAAATAGCCTTCCGCGATCTCACACCTGTCCTCGCTTGTGTCCGCGTTGTTTTGTGCGGACACTCATGCGGACACAAATAGCCTTCCGCGATCTCACACCTGTCCTCGCTTGTGTCCGCGTTGTTCTATGCGGACACTCATGCGGACACCATGCTGACACCATGGGACACAAACTTTGACCAGCTCTAGATTCTTCGTTTGGACTCCGTTTTACTCGCCGTTTTTGCGTTGGAAGCTTGTGAAATAAACTATTTGATTCCAACACTTTTTCCTGTATTTGATACATAAAATCTATCAGTCCATATCAAGACATAAATCTTAGGAAAAACATACGATAAGTGAGAAATATTATCCTGAAAGTGAGCAAGTATAAGGTAAATTAAACCCTTAAATGTCTATGTATTTCTCACTTATCAATCATCAAATCATGGTATATAAGAATATTTTCCTAGCATTTATCAATTTATAGAGTTTGACTGTGATAAACCTGAAGGCTATAAACCATTTGGAAACAATAAACTGAGTTTTTGGAGTTGATTTTATGTATTCATTTAGCCTTGGTTTTTACGTATCCACGAGAACTTATAAACGTTGCCACTGATGATTAGAAATATGTATTCCTTTCTAAGCAGGATTCACTATTACTTGCTACTATGTAAAGGTAGCGTCTTTTAGATAGCATGCTGCTATCAGGACCTTCTAGTCCTAGATAATCCACTGTGTTACAGTTCTTTTCTCATCTAGATGTCATAGCATCTTTTAGCAGCCACGTCGGGTCTTCCCGTATAGGAGAAAACTTCTTATCTCCTTGGCGCTTTTCAATCTATTTCCTCTTTAGGCAACATTTAAGGTACGGGCAACAACGGATGGGGTGCTATTGCTATTTCCTCGGGATGTACTACCAACGAGTGAGAACGGTTGTTACTGTCTCAACGATATATGGGGTTGCTAGACCTCTATCACCCTTTGGCATGCCTCGTCCTCTTCCAGTACTTCTTCCCGTACCCTTTCCTGACGTTTGTCAGAATGGTGGGTCAAGCCTTTACTCAGTAACATACCGCATTAATAGTTACTCAGTATTCAAGTGCCTTCAAGCCTAACACTTTCATGCATTCAGCATTCCTAAGACCTTTCTAGGTCACAAACCTCACAAACGTTTTCACATATCCTAAAGTCCTATGCTCATGGTTTTCTCCTACTATCTCTGGTCATCAGAGCGGTACCCCGCTCTGATACCACTTTTGTAACATCCCTTACTCGTAATCTCGTCTTAACCACGTAGTTAGCGTAATCGATCTAAACTTAACTAGAACAATGCAGCGAAAATAACATAAACAATCTATTAACGTGGGTGTTACCGCCGTTACTCACCCAAGTGAGTAACAAGGCTTCCAATACGTACACAAGCCAACAAACGCTGGGATGACCAAGAGATAGTTATCCATACTTTACAACACTTATACAATTTTCGTGAGCAGTCTAAGTCATAATAACATATTCCCCTAAATACAATCTATAACATAATCCAAAATACAATCCATAAGGTAGTACACGCTCACTACCCAATCCCACACTCCAACGTCACCTAGAATTACGTACCTGTAATATGGATCTATAAAAGGCTCAGCACAACTGCTGAGTATGTCATCATGCAACCGTGATGCGCCCTCAGACCCCTTGAGTTATTTGGTGGAGTTAACATTCGGTTCCATTTACATGCATTTCCATTATATAAATAACAATAAACATACATGATATTCCAATATTCCACTCAGCATATAAGTCACACCATTAGCATACTTCTCATTCACATAATTAATCCATTAAGTGGCTCTATATAGATCGTACGAAAGTTAATTTAAACGTTTCTCATTGCTTGGACTTTAAGGCCTATTGTTTGTTCTCCAAGCTGTTACGAGAGTAATGGTTCTTTCATACTAAATTCAGCTACTAGCTTACTACTCTATATGTTTATCTTTTAACTCTTTAACTCTTGACAGGTGTCGTGTTAAGACAACCCACACTTATACTTCATACTCTTGTATTTATTGGGCAGTAGCCCGTGGCCGAAGACATGTGCACCAACAGTAGTGCCCTCCGACCAACGATCCAAAGATCTCTAGATTTCCTTTTTGCCCCTTTAAAGGCGTGCTTTCTGCGGCCGTAGCCATACACTAACGGTAGTGCCCTCCGACCAATGAACCTATCGGTTCTTGGAAATTAATACCTTAAGCAGACCGGTAACAGTCATCCCCTCGTGATCATATGCACAACTTGGCGTCCTGGATTTCCTCATCATATTCATTATCCGCCATTTCGAATACTTCACCGTACGACTAAGTTCTCTTAATCTAATTCCCTGAGATTCGTTCTTAGGATTCTTGTGACTAATTGTTTGAATGTATCGTGCCTTTTAGGTCTTATGTATGCCTAGAAATGTCTAGAGTATTCACATTCGAGTTACGTTTTATAAGAGCGGTTTCTACCGTTGCTCTACCTAAGAAGCGTTCTTAGGTTTTCGGGATAACGTAGTTTATCGTTATCCTATCTCAAGTGATGTTTTCTTATTAATCATTGTATCCTAACTTAAGATATAATTGTGTTGCCTCCGTTCGGTTAAGGTACATGAACACATAATATTGCAAGTCATTCGAAAAATTAATTTAAAAGCGCCAATAACATACACAATCACATATAACATTATCAAATAATCATACATATCATCTTGTCAATCATTCAAACATATCCGAACCCAAGGTAATCCTCAGGAGCAATCGGATCACACAATAACATACCGTACACCGACGTATAAGACGCTAGCTCAAAATCCCGCGCCCGTCCTCTAGTCTCTTAGCTCTAGAATATGACGCTAAATATTAATTTACGGTAAATCACTAAACCATCCTGGTTTCCTTCATAACTATTAATCCCTCGTATTTAACCCCAGTGTTTGCCACTCATAATTAGTAGGGTTTATATTTAGTTTACTCAAGTACGGGATTAGTTATTTAACCCTGTAATAATGTTAGTAACTAACATAGTTGTATGATGGGGTAAAACCTAACAGCAAGTGTACCGGTCAATTCTAGCAAGTTTTAATTAGAGAGTATTCCCTAAGTATCGAACCAGAGGAGGCGATGTCTAGTTTTAATCTTTACTAAACGAAAAGAAATAAAAAGACTACTTAATGTATGAAAACAAGAAATTGGGGGTTTTGATATAATGAAAATTAAAGGTTGTAAACAGATTGTAAAACAGTAAATAGCAGAAAAATAATTGTTTCGGAACTGATTTAGGAAAGAAATCCTGGTTTACTACTTCTCCTTAGATCTGTAATTCCTTTCCCTAAGTGATTTCCAAGACAATTCTCAATAACACCCTAGAACAATGGTAATTTACCTCCGGTGTCCCGCTTAGCAAATTCTAATTAGTAAAGACCGAATTCTAACTCTCGTTATGAACCCACGGTTTACTAACCACTTTAAGGACAATCTAGATTAATGGTCAGTTAGCAATTTAGAGGAATTACCGTCTCTATACTAACTGGTTCTTTTCCTGTATTCAATTGAAAGCCACAGTCGTCACTTATAAGCTAACAAAATAATAATCTCTATAATTGGCCAGATTATAAATAATTAAGGAAATTCAGTAAGGAAAAGAACTTTATTCAATCGAATTGCAGAAAATCACAAAGGTACAGGAATAATCAATCTAGGGATACATAGAAAACCGGAATTAAAAAGATACTACTCAGACATATTCATAATAACAGTGCTCAAATTGAATAGAACAGACTCAAGGAAGGAAGAACAAGAAGAAACTCTGATTTCGGTAGCTGTCGTGAGTTCTCTGTTCTTAGCCTTCAGTCTTCTCTCTTTGATAATCTCCAAGATCTTCCCAAAGCTCAACCTTTCTCTCTCTCCTTTCTCTTCTGTGTAAAAACTATCATCTGTTGTGTATTATGGCATATCTCTCCAGTCAGGTAAGTCTCCTTCTTATAGACTCAACAAAATCTTCTTTTTATCTTTAATTTTCTCCTTTCCGTAAGTGAATCAGGCCGCGTTTTATCTGTTTGGTCCGGGACTTAGTCCAAGTCTAAGGTCCCGGACCATCCTCTAAAAACCGCCGAGAATTTGGCTTCACGCATGGTCCGGGACTTAGGCTGTGTATCAAGTCCCGGACCTGTCCTTAAAACTGGTCGAGAGTTAGTTCTTGTTATGGTCCGGGACCTAAACGATGTACCAAGTCCCGAACCCGTCTTCAAATGTCTTCGAGAGTCAAGGTAGAGGTTGGTCCGGGACTTAGGACATGTACAAGGTCCCGGACCCTACCTAAAACTGATGGAAAATGTGCGTCTTCACTCCGTTCAACTTGTTTGAAAAACCACAACTCTTCAACAATGATAGGGAACAACCTTTCTTGAGATTTTTACCTGAAATAGCACAAAAACCCATCATAGAAAACAATTGCAGCATGAAGCTCAAAAATACTCATAAGACGGGAATTTAGTAGTAAAAATCAACGAATTAGGAATAAATAAACCCCATAGAAATAGGTAAATTCCTGACTTATCAACTTTCTCACACTTAACCTTTGCTTGCCCTCAAGCAAATACTACGATAAGAATATACTGGATTTCAATAGCGGGGACTCATCAATTCAGGAAAAATGTACAAGGAAATCTCCTATCGAACAACAATCACAAGTCACAATGGTTAGTACTGCAGTTTTCATAAACCGTGAAACGAAGATATTGTTAAATGCCTGAGAAAATTATTATGACTGTTCAGTCTAGATTTCACTTAGGGCTTTACTTTCCACAATCCAATGGACGACAAGGGGCAAGAAGTAATGTCATATTCCACATTAAGTTTCATTGCCATGTACTCATAATCAAGGAAGAATTTGCAATAAACTTATTAAAATGAAAGTACTTTCTCTCAATTTTCAGAGTTAGCATTATTCTTTTCATCCCCCCAGACTTTTCTCCCCATCCATGTAGCGGTGTTGGGCCTTCTATCCCAGATCAGACGATCTTAGGTAGATGAGTGATGAGGCACTCCAAGAACTTAATAACGAGATGGGAGAGGCCTGTTCCGGTTTAGAATAGATTAGAGGAGTACCTTGCCTTTGTCCTTTCCTTCCTTTCATTCCATAACTTTCCAAAGCCCCAAGTTAGTCCTAACATAAACAGTCATAAAATGGTCTCACCTTTTATTGAAGGAAATAGATAAAAGTTTTAGCGAAACTGTACATACAAGCAGTATAACCAGAGTTTCTATGACCGAAATCCAAACTCAACTTCAGAATACATGCTACTTGTACGGTATTCCCAACTGACTCATCTTACCACAAATCAAAACTAAGTATGTCGAAATCGAAAAATTTGTTAAGGGTCAGCAAAAGTCAGTGAAAGAAAGACCAATAATGTCAAAAGTTAAAGAAAAATAAGCAAATTGATATTCATAACACAAAAACAAGTGCAACCCCCCTTTCTCACACTTTAAGATTAAGCAATGCCCTCATTGCTTTTAAAATAAAAACAAGTGTAAACCTTCTTTCCCACACTTTAGGATTAAGCAATGCCCTCATTGCTTTCAAAATAAAAACAAAGTACAAAAAGAAGAACAAAACTCCCCTGTAAATTGGTGAAGAGATTGGGTGGATGGAATTCTGGAAAGAATTAGGCAGAGTCTCCTTTGTAATGTATCCGAAACTAACAAAATATTGGCAAGCCTGGAAGAATATCAAGGAACATCAGATAAAGCATTGC